>VYXC01011097.1:1489607-1524907 GCA_013397175.1 Platysteira castanea | reverse complement strand
GCTCCGAGGCCGTGCCCGGCGTGGCGGGGCTGCGCAACCACGGCAACACCTGCTTCATGAACGCCATCCTGCAGTGCCTCAGCAACACCGAGCTCTTCGCCGAGTTCCTGGCGCTGGAGCAGTTCCGCGGCGGGCCGCCCCCCGCCGACGGGCCGCCGCCCGCGCCCGGAGAGGTCACGGAGCAGCTGGCGCAGCTGGTGCGGGCACTCTGGACGCTCGAGTACACCCCGCAGCACAGCCGCGACTTCAAGGTGAGCAGGGGCCTCGTCCCGTCGAGGCGGGAGGAGCGAGCGCAAGGCTGCAGGGAGCAGCCCTGCAGGGCCGGTGCCCGTGGCGCGGGGGTGGCAGGGCTCGGGGCCGGGCTCAGCCGGTGGTGCCGTGGCTCACAAGAGGTTCAGATGTGACACAACATGTCCCCATCACACGGGCACCGCAGGTTGCCCCGGTCAGCAGCTGTGGTGCGTGCCTTGCCGCTGGTCCGAGCATCCACGCGATGGGAAGAAGCCTCTGGCCTTGCCAGCTGCGTGCCAGTATCCCTGGAGTGCTGCTCCTGCTCCCAGCATCCTCTTAGAGCAGCAGAGCCTGGTCAGGTGACAGCGCTGGGCACCCACGGCAGTGCCCTGGGGATGGGACAGGTGCTGCCACTGTGCTCTTTGCTCACGGTGTTTGCCGCTGGCTAATGGCTCTGGATGATTTTTATGGGTGAAAATATCCCATAA
The DNA here is from genome assembly GCA_013397175.1 of Platysteira castanea. NCBI lineage: Eukaryota > Metazoa > Chordata > Aves > Passeriformes > Platysteira > Platysteira castanea. The sequence continues at coordinate 1,524,188 of VYXC01011097.1, read as the reverse complement.
AGGATAGAGGAATGTTTCATTCCTCTACCGTGCTACCATTAGGGAAGTTGGAACTAATTGTTGTTTGGGAGTTGTGAGCATACATGGAAGAAGGCTGTTGAGAGCTGTGCCTTGTAGTTTAACCGAGAACTTGTGAGCCTGGGCTGATTTTAGGAGTGTGTTTCAGAAGTACCTGCTTGTACTCTCTTGCTTGGACTCGCTCGTGTTTAGCGCTGCGATGTTCTCCTGCCGCAGCCCTTGTGCTGCGGTTCCGTCCGACGGCGCCGTGCCCTGCCCTGCCCGGGCCTCGCGCCTGCCCCAGGAGCTGTTGTAGCAGAGGGCTCGGTCCTTGCGCTGTGGCTTAAAAACACCCTGCCATGGCTTTGGGTGAAATCAGACACAACTGTTTTAAAAGTGCCCTAGGCCAACCTTGCCTCTTGGAATAGGGAGAGGTATCATTCCTGGCACATGAGACTCTCTGGCTGTGTGAGAGAATGAGAGGGTGGGTGGTAGCTTCCCCACCATGAACTTAGAGACACTTAAGGGAAATTTTAGGGGAATTTTTCTTGCAGAGTGAGTTGCAGAGAAGATGTTCAAATGCATGAAAACACAGCAAGAGCATCATTGGCACAGTCTTGGGCTATCTGCCTGCAGTTCAGCTGGGGTGCACAGCAGGTAGAAACTGGGATCCAGAGTTGGCTCTCCCTTGGCACCTGCTGGATGGTAGGGTGTCCTAGAGGGTCCTCTGAGGTGGCAGTGGCCTTTGGCACTCTCAGTCATTTGGATGGATGCATGGCCAGCACCTCTTCCCTTTGCTTCTCCAGTGCCTTTTGAGGCAGCTGCATCCACCTGTCCTGGGGTATTCCCTGCAGACCCTGGCTGTTTGCCTTTGAGTGAAGGCACCTGCCTTCCCTCGGGATGCCTGCCACAAGGACCACGTGTGGCTCTGGTGGTTTTGGGAGAGGTTTTTATAGGGGAATGCTTAGAGAGCCGATCACTCAGTGAGTCCAGTCTTGGCAGCACCATGGGGCACTCACCTTGACCTGTCACTGCTCCTGAGGTGGTGTGGCAGGAGAAGAAATTGTGGATTTCTCCTGAGTAATAGCGGGAAAAAAGGTTGTGAAAGCAGAATTGTCTTCTGCCAGTGGAACTGACAGAAGGGAGAGCAGCCCTCTTTCTAGGCCAGGCTCCGCTGTTCACACAGGCTGTGGGAGCAGGGCTGGGATACGAGTGACAGCAGGAGGAAGAGCATCAGGGTCAGTGATTGAATTAAGGCCATGTTCCACGCGTGTTGATAGTAGAACTTTGCTGTTTGCAGGCGTCACTGATGTTAAGCGAGTGCTGTTCTGCTTGTGGATGGTGCTGGAGCCCATCCATCTCCTACCTGCCAGGTCCCTGGAGGTTTTAAAAAGCCTCTTGCTGGAGGGAATGTGGTCCCAGTTGATCCAGTTCAGGGCTGCACGGTGCCAGCAGCCTGGGTCCTGCTGCAGGACTGTGTCATTATGTCAAGTGCTCTTCCCTTATAGGGGTCAATTATTTCTAATATGAAATTAATGTTTCTAAAGACAGTTAAGTCACCTGAACCTGCTAATAAATGCAGTTCTTAATTAAACTTTTACTCAGCAGCAGATTTGCACAGTTCATGTACAGATGTAAACAATGGGCTTAGACTGGAGAAAGGTCAGGATTGGCATTTTCATTCTGGAAACTGCTGCTTCTCCCCAAAACAAGGAAAACATCCCCCCAGCTTGTTCTGCTTAGAGGGTGGAACATTCCTGATCTGCCTTGATGTAATTGTTTTTAAGGGTGTAAAGTGTTTTCACAGAGTAATTTTATGCTTTCTCTCCAACAGTAATAGCCACTGACAGTAATATTTATTTGATAGGTAAATGGCTCTTTATCCAGCATGCTTTGAAATCCATGTGTTGGGGGTTTTTGCTATTTTTCCTCTTTTGGCACCAAATACAACGGGTCAAAGGCACTTCCTAATTCCTAAATACTTCTCTATAGGTGCTAAGTGTATTTTAGGATAAAGGATAATACTTATTTCCTTGCTCTTTCTTATATCTAGAAGTTTCTCTCTTCCAAGAGAGGAAATGATTTTCAAGGGAGTGTGTTTTGGAGTCCTTATGGTCAGGGACCTTTGAAGGGATGATTTTTGGAATGCTCTTTACCCTCAGCTGGTTTTCCTTGGTAGTGTTTTCTCACTTTTTAAGTTGGTCTTCAGGAAATAACCCATCTCACGGATCTCTGAATCATGTAGATGCTGAAACCAAGGAAAATGCAGTTCAAACAACTGGTTTGTGTTAAATGGTTCATGTTGTAGTTGCAGGGTGAGGGGAGAGCCTCGCAGAGAGCTTGTGCACAGAGAGGGCAGGTTGGGAGTGCTGGCAGAGCTGGGGAAGGCAGGGGGGTGTGGAAGGCTGAGGTAGTAGGAAAAGGTCTGTAAGGACTGGGCTGAGAGGTGGAAGCAGAAGAGGTTGGTTCCTGGGCTGGGGGCCTGGCCAGCCCTTCCTGGGGAACAGAATGGGAGCACCATGGCAGAGCTGGTAGTTCTGGATTTCTGTGCTGTGGGTGACTTTCCCACTGGTCCTGTGCTCCTTTGCTGTTTGCTTTAACAACCCTTCTCTTCCGATTGCTCAGTGGCTTTTGTTTTCCTGCCCAAACAAAGCTGCTGCTTTCATAACAGGGGGCCAATATTTCAGCTTGTGCTTCCTCTTTCCCCTTTGTGATGGTGTGACAATGGTGACAAACATCTATTGTATAAGCAGGGCTTTGGGCTTGTTTTTTTCCAGAGAGCTGTCCTGTCCTGCCTGCAAAGTTCCTGGGAGTGTCAGACAGGGAGGACAGAGTGCCCTTTGTATGGGGAATCGGTCTGCAACACTCGGAGGTGATGGTGGGGGTCATCAGCGAGAAGGATTTTGATTTACACTAATTTAACTTGAAAAATGATGTTCTTATGCAAATCCTCTGCCTTTGCCTTCTGTGGAGTTCGGGTCTTCTGTGAATGATGAGGCTCTCTCTGTTTTGAGACTTTCTTTGAGGCTCTAAGGCAGTTGTACACTGAAGCGTGTCAGTGTTTAACAAGACTGTATTCCAGAGCTGGGGTTGCCTTTTTTGTCCTGCAGGAAGATGGCCTTGGCTGTGACCTGCAGCATGTTCAGCAAATACAGCACAATCACCATAACTCAATTGGGTTGGATTGTCAGAATTGGATCTGAACCCAGAATGAGTCTCCCTTGGTAGAGTGGAGATTATTGTGCCAGGTTAAAAATGCTGCTTCCTTTTTTATTTATTTTTAAACTTATGTTTGGTGTGAGATTTCCAAGTAGCTGTTTGAAACTTGTTTCAAGGTGTTTTGGGAGTGCGTTTGGTGGAAATATCTCACTTTGGGACAAGCAATCTGCCGGCTGTGTTGGGCACTTCTTTGGGAGTTAATCACTAACTCCTGAGTTATGAAGGAACTCCTGGGAAGTGTTGACATGCTCAGATCTTTGCCTCCTGTTGAAGCTGCAGTGAGAGCAGCTCTCAGCAGGGGCTGCTGGGGCTGTGTGGGTGTCAGGAGCCTTCGGTCCCGCTCATGGAGCTGTCAGCCCCAGGCACTTCTGCCCACCAGAGCCCTTGTGCCTTGCTAATGGGGCCAGTGATGTGTGAAATGTGATCTCCTGGATTGTATTTAATGATCTTGCTCTCTGCCTAGCACAGGGTCAGGTATTTTATTCTGGATATGGTCAACTCCTTATTCCTAAAATACTTCTGCGGAGAGCAAACTGTCCTCCCTCTGCACAGAGGGGTGGAAGAAAGGGACATGGAAGAAGAAATGTGGGACCCTTCATCCTTCCCTCCTGGTCCCTTGGCTTTTGGTTCCTGGTGCTTCAGTTTCTGTATTGGTCTAAAGAGGATTTGAGTGGGTTAGGGAATAAGGGATCTTGAAGTGCTTGTTGCAGTTCAGTCCAGCTGCTTCCAGTGGTGACATCCTACTGAGGAGGCTTGTCCTAGGGCTGCTCTGGGAGTTGGAGTTGACACACTTTCCTTGAAACACAAAGCAAGTTACAAATTTTCTACATAATTTTGATGATGGTTCTTGACATCACGGAAGTGTGGTTCACTGGGATCACAAAGGTCTGGCAGTCTTGCTGCGTTGCACCCTTTTTTCCCTTTTTTTTTAATGTTAATTATCAATAAGATGTAAGTCTGTTACTGCATGTGGGGTTTGTTTTGTTTTGCTTATTTTCTTGCATCTTTTTCCTTACAATTGCTTTACTTGCTTTCTACATACACACCCTTAAACTCCCTGGGAAGAGTTTCCTGCAGCTGATCTGGTTGCCTTAAGGCAGCAGTCTGACTTACCTGTGAAATCCAAATGCTTTTCTGGGGATTTCTGTGTTGTGCTTCAAACCTTGATCTGAGCGAGGAGGCTGGTGAGCCAAGGCTGAGCGGCAGAGTACGGAGGTTGGATGTGGTTTGCTAAGGGGGTTCTGCAGGAGGGGGCAGCAGAAGTGTGGTGTGGGTGCTCCCCTCCGAAGCAGAGGGTCAGGCGAGGCAGAAGGAGAGACCTCAGTGTGGAGCAGCTCTGCTGCCCCACTGCCAGGTGGCCCTGGGGGTTGGCAGGACCCTCTGTGAGGCTGGAAGGGCAAATGTACATCATTGCCAAAATGTGCTTTCTGTTTTGAGCTTCCAGGTTCCTGTGCAAAATGACACATGGTGAAAGTATGAGAGCTATGTCATGCCTGGCAGCCCGTGGAAGTGGTGAGGAGGATGCATGTTCCCAGGCAGCTTAATTGGGTCTGTGTAGCTCTGTGCTTTGTACATGGCCACACTCGATTGGAGTGAACCCATTCTTGCTGCCATTTGAGCAAAGCACTGCTTAATGAACTTGTTTGCATATGATTGTGTCAGTGAAGTGAATGTTTGTTATAAAGTGCAAGGGGAGGCTTCTCAGAGTGGTAATGATGGGATCCCCTCATCTCAGTTGCTGTGTCCAACTTGGGACCTGAAGCAGAGCCTGGAGAGAGCAGGAGAGGCGCAGGTGTGCAGCTGGAGCACGAGCTCCTCGGGCTGCCGAGCCCAGCCTTCACATCCGTCCTCTGTGTCAGCATTTACTGATAGTCCTTTACTGAGCTGCTTCACATTTGTGGTGTTCTCCTGCTCCTCAATCCCTGAGTCCTTTGAATCCCACCAGCTGTTTTACTAGTGCAGCAGGAAAACAAGTTCTTGCTGAACAATACGACATTTCTGCTCTTTAAAAGGGTGAATTCTCCCAACAGCCAGCACCGACTCCTGGCGGTGCCTTCTGGCAGGCAAGACCTGCACTCCTGGGAAGGGCCTGGAAAGGAGTGTGCCAGCTGGGGAATGCAGCACCCACAGCCCACCTCCGTGTCCGTGTGCACACAGGGCAACCCTGGATAGCATCATCTGGACAAACTTCACTCTCTCCTTACGCATTGAAGGAAGGTGGTTAATGAGGATTTACAGGCTTCAGCCTGGAAGGGTGAGTGTAGGTGCTGGCATGAGACAGACGTTAGGCAGGGGCTGGTGGGGTGATGCTTCTTGTCTGGGCTTGTGAAACGTGGTGGAGAATCCCTCTGGTGCTGGTGTGCTGCTCTCTATAATGCTCCTTTTGGCTTTGCTTCCTGAAGTATTCTCATAAGTGGCTGTGCTTATTCCCGTCTGCATTGCACAGGGCAGGACTGTGTGGGGACACGGGCTGCCCATGGAGCTGCCATGTCCCATGAGGTGCTGCCTCCAGAGCCCTGGTGCCTCTGGATGCCCACAGGGCAAGGGAGGAGTGTTTTGTCCTGCCCTGGCTGCTGTGATAGACCTCCTGTCATCAAAGCTCACTTTTCCCTGTTTGGTGCCTGTGGTAACTTTTTTTTCACAGTGATCTGTTCTGCCCCTGGGCTGGAGGAGCTCCCTGCCTGAGCCCCGAGGCCTGAACCACGCTGCTGGCTGGGTACTGGCCTCCCCAGAAAAGAACATTTCCAGAGAGGGGAAGGTGCTGTCTGTGTGTGAGCAGAGAGCGATGCAGGTAAGTGGTTGTCTGCTGTAGAACTCACCCAAACACAAAGCTGTGGTTGTGGGCTTAAAAAAGAGAAATGGTGTGGTTGAGCATAACTCACTGTTCAACAGAAGATAAAGAATAGCTTTTCTCTCCTGGGCACGTGTGTCATTGGGTCAGGTCTCTAATGAGCTGACTTTATCTGTTCATGTGCAAAATCCTTCCACAGCTGCTTCCTACCAGGGCCACACTGGAAAATAGCAGACTGGCATTTTTCCTCTAGCTGTCGTTGTGATCTGGAACAATAATAGCAGCAAAGAAGAGGCCAGTAGTTCAGCCCTGTTTCGATCTATTTATTGCATCTCTTTAGAGCAGTAGATGAATTATTATTAAACTTTCAGTGGCCTGATAAAAGTGATAATGTGTCTTTGCTGTAAATCTGCTTTATGGACAGGCAGGGACTGGCATGGTTGCAGGGTGCTTGCATTAGGGGTATGTGAGTGGGATTGATAGGAAATTTTGGTTTTCCCCCTTATCTCTTTGGATGGAGCCCCTTCATTCAGGGTGTCTGTGTACCAGTGCATGCACATCTGGTGGAATGGAGGATCCATCCATCTCCTGCCAAGCCCGTAAGGGCTGAACTGAGGAAAGGGCTGGAGGTCCTGTGCATCGTGGAAGGTGCTGGGAGGCAGTGTCAGAGTCCATGCCTGCTCCTGGTGCCTCACAGCTGAAACAGCTGCACCAGAATCGTTCTGGAGTCATTCTTAATACCCTGCAGTGCTGGATGGAGGCTGGTCAGATGTGCCAACTATACTTACAGGAGAACCAGATTAGGGGCAGAGGATTAACAGCTCTTGGGGGTTGGTAAATGTGGTGTTTTTCATGTGTTTTTAAAGCATTTGCTTCCTAACTCTGTATCTGCATCCAGTTACAGTTGCTGTTGCATTACTGCAGGACCAGCGAAATGAGGTGTTGTCTTCTCTTAAGTGATGAGCAGAAGAGGAGTGAAAGCTTAGGGTTATGGCAAGGGTAGGAAACCCTCTGCTGGGCTGGAAGGGCATACTTGGAAAGTAAATGTGGAGAGGTGCTGGGTGGCCAGTGCTCACTCATGAAGTTCTTGCTCACTTGTCTAGTTTGCCTGTCAGATGTTCCTGGAGCTGTTCAGGAATGGCCAGTCTGGCCGCTGAGAGGCTGCAGTCCCCCATCCTCAGCACAGGGCTGTGGGGACACCCAGCTGCTGTACAGCCCTGTCTGAGGGCTGTGGGGACCCTCCCGTGCTGTTCTGCCCACTGCCCTCAGCCCAGCAGGGAGGTGGCCAGGCGATAGGGAGGCGTGTGGGGCTGTGTTTGGTGCTGACCCATCAGGCTGAGGGGGCTGCACTTTAGGAGTTCCTGGCATTTGTCTCAATTGTTAAATTGTTTATTTGAGTCAGCACCTCTATCTCTTTCAGATTTAATCATGTCCCTCGGCACTGGCTGTTCTGTGTGTCCATTGTTCCCCTCCACACCCCGCATGTCTGGGGTTGCTGCCGCAGCCCCCTGGAGCTGGGAGGAGGGCACACAGCATTCCCTGGAGCAGCAGCCACGGAGGTTTGAGCAGTACTGGACCCACTTGTAGCAGTGCTGGCAGGAAGCATGAGCAATGCTGGGAACACGCTGCTGTTGTTGGAGTGTTTGTTTAGCGGAGCCACTTGTGAGGAAGTTGCATCTGATATTTTGTAGTGCTTCCTGAATCACTTCCAGCATCTTGTGATGTGTCTCCACAGGCAGCTCTTTATCCTTAGTCCACTCAGGCTGCAGGAGTGTTGAGAAAACCAGAGCAATTATCGTGGAGATGCTTCTGAGACAAGCAGTGGCACAGATACAGAGCAAGGCATGTGAGTGCTGTGCATCCGTGGGTTTGCTGTGCTTGGAATTGGTACAGACTGGCTGCTGTCTGTGGGACACTGCATCACCAGGGACATGCATCAGTAAATGCCTGAGAGGGTCTGGACTGGAGTGATGTGCTGTGCCTCCAGGGAAGAGGTAATTAGAAATACTAGCCTGGATTCCCAAAGTCCTTATGTTTCTGTACAGAACCGCCCATCCATGTCCCCTTTTCACTTGAAATACTGGATTTTCTTCCTCCCAGCAATGCCAAGAGCCTTTTATCATCAGCTCTGTCTAGACGGGCCCTTGAAGTGCAGTGACAGTGCCTGTTGGCTGAGCTCACTGGGACAAAGGACACCAGATAAGGTTCTGGCTGATGGGAGAGCGTCAGTGCAGGCCTGCTCCCATCACACCTGCTGGTATCTTGGTGCAGAGGGACCACGCACTGCTGGGGACATGGTTGGTGTTTCAGTACTTCTTTCCCTTGGCTCTCTGTGGTCAACTCACTGAGAAGAATGAGCTTGGCTTTGCTGTGACCTGCAGGGCTGTTGGAGCCCTCCTCCCTGGGTGAGAGTAAGGGACATCATCCCCTTGGCTGAGCTGGGCACAGTGGGTTGGGAAGGATGGGTACAGCTGTCAAAACTCAAGTGTGTTACTGTAGGAGTATGGGTGACAGTTCTGGAGAGACGTAGTGAAGTAACCACTTAAGACTGGACTACAATCTCTGCTTCACGTGTTAGTGATTGATTTTCGGTTTGAAACTTGACACAGTAATGTAAGGGCTAAATTTAATTTTCAGTGTAGGTTTTTTTGAACAAAGTTCACGTTTGCAAAGCAAGTCTCCACATGTATACCGTACATTCTTCCCTGCATCATTGTCTGGGTGCATTCAGCTCAGCTTTCTTCTGAAGAAGGGCAAGAGGTATCAGGCTGGAACCCGAAGAGACTTTTTTGGATCCATTTTTTGGATTATGTTTTATCATTTTATTTCTGCCAGTGGATCTTGCTTTGCTTAACGGGAACTGGGAGCAGAGAAGGCTCTTTGTTTGGTCTCCGTTAATCTTCAAGTGTCCACAGACTGCTTCAGACTTCTCTCCCCCGTAAAAAAGTTTGCAGCAGCATCCCAAGCTGAGGTTACATTGGATACCAAGCAGAGGTTCTGGGGTCACACCAGTGTGGCACAGAGAGTGTTGACTAGGGACCACTTCCATGGTTCAGGCTGTGTGCACATATTTCATGTGGGAGGTTGCTGGTCCCTGCACAGCACAGGCAGTAAATCTGCTGTCAGAAGGGCTGCACATACATAATGAGAGCAGATTATTTCTGTTTTCCATTATTTTGCTGCCTTGAGACAGGTGGACAGATTATAGAGCATAGAGAGTATGTGTTTATCAGTCCTTTCCTGCCTCTTTCATCACCACCCCCCTCCCCGGTGACCCCATTTTCAGAGGGATAAAGCGAGCAACCCAACCTCATTTCTCAAATCTGTTGCAAAGTCTGATTAGGGGAGTGGAGGAGCTCTGGCATGAGGCGCATGTGCAGCCTGCTGGGCCCGGGCTCTGCAGCCTTCCCAGCCATTCCTGCCCTGCAGGTACTGTCTGGCCTCTGCTGGTGCCACTGTCCCTCTTGGGGATCCCGCTCAATTAGTCTGAGTCCTGTGTGAACGGTTTTTCTCTCACAGGTGTGCCAAGGGATTTAACAGGGCACATGCCAGGCAGGATTCCCTTCCCGGGAGCCCGGCAGCACAGCAAGGCTGGGGAGATGCCGAGTGCCTGATGGGAGCTTTGCTGTGAGCCTGGTTCTTAGAGAGAAGCCTGGTATTGACTCTGGGGACAGAATTACTGGAGTGAGTGTGTGGGAGTGGCTGTCCCGTGACCAAGTGTTTTGGTAGGAGCAGGCTGGCTCTCCTGGCTGCAGCTGGTGCCTCCTTGGAGCAGCAGAATGTGCGGGCTTTTCCACAGCAGTGGTGGTGTCTGCTCTCGGGAAGGAACCCCGGCTCAGCTGCTGAGGTCAGCCCACCCTGGCATGTTACTCTGGAGGCAATTCCAGCTGAATGCAGGTGCTGGTGCCTGGCTACCATTCTTCAGAACCTGTGTGTTGCTCAGGGAGCAGTGAGGAGAACTGGCTGGCCATTTGGGGTGGATTTTGGAGGTAAAAGTGGGATCAGAGTGCTGGAGCAGAGAAAGTGTTTTCTGATGTTGGTGGGTAATGGCATTCCTTACTAAATCCTGGGTGGGATTGTGGTGGCTTTTTGAGGAGGAGGAGATGTCCTGAGGAAGGGGTGCACGTGGCCTGTCTGGAGGGATCAGAGCAAACTTCTGCATTATGAAAGGTGTCTCCAAAGCTGCAGGCAAGGATAAATCTGCAGAGACCAGATTTTGGCTGCTGATGAGCTTCAAGCCCTTCCTGTTCGTGTCCAGAAGAAAAACAGGTCTGAACTAACCCATTAGTTATGCTGCTGTCCTTCTGAGACGGTGTTTCCAGAAATTCAAGAGTAAATTATGTGCTTCCCTAGGCTCTCAGTGTGTATCCACAGCAGTGCCAGCTGTCCCTGTTGCAGCTGTGGCCGAGTCCCCCTGGTTTGGAATCCACCAATCCAGCAGCACCCGTCCCATGCTGTGCTGCTCCACCACTGGGACACTCTGGTTCCTTGTGTGCAGGGAAAGCTGCACCTCCCTGGCTGGCAATAGAATGGGATAGTTTGGGATGAGCAAGTTACTGCATAGTGGATTCTTGATAACCCAGTGGAAAAAATTCCATGATGGCCTGTACTTGAGAGGATGCTGATGGGAAGTAATTTTGGTGTACCTGCATGATGATGATCAGACTGTAGAAGTATCTGTGATTTAGATGATGGCTGAGTCCTGGAACTGTAGACCTAGATTAGCGCTGAGCACCTGCATCAGTGTTTTGGGAAATGTGTGAGCTCACCAAAGCTGCAGTGAGCAAGACAGAGTGTGTGGGCATTAGGAGACAAAATTCTTGTTTTGCTTCAGCTTCAACAAACAGAGGATTTCATGAGGGCGGCAGTGTCAGATGCTGTAGGGCAGGGGTAGGTGTGATGGCATGGCCTCGGGCCTGCATTAGCTATTGCTGCACTGCCTCTCCTCTCTGCAGAACATCGTGTCCAAGAACGCGATGCAGTACCGCGGGAACGCCCAGCACGATGCCCAGGAGTTCCTGCTGTGGCTTCTCAACAGAGTCCACGAGGATCTGAACAACGTGGTGAATTCCAGTGGCATGCCTCCACTCAAGGTAGGGGATTCTGCTGGGAGACAGTGTGGGAGTCTAACTTTGCACACAGACTTTCCTTTTAAAGTAGTTCTCTGCTTTGGCTTCTCAACTTCAATGGTTCAGATGGAACAAAAGTTTGGGTTAAAGTACTGTTTGTTTCTGCCCTGGGAATGTAACCTGCTGTTCCACTAATCCCTGACTCAGTCCTGTTTGAGTGGCCCTGCAATAGCCAGGAGGAGTTACCAGGGGCTGCTGGGCCTTGTCAGGTGCGAGCCCCGTGCCCTTCCCTGGGCTGCCATGCCCACCTCACTTTCCTGCATGCCCGCTCCTTGGAGCAGAGTGTACTTGGTAGTTAAAAATGCTTGTGGCATTTCCCCGGTGGTTTTGGCTAAGGAAGGCACAAATTTGACTGGTGTTCTGGAGCCATCTGCTTGGTGCAGCCCCCCACACCTGGGTGTGCCTCAAGGGTTTGTTCCTCTCTTTCAGCCGCCGCTGGAGGATGATGTGCTGCTTGAGGGCCCAGCCTTTCCCATCAGTAGCACTTTTGTGCAGGAACTCTTTCAAGCCCAGTACAGGTACGGTATTTTGTAAGTTTGTTGAATGTATGGTTGACCCCAGTATAACTCTAAACTAACACTAGCTCCCAGTACAGCTGGGACTGGTGTCACTGTGTTAATAGCTGTTTCTGAATTCCTGTTGAAGGGAGTCTGAACTAAGACCTTGTTCTAGAGGAATGAGAAAATTTCACTGCTTCAAATTTGGTATATTCTGTGTAAATCTGCAGTATGTACCACTACACCTGTTCCTGTGCATCCTGAGTCAGTGCTTCATGAGCAAAGGTTCAGGAAAGCCCAGTGCTATGGGGCTCACCCTGACTGTCAGGGGGAAGAGCCCATGGCAGGATCTGGAGGTACCTGGGAGTTAGGGATCCCCAGTGTGTGCAGAGTGCTTGTCATCTGGTGCTTGGGAATTCTGAACTGAAGTTATCACTTTCCCTTCAGGGCTTTCCATTGTGTTTCCCTACATTCTGGGAAGAGAGCTTTCTAATTTCAGAGCTATTGGAAGAGAACAGCTGAATCCCCAGTGTTCCTTGATGGCTTATGCCTGTACTGTTGTAAGAATTATAATTGCTGGGCTTTCTCCCCAGTGTTTGCCAACTTTTCCTTTGCAAAGGAGAAACCTTAAGCCTGGTCTAAGACACAAAGCCATTGTAGGGTGCAGGTTGATTCTGAATGAGTGAGAATTCTTGTCTGGAGTTTATCCTGAGTAAGAGCTGTATGCACCCTGGTGCTGACTGTCTCTGTCCCTGTCCTGTCACTTCACCTCTCTCCAAAGACAAAACCCTTCCAGGGTTTCCCTTTGGATCTGCTGTTGGTGAATATGGGATTTGAGGGTTTATACATTCCTGATGAAGTGGGGTGTAACTCTGCCCTGTTATCCACGTTTGTCCCAGGTCCTCCCTGACGTGCCCTCATTGCCAGAAGCAGAGCAACACCTTCGACCCTTTCCTCTGCATCTCGCTGCCGATCCCTCTGCCCCACACTCGGTACGGAACTGTCCTGAACGTAATGTTGGCTCTTTCCCATGCATGTGGTGTTGTTTAATTTACTACAGCAGGAAGACAGGTATCAGCAAAATTTCTGATAAGTCTTCTAAAAAGATAGATTTGACCATATGGGGATTTTATGTTTTGCTTTGCAGGTAAAATGGAAAATTGGGCCTCTTACTTTTTTCAGAAAGGCCTATCCTTCCTATAGAATTAATTTGGGGGAAAAAGTCTTTGATTCACATAACCAAAATATTTTGCTTTTCACTTAATTTATAGCATTTTAAAATTTAAAAAGGGAAAAGGATGAAACACACTTTTTTTTTTTTTAGAACAGCCTTGCTGATCACTCCAATTTCAAAAAGTGAAGTTAAAATCTTTTCTGCAAAATGTTTTGCTTTTTTGAAAGACAGCTGATGCAAATAAAGCAAAATGCTTCAGGGGAGATGAAATGTTCAAAGTGAAGATAGAGATGCACAGCAAAACTACGTGTGGTATAAACAAACTCCTTCACTTGGTGTTTGGATCCAGAAAACTTGTGTAGGTTCCAGAAGCAATGGAACAGAGTGATGATAGGGCAGATTAAATGTTGCTCTGTCATCTGGAAACAGAGGAAATGTTTCCATTTGCTCTGGAAATCCCTGCTTCACCACCGGGCAGAGGCTGAGTGGGCTCTCCAGGGTTCTCCCTCTTCTCTCCCCAGGCAGTGCTGCTGGCTGCTGTTGGAGGCAGGATGGAGGGCTGAGAGGCAGCCTGTTCCCAGTAGCAGCTCTCCAAGTACTTCAAGGTGCTGTCTTATACTGTACCAAACTTCCTTACAGGATCCTTGTTGGAAAACTGATTGCCTTCTCATGGACAGTTTTGGTTTTAACTTTGTGGGCCTTTTTTGAGATGTTTCACTTGTGGGAGCGAGGAACACCAGGCCATGTAGTAAGAAATGAGTCTGTAAATCAAACACGCTTGTCTGGCTGCAGCTGAGCGTAACTCCAGTGTGAGGTGGATCCGGACAGTCAGGAGGGCCCTGTACCTGGTGGGCAGTCTGGGTGTGCCCAGGTCGGTCTGAGGCTGCTCCAGGCAGTGCCCAGAGGTGCTCAGCCCTGCCTGGCAGTGCTCCCATGCTCCCCACAGGCCGCTCTACGTCACCGTGGTGTACCAGGGCAAATGCTCGCACTGCATGCGCATCGGGGTGGCCGTGCCCATCTCCGGAACAGTGGCCAGGCTGCGGGAGGCTGTCTCCTCGGAAACCAAGATACCCACGGAGCAGGTAATGGGCTGGGCTGCTCACCTGTGTGCTCTCCCTGCAGTGGGAGAGAGAGTGGAGGCTTTTGTCCCTTGTCGGATATGTAGGACTCGAAATTCACTACCCATGGTTGAACAGGGAAACAAGGCAGTGGTGGAAATCTGGATCATGCTTTTCCCTGTGCGTTGGCTGTTTGAATCCTAGTGATGTTGAAATAGCCCTCAGTGGAGTGTGTGGACCTGCCTGACCCCATGGTGATCTGTGCATGGTGGCAATGAGGGAACCACTGGGTGAATTCCTCTGTAGGAAGAGCTTCAGGAAAGCTGTTAATTCCACCAAAACCTCTCCATATGTTGCCTTTACCCCAGCTTCTTGTTCATGGCTCTCCTTTTCCCTGTTCCTTGCTGCTGGCTGATGCCAGGATGTTTTGAGGAGTGCCATCCCTTAGCAGGAAAATTCCAGCTGAGAGATGGGGCACTGAGCTGAACCAGGTGTGGGTGGTCTGATGGATTCTGGTTTGCTTGTGCTGCCTGCAGATCGTGCTGACAGAGATGTACTATGATGGGTTCCATCGCTCCTTCTGCGACACTGACGACTTGGACACCATCCACGAGAGTGACTGCATTTTTGCCTTTGAGACCCCAGAGATCTTCAGACCTGAGGGCATCCTCAGTCAGAGAGGTGAGTCAATAACTCCGCTTAATGCCCACCTCAGGTGACTAGTGAGAGAGGTTTGTGTGGGAAAAGAATGAGTCCCACAAGCTGTTGATGTTCTGGTGTATTGATTTCAGCTCTGACTTTGTCCAGGCTCATTCCAGAAGATTTAATAGTGTTGTCAGCTGGGAGGTTATCAAGCAGTGTTGTACACTCCTTTCTGCCTCTTCTCAGGGCTGATGCTGCAGGCCAGGCTGGCTTAATGTGAAATCTCTTGTCTGGCTTAATTTAAAGACCTGCTAGGGACCAGATGAAGCCAGTGAAATTGTGTTATTTAAAATCAGATTGCTAGTGATGAATAAACAGTCTCAGGAATGAACAAACACTTTCTCTTTCCAAGCTCAAACCCCTCGGCCCCTGCATGTCCCCTCAGTGAAAGGGAATCATGGTGTCCTGGGCAGATGGAGTGTAATCAAAGGCAAATTTTGTTACTGAAAGTAACAAGTTGGGTTCCTGGCAGCTTAGTATTTCTTGTGGGCAGTAAAAGCTGAGAGTGCTTGTACAACCTGCTGTGAAAAATCAGAGGAGGACTTGTATATAATGTCCTTCTCTAAAGAAACAATGACTGTGAAAGGTAATTGCTCTTTGAAACCTTTGTACAAGTGATGAAAATCCTCCTGATTCCATACTGACCTGCTCCCCTGCAGCCCAAGGAGGGTTTCTTCATGGGGCATCAGGGCACTAGAGGCAGATGACATAATAAAATCTTTCCTTTCTCCTAATTTTTCAGGAATACATGTGAACAATAACCTGAATAACTTGAAATGTGGCACTGAGCACTCCCGAACAATAGCTTACTCTCAAGGAACGGTGAAGTCTGGAAAACTGGAGCAGTCCTGTCCTAAACTAGCAGCAAATGACAAGATTGTCTTGCTGGTGTGTAACAGAGCGTGCACTGGACAGCAGAGCAAAAGGTGACTGGCAGCAGTGTGGTTGGAGTTACTCTTCTGGCTGCTTCCTAAACTGACCTGGATTTTACCCTCCTGTAGTACAGGCTCCAGCTGAAGGAGCAGCAGCTTGCATCCCTAGCTCACATCAGGTGCTAAAGAACATGTTGATCAAAAAGCATTAATGAGTGCAACAAAATAATTCTAATTTTGGTGAACTTCAAGTATTGTATTACTGTAAAGGAGCAAATGCAGCCCAGCAGGGAGGATACACCACCTCTGTAGAGCTGTCTGGTTTGAGAGCAGCACATTTGACCAGACCCTGTTATGGGTGGGAATTTTAAATTGGAGTGAAAATGTGGGGAGGGGGAGAAGTGAGAAACAACCATGGAAAAAGCATTTGTATCAGCTGGAGCCTGAGAACTGCCTCAGCCTCTGTAGCTTCACAAAACTTCACGTGAAGTTCTCCCAGGTAGTTTGGGGTTCCGAATGGGATAATCTTTTAATTTTTCCCTAAAATGCTTCTCCTTCCCATAGGTTTGGCTTGCCCTTTGTGTTGCACTTGGAAAAAACAATTGCTTGGGATATTCTGCAGAAGGAAATTCTGGAGAAGATGCAGTATTTCCTGCGGCCTGCAGCCTGCTTGCAGGTGAGGCAAATGCCCTCTCTGGTCACCACAGAGGAGCTGTTGGATGCAAGGCTCTGTTGCTGTACCTCAGCCCTCTGTCAGCTCATTGGCACAGGCATGTTTTAGACCTTGTACATTTGCTTTCTCATGTCAAATGTGTTCTAGGGTAAAGTCTTTGTCAGCCAGTGCTGGGAGCACTTTGCATGTGGGCAGGTTGGGTTGGAGCCCCTGAGGTGGTCTCTGCTCTCCCTGTTGCAGGTTTGCCCGTTCAGCTTGCGAGTGGTCAGTGTTGTGGGCATAACATACTTGCTACCTCAGGAGGAGCGACCCCTCTGCCACCCAACAGTGGAAAGGTGAGCTGGCCCTGGGGTGCTGGGACCTTCCCAGGCGTGGAGAGAGGTGTGTTAGCTGGGAACTCAGTGTTAACCACGCAGAAATGAATGGTCCTGGTGTGGGTGTGTGGAATGGAGTGCAGAGGCCTGAGGAGCAGGGAAATGACGGAGCATCCTCAGGAAGCTGTGTGACAATACCTCACTTGTGTGTCATGCCATCTGGAGTCTGTCCTCCCTGGAAATGGAGAACAGAATGAAAATATTACTCCCACTATCTTTAATTTTTTTCTTGTGCCTGTTACTCTTCAGAAACGTTGGTAGATGCCTGATCCAAAACAGGTGTATGTTGCCTTACAGAACTTGCATAGTTGGGTGAAGGCATTTGCCAGGTTTGCCAAGTTTTTTGCTGTGTGAATTCCTTTTACTCCATTGCAAACTTCAGCTGTGAGAGTGGAGGAAGGATGAAGGCCTTGTGGAGAGAAATTATGTGACTGTAGAAGATAATGTAGACTTTGGATTGAAAGATGGTCTGACTTCTGTCTGCTCCTCTCTGCAGGGCATTGAAGTCATGCGGACAGGGGGGAACCGCTCATGTGAAATTAGTGGTAGAATGGGACAAAGAAACTAAAGATTAGTAAGTATGAAGTAAAAATCCTCAAAGTGTGTTCACCTCACAATTGCTGCTTGCAGCTTGCTTGTGTGAACTGTGCATCCTTCAGCAAACCTGAGACCACTCAAACTCCACCTGTGCCCAGCCCCTGCCTGCAGGGACAGCCTGGGGAGCACGGGGATGTGCTGGTAAATGTGGTGTCTCCCTGATGCAGCTTGTTTGTGAATACAGAAGAGGAATATATTCCAGACTCTGAAAGCGTCCGCCAGCAGAGAGAGCTTCATCATCAACCTCAGATCTGCACTTTATCTCAGTGTTTCCAACTGTACACCAAAGAGGAACAGGTAGATACAGACTGTGTACTCTGGCTTGTTCACATGCCGCTGGAGCTCCCTCACTCCAGAGCAGCTCTTTTCTGCAAACGTTGATTCCTTGTGACAGGAGAATAGATTTGTAACACAAGACTAGTTACCTGTGCTGCTAATGGAGCTCCTCTGCAGTGAGAAGGTTGTGGGAGGTCCTTCCGCTGGGTTCTTTGCTGCCCAGATATTGATACAAGAACTTAGTCCTCTCTTTGGCAATTTCCTCCTTGTGAAATATTATAAATGTTATAAAGGGTTAGAACAATGTGACTTCATGGGAATGTGCTGGAGCAGTTGTGTGTTCCCAAGCTTGAGCAGGGCTGGGGTGGGCTCAGGCAGCCCCCATTAAGTGGGACCCCCCCCAAACAGCAGCACAGTAACCACAGACCTCAGTTCTGCAGGAATGTGGCTGCTCCCCTGCTCTGGCTCTGCTCGTGGTGTGTGAGGCTGAAGAGGCAGGAGTGATGGTGTGCCACAGGCAGGCTAGAGAGAGCTCTGACCTGGCCCTTGCCTGGCACGTGGAAGCCATGTGAATTCCTTTGGCAGTTTCTAATGTGCTGTACAAAGGGCTGGTCTGGAGGTAGTCTTTGACCCAAGACTGAACTGTAATAATTTTGGAGCCTCTCTTGTTGCTTCTTTCAGAGGTGAGGGAAGAGTTTGACAGCTTAAATCTCTGTGGCTGCTGAGTTCTCTGAGCAGTGGGCTGTGGAGGGAGGCTGGGGGCCAGGGAGAGTCTTCGGTGTGTAACTCTGTGCTGTTGGAACTACAGAGGAAGAGGGTTCCCAGAGGGCAGTGAGGTGTCAGAGGTGACATCCAAAGTACGCCTTTCTTCTTTCTGTTCTGATGTTTTTCTGCCTTTTTTTTTTTCTGCTTTTTTTTCTACTGCTGATTTTCTTGTGAGAATACTTTTCAGGCTGCCAAGCCTGCCTGCTTTTTGCCTTGGTTTTTTCTTTTCTTCCTTCTCCCCTTCCAAGGCATTGGCATTTATAAGGTGCAAAAAAGTCCTCTGCACAGCAGCACTGGCTGGATTCTGCCTTGCTGCAGGAAGTGCCTCCTGAGTGAGGCACCCATGTCTCTGCTTGTCACTTTGAAAAGCATCATTGGGAACCCTGCATTTCCTGTGAGCTTGATAAATGCTGGAGTGAGAGGAGGCAGAGGGGTCAGTGTCTGCACTGGGCTTGGGGCAGCAGAGGAACAGTGGTGTGGTGCAAGCTGCCTTGGAATTTGAAAACCAATACCCACTCCTGCCCATTCCTTGTAGCTTGCCCCAGATGACGCATGGCGATGCCCACACTGTAAGCAGCTGCAGCAGGGTAGCATCACACTGAGCCTCTGGACCTTACCTGATGTTCTCATCATACATCTCAAAAGGTTTAGACAGGTAAGGCTGCCTGTTATGTTGCTGGAGGACTGTGAGTGATGTGAGTAGACCCCCCTCTTTAGAAGCAACAATTCTGCCCTGTGTGTTCCTCACCTGGGATTTTCCAGGCACGGTTGCCTTGGGCTTCTGCAGCTCATGCTCTTCTCTGCACACAGGAAGGAGACCGAAGGATGAAACTTCAGAACATGGTTAAATTTCCCTTGAGTGGCTTGGACATGACTCCTCACGTTGTGAAACGCAGCCAGAGCAGCTGGAGCCTGCCATCGCACTGGTCACCTTGGAGGAAACCTTACGGCCTCGGCAGAGATCCTGAGGACTATATCTATGACCTGTATGCTGTCTGCAACCACCATGGCACCATGCAAGGGGGACACTATACAGGCAAGTGTCCTGCTATGCTATCTATGGTGGAGCCTTTCACAGAGAAACTGGTTGTATTTCTGTGCGGAGTCAGAAAGGGAGTCACTGATGGAAGCAGAGTTCCGTAAGTTACAGAAGGTGAAGTGAATGGAGCCACCCCACATGATGTTCTGTTCTGAGCAGTAATGTTGGACAAGGTCCTGAAATGGAAGCTGTTTATTATGTTCTGGCAGCCTCAGGCTTCCATCTTGCCAGTCAGACTGGAAGATGATGCAAGAACAAATCTGTTCCTCGCATTCTCCTCCGAGTCCATTATAGCAGATAAGGTTATGTTAAATATCATACAGCAAACCTGAGAGTAGTAGGAGTGAGGGAGTCTCACAGTAATGTATTATTTCTTAGCATATTGCAAGAATTCTGTTGATGGCCAGTGGTACTGCTTCGATGACAGTGAAGTTCAGCAACTTTCTGAAAGCGAAGTCTGCAAGCAGACAGCCTACATCTTGTTCTACCAGCGACGCACAGCGATCCCCTCATGGTCTGCCAACAGCTCGGTGGCAGGTAAGCCCTGCTGGCACTGTCCAGGGGTGGCTGTAAGTTGTCTTTCATGGATAGTTTGTCCTTCTGAACAATTTTCTACTCAGCTCTGCTTAAGCCCCCACTTCATGTCCCAGAACTTGTGGCTGTGCATCAGGGGCCGTGGGAACCTTCCACCTCTTCTGCTAAGGCGGTTTTGACAGGGAGGCTGTGGAGATGGGGGTAGCCCCTGCGCCCCCACGGGTGACTGCTCAGAGCTGCCCTTGTCAAAACCAGGACATCAAATCGTGACTCGCTCCTTCCCTGTGGCAGCACTCTCAGTCCCAGGGCGACACTGGTAACGCACGTGTTGGTGGAATCCAGGGTGAGCTGTGGGGAGGTGCAGGCTTGGTGACCTGCCTTTGGAAAAAAAGAGATTTTTATGACATTGGGGTGGCAGCTGAAACGCCACCACTGCCTGCATGCTGGTATTCACAGCACACTGGGACAAGTGCAGTTCTGTCTTCCTATTGTGACCATAACTGCTCCACACGAGGAAAGCCCCATTCCCTTGGCAGCGCCTGGATGCTGGGGCCTTGAGGGCCGGCTCCGGGCTCCAGGTGTCTGCCAGAGCCGGAGCAGTGCAGTGTGTGCCCGATGCACCTGACTCCCTGGCCAGCCAGGGTTCCGCGCGCGTGCAGCCGCGCGCTGCTGACCCGTGCCCGGTCCTTGCAGGCTCCACGAGCTCGTCGCTGTGCGAGCACTGGGTCAGCCGGCTCCCGGGCAGCAAGCAGCCCAGCATCGCCTCCGCCGCCTCCTCGCGCCGCACCTCCCTCGCCTCGCTCTCCGAGTCGGTGGAGCTGACTGGGGAACGGAGTGAAGATGATGGTGCGTATCATTGCTGGGGGGAAAACTGGGCCACTTGTCTTTCCGTTGCAAGATCCGTACTGAAATAGCTGCAAAATCTGTGCTGGCACGGGACAGTTATTGCAGCAGCTGAGACAGGCAGGCGCTGGCTTGGTGGGAGCACAGGTGGGCTTCTGTCTCATAGGAAAGGTTGGAGGAGAACAGGGCAGGAACCTTAAGGAGCCTTTCAAAGAAAGCAAATGCCATCAACAAAACCTCAGAGTCAGGACCTTCTTGTGTTTGTGTTCTCTCTGGGTCTCACTGCATCACCTTTGCAGAGTGGCTGACAGTGCTGACAGATTTAGCATAGGCACTAATTGCCTGCTGCTGTGCTGCTGGATGGTCCCAGGGAGCGGGGGGAGATGCAAATTCACTCATGTACACAAGTTACTGTTCAGTTCCTGGCTTTGCCTGGGTCCTCCACACATTGCCCTGTAACTTCTGACAATGTGGAGCTTCATGGGTTAGCCAGAGCATTTGGAAGCTGGTGCGGAGATGTCCCTGCAGCAGTGCTGTGACAGCTGTCAGGTCTGGCCATGGAAGTCACACTTCTAAAATACTTACATTCTGTGTTTCTAAATATAATTACATCAGTTGATCTAGAGGTAGGAATCCTACTTTGCCTTTCACAAAATGCTCTGGGAAATATTCTTTAATACAGAATCATAATCCTAGCTGGTGATCTCCTTGCCAATTTCAAGGACTTTTGAGATGCAAACCCTGTGTTTGATCTCCTGCTGCTGCTCAGGGATGAGAGAAGAATCTGGGTTATCAGAGACTTCAGAGACTTACTCCTGGGTAACCCCTAGCAAGTAACAGTTGTTGGATTCCTCATTCAGCTTTTGTGCAAGAAACTGTGCCTGCAGCCTGCATGGAGAGACCCATAGTGTGGTGTGGGTGGGCTGCTTGGCTCTCATGGGGAGATGTGGATGTAGGGTAAACCAGCTGCAGCCTTGGCTTCCCCACTGAGACTGTCACTTGCTTTCTCTGCAGGAGGATTTTCAACTCGACCATTTGTAAGGAGTGTCCAGCGTCAGAGCTTGTCATCCAGATCCTCTGTCACCAGCCCACTGGCAGTGAGTGAAAATGGTGTCAGGCCCTCGTGGTCACTCTCTGCAAAACTGCAGTTCCGCTCCAACTCCCCGTCACGCTTCCCTGGAGATTCCCCAGTACATACCTCTGCTTCCACCCTGGAGAAGATCGGGGAAGCTGCTGATGATAAAGTCTCCACCTCGTGCTTTGGCAGCCTGAGGAATCTCTCTAGCAGCTACTTGGAGCCCTGTGACAGCAGTCGGCGAGAGCACAGGACAGCTCGCAGAGCCCCTTTGGCTGTCATGGAAGGGGCGTTCAGGGAAGAGTCCGTTGTAAGGACATCTAGCTCAGACCTCTCAGATGGGTATGGTAAAAGCTCTGTGCAGCCAGACAGGAATCACCCTGCTCTGGACCCTTTTGATAACAACAATCAAATCGCCTTTGTTGACCAGAGCGATTCTGTGGACAGCTCCCCAGTGAAGGAGGTGAAAGCCCCGGGTGGGACGGGGCTGGCTGCAGAGAAGGCACATGACACCCCTAAGAAGGGTCACAGCTCCAAAGGAGCTTCTGAGCCAGACAAAAGTTTGAGGAAGGGAAGGACAGTCTTAGCTACCCAAGAGACCAAAGTCTCTCACTCTTCTCCTCCGCTGAAGAGTTCTCAGAAAGCTTCCCGGTCTAGAAGTAAGACAGACTCTTCTAAGGTCAGCGGGCGACACGGGTCTCCTGCTCCCACTCAGGCTAGGAAGGACCACAGCACAAAGCCCCTGGAGGCATCTGTCCCATCAGCTCAACAGAAGCAGAAATCAGGTTCTTCTCCATCCTCCACAGCTGCCAAGAAAACCCCATCAGGCTCATTGACTAAGGGCTCTTCGTCTGGGAAGAGCCGGACTTCGGACCGCAGCCTCAGCAGGGAGGGCTCCAAGATCAGCCTGGGGTCGGATAAAACGAGCGTAACCAGCAGCTCGAGAACGAGCTCCCCGCGGATCAGCCACTCCAGGAGTGACAGCAGGGCAGTGGACAGCAAGCACGTGCGCAGCTCCTCCATGGCCAACCTGCGGTCTCCAAACACTGGGGCGCGTTCGGGGTTGAAGAGGGACAGCAAGTCAGAAGAGAAGGGTTTGTCTTTCTTTAAATCAGCCTTAAGGCAGAAGGAGACACGGAGGTCGGCAGACCTGGGGAAGACAACAATGCTTTCAAAAAAGACAGGGAGTGTCAGTTCCAAGTCAGGCAGTAAAAATGTGCTGGAGGACAAACCAGAGAAAGGTGGTGTCCCACCAGCCTCTCAAACCAATGCCAACATTACTACAAAAGAAAAACTTGTCTCAAAAGATGCCACATCTAACAAACATTCTCTGCTATCCAGTCGCAAGTCCAAGTCTTCCCAGCTAGATCCAGGAGTCCAGTCTCCTCCTTCCAGTGGCAAGCAGTCTGCTAGCAAGCCGCTGAAAAAATTACCTTCCAGCATGCAGGTGTCTGTACGGCCTTCTCTGGAACCTCAGTGAAATGCTGCAATCCAGGTGTCTTTTCTTCTGCTGAGAAGCTAATTTATTCTGAGCTCTTGTTTTTTGTTCATGTGCCTAATGTATGTTTTGAGGAGAAGTTAACTGCAAGTTGTTAAAGCGCCTTTGATTCTGCCATCAAACCAAATAGCCACAGGCAGCCAGCACTAGTGCAAGTAGCCTAGCTGGAGTCGTTGTTGAACATGAACGCAGCTGTCCCATAGCACTTGTACAGGAGACTCTGTTGAAAGTGCAACAACTTTCTTCAGATTTGAGGGTTGGACTCCGACCCCTAGTTGTACTGACACTGGTGTGCTTTGTAGAGCTGTGAACTGATATTCCTTTGGTCTTGTTCCGAGTGGGCTGTGTCCACACTGGTGTATGGCCTTGAGCTGTGGAGGATGCGAAGGAAACTGGAGAGACTGTCGCTTCTTTCTGCTCTCAACTCTCTCTCCCTGCTCGCCTCCATTTTCAAGCTTTCTAAAGGGCAATATTTCAACACTAATGTTGTTTCTCAGGTATATACTCAGCCAGTATAGGAGGGACTAGCATTAGTGATGGACAGAAAGGTACCTGTGTGTCTCTGCGCGTGTCTGTGTAATAGATTTAATTTTTGCATTCCAACAGCAGGGAGTTTGAAATGTAACCTGCAGTTTTTGTTGCTATGTCTATGAAGAGTTTTGCTTTGTCCATACCTAAGGCAACCTCTACTCTGTCCTGTTTAACTACTTTCTTCTGAAATGCTCTGCTAAACAACAGAAGAAATCCCTGGGCAGCAGCTGGTGGCCAGCTCGTCCTGTGGAAGCAGAGCCATAGGAGAGTTGTGTCCGCACACCTGGATGGCCGTGAAGCTGTCAGGATGCCCCTGTTCAAACTCCTGGGAAGCATTTCCTAATGTGCTCAGACCCTTGTCATAGTGGTGTAATTAAGCCTCCGTTATCTCTGGGGGTGATGTTTAGATCAAGTGTCATCCTGCCCTCTCTGAGCATGCTTTGACAGGCCCCTTTGTGTGGGTTGGCAGGGCTGTACCCAAACCCCCAGAGCAGTTTTCCTGTTCTCCAGAGCGCTGTACGTTCTTCCCTCTGGCATGCTCGTCCCCTCCCCGTGGGTCTGGCTGCCACGTGTCCCTCAGTGGAAGGTTCCCCTTCTTGTTTGGACGACAGCCTCCATCAGGGTCAAAACACTACATCTACTGATGTCTTTGTTTACATGCCCTTCTTACAGAGGAGATTCCTCAAGTTCTGTAAGGTTCCTCTTAAGGTGGATTTCTTAAGTCCTTTTACATATATGTGGTGTAATCTCTTTTTTTTTTAAATTCCATGAGTTTTTATTGATGTGCTGCATATCCTTTATGTCCACAGCCTGTCGCGTAGGTTGTGACAAGCTGGGCGATGTGCTGGGCACGCTCTATGCTGAGCGAGGTCTGTGCCTGTCCAGTCCAATGGCAGAGCTTCTCTGGGCATAGCTTGGGGCCAGGGACACATGTGCTCTGTCCCGTCACCGTAACAAACTGGCCTGTGCCACCTCCCTTGCTGAGGTGCTGCTTGCCCTGCAGGCAGCCTTGCCCCCAGGTCTGCTGGGCACCTTGCTGCTCTGTGATCACTTTTCTGCTCACCACACACCTGCAGCAAGCTTGGGAGAGAAGGGCTGGGGGTAGCTGGCTCCTCGGAGTGTGCGTGGGGCTGAGCTGGGAGTGCCATCGAGCTGGGGTCAGTGTGAGGATGAGCCCACCTGCGATGTAACCCTTGCAGTGTCCTGGTGATGTCCTGCTGCATCCCCTTCACGTGGCCCAGCACTGGAGTCGTTGTGCACATGTAATGCTCTGACTGTTCCAACCAGAACGTGACCATCCCCTCAGTGCAGTCCTTTGCCTGGGCATTGTTTCAGTCTCATTTATTGCAGCAACAAGAAGCAAAGATTGCATTGCTTGCTTCTGATATGTATGACTTGGATTATTCTTGGATTATTTTCTGTTACATCCAGCAGAGCAGATAAGACTTGCTCGACATTGCAGTACTTAAATTACTCCCTGAAATGTTGATGTTGAAGTATTTGTTTAAGGTTTTATCTGTATTAAGGTCTTACACTGTCTTGGCTCTTCTCTTGTAACAACACTTCTAGCAAGAATGTAATTCCGGTGGCTCATGCTGGCTTGGTTTGGGATCTTTTAATAGACAGAACTACTCTGTGTGCATTTTACCATGGACATTTGTGAAAGGTTATTTTTATCAAATGACATTTTCTTCTCATGCCATCACTCACTGAAGGAGTTTAAACTGGAAGCTGGTGTGTGGGTTTTGAGGTGGTTTTGCTCCTGTGCTGCATGCCTGAAGGGAATTTGAAGCCATGTCCAAATCCGTGTTTTAGCTGAACACCAGTTCAGTGTTTGTATCTGGAGCAGGAGAATGGTCCTTAGAGCTCCCATTTGGGTAAAAGGGAGATGGAGGTCCTGGTATTCCAGCAGCTGATAAAAGTAGTTGAACCTCTGCAATCCCATGAGATGCAATCTCAGTCTCTTTCTGCACATTCTCTGTAATTCCTGGTGCTGATTGCTGCCAGTCCAGCATTATCTGCTCTCTACTCCAGCACTATCTGCTCTCTTTATGCGGCCAAACTGGATTTCTCTGTCCCTCTGGAATGGCAGCTGTGGTGCACAGGCTCCTTGCTCTGCAGGGGAGTGTGGTAGGCAGGAGGGGCTGCACTGACAGTACCCTTGTCTCTGAGCGGGTGGGGTGCTGCTCCTCCCTGGTGGGTTTTCTGCTCAGGAGGGCTTGGCTTGGGGTGTCCTCAGGCAAAATGGTTTGACTTAGAAGGGCGCACCAGAGTTCATGTGGAACATAAGACACACACCAGGCAAAATGTCCAAGCGTGTGCGTGCAGTCTCTGGGAAGCGCGGTCCCTGCTCTGTGTCTGTGTCCGCTCTGTGTCAGGGCACTTGGGAACACAGCCACTCGTGTCACTCTGCACCTCTGCTTGTCGGTGTCACACATCCTCAGTAGTAAATGAGCTTCCTTGCACAGGAGAGGGTTGAAGGGTGTGGGTCTGGGAAACACTGTCCACTGGGAGTGTTAATCAAAGCCTTGTTGCTGTTACGGTCATGACTCCATCAATGAAGCAGGAGAAATGTTTCTGAAACTGTAGGTTATTACAGGCCCTACTTAAAGGGATTTGGGGAAAAATCATCTGTCTTCTCTCCTTGCTTTACTTATCAGTAAGTACTTACTTACTTTACAAGCAGACTTATCTCTTGTCCCTTTCATGTGTAGGAGCTCCTGTCCATGGTATTGTGTTGTCCAGCTGCCAGGATGTGGCATGGTACCGGGGAACACTCGAGAGAGGGATCTGCCAAGTCCTAGGTGCCAACGCCACTGTGGCTTTGCATATGGATCCTTCAAGCAGGAATGGCTTGAGGCTATTCTGGAGCAGCTGTGTGTACATGGTCATCTCTTAAAGTTCCTGTTGGCCATCAGAAGCACTTATGGCTGTAGGGGAGGTGGGCTCTGCCATCTCCCAGAGGCTGCTGGTGCCCAGGGACCTCCACCTCCCCTGGGTGGTGGCATGTGGGGCCTGTAGGTCTCATGGGCATCTGAGTGGGATGGGAACGGCTGCTGCCAGGTCTGCCCTGCCAGTCCTGCCCAGCCTGTCTGGGGATGGCAGGGTCTGGGATCCTCCTGCCAAGGACTTGGAAGCAAAGGTGTACAGGGTGGCCTCACAGTGATGGGAAATGCCTGGAAAGGGGGAGGCCCAGCAGTGTCCCTGCTCCCAAACATGTGAGCTCCAAGGCAGAGCAGGCTTTCAGGCAGTGTGTTTCCAATCGGCTTTGGGTTGGAGTCGCCCGTGCCAGCGTGTGACTTGCGTTTCACCACATGTCCCTAGTCTGCCACTTGCTCCTGCTCCTGGAACTGGCCCTCTGGGTGCAGGACAGCAGCGCCTTCATTCCAGTGCTCGATTCCTACAGGAGTCACCTAGAGACTTTTTTTACCCTTTTTGGGCTGTGTCTTTTGGATAGTGTTTAGTAGTATTCAAGTTATAAGCACATTTTCAATGACGTGTATTGAAGAGGCACCTTTTATTTGTATTAATCACCTTTGATAGACAATTTGGTGCCTGCAGTTCCCTGTAACTTGTGTCTCACTTTGCGTGTGTAAATTGTTAACCCTTTCAGACTTATCAAATATGGATTAATAAAAACAAGATGCTTAGGATAGAAAGCTAGCAGCTTAATTGCACTTCTCCCACTGCAAGTGCCCTCATCCGCCGTCGCTGCAGGGGTTTTGCTTTCTGAAGCCGAAACTTGAGCATGACCAACCATTCTTCTTGGTGCGAGGCAGCTTGCATGGCCGTGCTGTCCCCGATGCATGTCCCTACTAACTATGCAAGCCTCCAGCCCAGCCGTGGCTCCGGAGCACCGCTTGGAGTCTGTGCTGCTGCCTCGTGGTGCAGCTGCTGCTGGCACACAGGAGCATGTCCCTGGGTTCCTGCTTCCTTTGCACATCTTTGACTCTTTCCTTTGCAGGATTCTGCGTTACTGACGAGGCTGGAGCGTAACCTAAGGTTAGAGGGATCGGAGCAGGGAAACGAGAACAAACTGATTTCTATTTTGTGTTGTTTTTCCTTTTGTTAGCAGGGCGACCTGCTCAGGGTTCTGTGTGTGGCCTGCCATCCCGTGTCACGTAAGGGCACGCCTGCGCTCTGAGGAGGGGCAGGCAGGCGCCCGGAGCCGTGCGGGCACTCAGAGCTGCTGCGAGTGTCCGTGTGAGGGGAGCGGTTCCCAGTTGTCCTTGTGCTGCCTGCACTGGTCTGGGGCTTTGCCTGCCTTTCTGGGGGAGCCCCGGCTGCCTGTAGGGGTAGCTGGGCTGCCTGTCCATGCTCCAGAACCCTGTGGTGTTGGGGTTTGAGCCGTGTCCTGCTGGACAGCAGGCCCTCTGGGGCAGCTGCGTGTGCCACATGGCCAGGGCAGCTGGCGAGGGCTGGCCTGGGCTTGGTGCAGGTCCCAGGGCTCCTCCTGGTTCTTGGCCCCACAGCTTCGGTGCCTTCCCCTTGGGCAGCCGGCGTGGAGAGGGTTTGGAAACAACATTCCAAAAATTTTACTGTTGGGTGTTGTTTTTTTTATTTTGGTTTGGTTTGGGTTTTTTTGAATCTTTTGTCATTTGCCTACTAATCCAAAAGAATTTGGCAGTATCTAATGATACCTGTGGAGGGAACTGAAATTTAGTTTTAATCTGTGGTGAGATGAAAGTCCTACATGGTTTTCTCAACAAAAGCACCGTAAAGCAGTTACTATTAAGAGCTTTATTTTGTAAAAGAAAAGCACCTGAAAACTTGTACAATGTCTGTGTGAGGTCTAAAGGCTTGGGGACTCTTCTATTTTTTAAAAGGTGATAGCACTCAATTTATCTGCAAATAGTGTTTTTTAAAAGACACAGATTAAAACTAAGTGTAACCACCAGTCCCGGCTCACTCAGCCCTGCAGCGCACACACGCCGGCCTCAGGCTCGTGTGGCATTTGTGAGTGCAATAAACCCCTCTGGAGGTGCTACATTGCCTTGGGTAGGGTAACACAAGGGAATCCAGGCCACGAGTGGCTCCATTATTGTCCTGTGGCCTTCCAAGTATGAATTTGTACAGATTTGCTCACCACCTGTGCCTCACCATTGGTTAAAATTGAATTTTAAGTCCTGTTGCAAATGCAGTTTCTCTTCTGGACACGATGTCAGATTTTACACTGGAATATCTACAGTTCTCAAACTGCATGTCACATCACTGTATGTGGTACAGGGACGTGGGGCTTTCCCACACCTTTGATATTCTCCTCTGTATTTTAATGTTTTTGACCTGTACAGTAATTGGAAAGCAGGCTGTCTTTACTTGGGGTTGAACATTGTACCATAAATTTTAAATTATTTGAGGACAACTGCATGAGACTGTGTCAATGCCTTTTATTATTTATTTGTATGTTTTATTATTCGAGGTGTATGCACTTTTAATATGCAGAATTTATATTTTTATGTTAAAAATCATTTTCTTTCAGAAAGAAGAGTTTGAATATGAGGAATTGGAATTAAGTGCAAAAAGGGGAATATGTAATAAAATACAATAAATTTATTACTAGGCATCCTGCCTGAGTGAGCATTTTTCCAGGCTGCGAGTGTCAGCCTTGCCGTGTTCCTGCCCTGCCTGCTCTGGGCCCAGGATGGGGGCAAGGGCTTGGGAACTTCCCGTGTGCCCCAGGGCTCCTTTGGGGAAACCAAACCCAGAGGCCTGGTTTTGGGCACAGACCTGTGTGCTGGGGAGGGGAGACACAGGCTCCTGCTTCTCCTGTGTTGTTGCTGATGCTTCTCTCTCCACAGACCATCAGTCCAGGTCCTGCAGTGCTCGGCCACGGTCCTGAGAGTGGGCGTGGGACCTGCACCCGAGCCCTTGTGCTGGTGAGTCTGGTCCGTGAGCCCCAGGGCAGGGGGATGTCATCTGGTTCCTCTTTGGAGTTGGAGGGCTCACACCTGCTCAGGCAGAGGTGGGAGTCTTCCCTGTCCACCCATCCATGCCTCATGTCAGGGCTCAGCCCCCCCGTGAAGGGGCTTGGGGGCTTCTCAGCACCAGAGCAATCCCCTGCCACCCCCAGCCCCATCTATGCCCACTGCCACCCACAGCAGTGAGACCAAGCTCCAGACAGGAGGGACACGTGGACCCAGGCCCTATGGCATTTGGGACCAGGAGACCTCCAGCCAGATCCCCACACCTCCAAGAGACCCTCAGGCCCCCCTGCCTACAACATGGGCAAAGGTATTGAGGGCAGGGGTGGCCCAAGGGGCTTCTGCCTGTTCTCTTCCTGCCATCACCAGATGCTGGAGGCTTGAAGCTCCTCCAGCTCTGTCCTAATTAAAGACTGTTTTTCCTTTAGCAGGGTGTGCAGCAGTGGCTTCAGACACGGAGGAGAGTGTGGCTGCCAGATGGGAATGTGGATGGGCTGCTCCTGCTGCCACCTGCCTCAGCCCAGCGAGGATGAGGATGGAGCAAGGCAGGAGGAGGACAGGCTGCTGCTCCTTGGTGCTGAATGGAAAACCTCTGTCCTTGGTGGATTGTTTCCAAGTGACCCAGCCCCTGGGCTGGGAGAGCTGCTCCAGCTGCCACAGCTGCAAGCACCAGCCCCTGCTGGGGTGCCCAGTCTCAGGGCAAATGGGCATGAAAGGCTTTAGCGATCCAGTGTGTCCACACCCCTTTGGTACTCACCAAAGTGGAAGTTGTCAGTGAATCCCCCGTGTTGCCCGAATCTCCACATCGGTTGTCCTCATGGTTGCAGAAATGGTGATATTGGTGTGTTTATCAACAGCTGTGCTGCATTCACCCCTTGCCTGCACGGGTCCCTGGGCCTTGGGGCAATGCATGGGCCCTGCCAGTCCCTGCCATGCAGCCTTGGTCTGTGTTTCCATCCATCCTGCTGGGAATGGTGAGCTGGAGCTGAGCCCCTGGGCACTGGGCCGAGGAGTGATTGCTGCCCTGGCCAGTCATGCACATGAGTCCCACCCCTACCATGTACCAGAGCACTGCTTCACATCTTGTGTAGAAATGGGGATGGCAGATGTCATATTAAATCATGGGGTTATCATTTATTTATAGGTGATTACATTAAAGAGAGATTAATATAGCCAAAGGCTTCGCAGAATTAGAGTTAATGTACTCGTGTTTATTATATTTGCCAACATTTCTCCAATCCAGCTGGGTTTTTCTGGCCACAGGATTTAACAGAGAGCCCACTGCCATCCTCCAGCCTACCTGGGAGGGGGGTGAGAGGTCCGTGGAAAACACTTGAGAACTTTGATCTTCGACTTTGTGAGGGTCTGTGGCAGGTGCTTGGTGCCTGGGTAGGGCAGGACTCGGCAATGGTTACAGTGGGGTCGGGAGGGGAGCCCGGGGTTGGGGCTCCCAGATGTCTCTCCTGGGCCAGGATTACGCTGTGTTTAACTGGGATTAGATTACTGCAGAGCTGGGCACATGTTTCTGACACTCTGAGGAGCACTGGTGGGGGGGGTGCCAGGTGTTCCCTTGGTCCCTGTGCCCCCGGGGTCTGGTCTGGGGCTGGCAGTCACCTCTCCCAGGGGCTGTAGGTTCCCTGCTGCCAGCTCAGGGGGCACCAGCAGAGCTCCCCTGCTGGTGGATGAACCAGAGGAGCCAAGAACACCCTGTGTTTGGCTGGAGGAGTCAAGCCACATGGGAATGGTTACTGGTTGTGCCAGCCAGGACTGACGGTGCATAGGGTGGATGTGCAAGTCCCTGCTGCTGCCTGGCGGGACACCTGCCTGCCTCTGAGAGCCAGAACAAAACCCGAGCTTTAGGAGGCCGTCAATAAATTGTAACACATTAGGCACTGTCACCCCTACCCCTGGAAGCTTAAATTTTGCTCTAATTGGAGTATTGCTTTTCCTTCCTCAGCACTTCTTCCCCTCGGCCAGGTATCGATCCTGGCTCTGTGGGGATCTGGCTAACAGTTGGCAATTTATGGGAACATAAAACTAGTCCATCGTAGAGCAAAAACCCAGCTTTTAATAAGAAATGGTGACATCAGCCTCTGGCTGATTCCAAGGTGGATTTACCACTTTACAGTGGGTCCCCAGGCCAGGGGCACAGGGGCTGTTGGGGGAAGGAGACCATTAGGAGCCTCTTGGGCTGGGCCACCTTGTGGGCAGGGGTGGCCTGAGGGGCTTTTGAAGATGTGGGGACTCTCTTTCCTGGTCTTCTGTGCCCCTTCCCATGGTGGTTGAGGGTCTGGCTGGGGTCCCCTGACCCCATGGGACCTGGGTACATAATATGTCCCCTCCTGCCTGGAGCTTGGTCTCACTGCTGTAGGTAACAGGAGCTGGTGGGCCGCAGGCTGGGCTGGGGCAGGGGGTGGCAGGAGACTGCTGGCAGTGGAGGGCTCTGGTGCTGGGCAACCTCCCCAACTCTTTCACGTGTCCTCACTCCACCTCCTCCAGCCCCTTTGCCACTCTCCTCTGGTGATGGATGCTGGTGGCTTTGCGGATTGAGGCAAGACCTGTGGGTCTTTATCCTGCTGGTGTGTACCTGCAGGTTTGGGGGTGTGGGGTCCCTGAGGAGCAGGTCCCTGGGATTAGGAGGCACCTGGCACTCTCAGCCCAGCTCCAGCCCCGGGAGGAGCTCCTGAGCATCCCATTACTCCCAGCCCCGCCACCCCTCTCTCGCAGCCTGCAGACGGACGCCCTCGCCCTGTCTGTGTCACGCAGCGCCAGGGCGTGTTGTGTTGGGTGTCCCGGTGCTGTTACAGCTGCTCTCCCCGCCATTTGCTGCCGTCTAATTGTGGTTTTATTGAAATGAGTCTAAATTGTCTGGGAATACATTAGCTCGCTGTCTCCCTGTGGCTCGCTCTCCGTATGGATGTGAGTGCTCCGCAGTCGGGAGCGCTCGCACTCCCGTTTTTAATCTTGCGGAACCGGCTCCCTGGAGAACGGGTGCATTTCCTAACAGCCTTAATGAGTTTCCAGAGCTGGGGTCAGATTGTCTTGGCACTGGTAATGGGGGGCCAGAGGGGCTCGCCCAGCGCCGCTCCACAGCTCTGTGCTCCAGACTGTAAATAAAGCCGTGTCCTCTGGTGCTGCCGTGAATCCCTTTGCTCTTTAACAGGCAGAGTGTGCGCAGTGCAAAGCAATTCCTGGAGCCCCTATGACAGTCTTTAGGCGTTTTAATATTTTGCGAATGATTTATTGAGGGTAACGAGCAGATGATAGACTGCATTTCAAGGTGTGGATTATCTATTAGAGCTCGCGTTGAAAGCATCTGTGCTGACAGGCTGCTGCCGAGCAAGGCAACTACAACCGATCTGCTGTGTTACAGGAGGGGTCAGCACAGCTTGGACATAACCCAGTGCCCCGCTCGCTGCTCTGGTGCTCTGTAAATACCTACCCCTGGCCGGGTGGCACCGATCCTGCCCATGGAATCAGAGCTCCAGGCATGCCTGGTTAGGAGGAGCTTGGTGGTGGTTCCCCCCGGTGCTGGATGGGTTCATGGGCTGGGATATCACCTCTGCGGAGCCCCTGGTCTCAGGGAGGGAGGTGGGCAGGTGCTTCACCGATTTATGAAGTGATTTGTGTTGTGGGGCTGGTCATGCCACCCGATGCTTCCCCACCCCGTGCACCCCGGTGGGCTCCGCAGTGCCAAGGAAGGTGATGGCTGTGGGACACGAAGCTCTTTGCACTCCACGGTGCTGGCTTTGACCCTCTTTCACACCTTTTGCAGTTGGTGCTGTCCATCCCAATGTGGCACAGCCAAGCTTGGGCCAAGAGTGGGCCCTGTGGGCTCAGGGTGACGATGACTGAGACACTGTCCCCTGGGTCCCCCTTGCTCTGCTGCGGGGGCAGCCACCACTGCAGGGAGGGCAGGAGCTGCCCTATTGCTGTGCTGGCTTCGTTACAGTGAGATTAATGCTGGTTATTGGGAGTTTTTATCACCTCGATGTTTCCTCTCAGCTCCTGAAACCAGCTTCAGCCCGGATTTATTACCTGGCAAATAAATACAAGTGCAGGTTTATTTTGCCTCCTTGTTCATCAGAAAGGAATGAAAATGTAAGCAAAATATTAAAAATAAAATAGACTCAGTTTTTCTTTAATTGACCTTTGATTTTTAACGTAATACCTTCCCCATGTTGCTGCTTCAGCCTTTAATTTCTCTCGGTGAAGTGGCTGTGTTCAATGATTCATTCTGTCCTGAGGCAAAGCACACACTGTAATTGGTTTTTAACTTCCTGGAATGTCAAAGCCAGGATTGAAATTTTACGTATCACACCACCAATTCAATACTGGCTTTAATAATAATGTTGCAGAAAGGAAAGCAGATTTACAGCTGTAGAAAAATGTAATCAAATTTTGAGCCTGAATGCAGTAAGTCCAAATGCTAGTTTTCATTTGGAAACTTGTTAGATAAATGTGACATCACCTGAGTGGTTCCCAGCTCATTTCTGCTTCTCCGTGCCACAGCCGGGGGAGCTTGGAGGGCTGGGAAAACGGGGGGAGCCGCGGGTCCGCTGCTGCTGGCGCTGCCCCGGGAGGGGCTGCCGGATGCCCCGGGGTACGGGTGCCCCTCGTCAGTCCTGGGACAGGCTGGCGGAAGCACGGCACCCCTCTCGGTGGCATCGGCCCGAGGTCCGGCCGAGGGAGCCGCGCTGCCGCCGGGGCTCTGCCGGCCCGGGCCGGGGGCTGCGGGGGGAAACAGCCCCGCAACACTGCAGACACCAAACACGCCATCGATTTTGGCCAATTAATGTCTGATAAAAACTAATAACCCTCCTCTCCCTTTCTTATTACCGACTGACCTCCAGCGATCCATTAGTTTAACAAATGATATGCGAACGTTCAGCATGGCTAATGACTCTGGATTAAACCCACTGACACCTAATCCATCAGCGTGCCCGCACCACGGTGCCTGTTGTGCCGCACTCTCCATCACCACCGCCTTCCCACGGCACCCGTCGGCGTGTCCCC
>VYXC01011097.1:1466520-1489460 GCA_013397175.1 Platysteira castanea | reverse complement strand
CGCCCGCAGCGCTGCGCTCCCCGCTCTCTGCTAGGGTGTCCTACAAAGCTAACTGAGCTGAAATTATTTTCTTTCCTCGGAAAAGCCTTTAAATAATGCATTGCCCTCACTTGCTGTTACCGAGTGTTTTGAAAATCCGGGGAACTTTTCCTTCTCACTTGGGTGTTGCATCTGTTTGTTGTAGGGTGTGAATTACACTTGGGAGGATCATTGGAAATTCCATCTCCAGTGCCCTGGCCGAGGGTGTGGCTGTACCCATGCCCCCAGGTGCATACCCTTTTTGGGAGCAGGAGCCCAGGCTGAAATCCAGCCCAGAGCACTCCAGAGGAGCTGTTTCCCACCCACCTGGGTGCCCATGGTCCTCGCCAGCCCCACAGCTCCTCTCCTGCTTCTGGATGGCAGCAAATTGCAATGAAATTGGAACCAGTGCAAACAGGCCATGAGAACACCTGGAGCAGTGAGGGAAGCATTTTCATTCCTGTACCAGTGTTGGATGGATCATGATGTACTCTGTGAGATTTGAAATATTATAACCAAAATATGCCCTGTGCTTCCCGGTCTATCAGGGCTCCAGTGCTCGTGTCTTGTTACACGCTGCTCCCTCAGGCCAGTGCTCCCAGTCAATGGATGGAGCTCATGGATTTGAGCCACTTTCCCTGTCTGGCTGAGCAGCCAAACTCACTCGCTACCTGAATTTCACAAGAAAGTAACCTCTCTCCAAAGGGTTAAGAAAGGTGTGGGACTGGGTAAATGCTGGACCTGTTAGAAACTCTTCCATAGAGTTCCTCCCAGACATTTCTCTTTTCCCTGAAGGGACAGTATTTTTGAATCATGTTTCCATGTGTCCATCCCAGCAGCACTGCTCCCCTGGCCCACCCAGTGTGGGGTGACGACTTTGGGAGGCGCCAGCAAGGTGATGGCACTTTCTGGGGTTGTGGTCCCCCAAACTGGAGGGCAGGAGTGTCTTTGCTGCTTGCAGGGCTAGGGCTGGCTGGGTATGTGCTGTCTCCAGCCTGCCACTGCTGCCACTGCTGCCACTGCTGTGTGTGGGAATACAATGGGGAGAGCGTAACACATCCCGGGCTGCTTTGCGTGGTTGGCCCCTGTTAAGCTGCTGCTGTGCACATGCTGGCACAGCCCCAGGCTCTGTGTGCTCCCCAGAGCTCCCCAGAGTCTCCATGCTGGCTGCTCCGGGGCGCGTCTCTCCTTGGAGCCGCTTGCGTGATCATCCTCTCGCACCTCCTCCCGAGTGCAATCCGACTTTGAGAATTCAGCCTCAAGCATCTCACTTTAAGGGACTGTTTAATTTTTAAACCCTTGTTAGCAGAGCTGGCAGGTGGCAGGGTCTGAGTAGGATTTGGGGAGCCATAGGAAAAAGATGGAAGGTGAGAGAAGGGGGGAGCTGCTCGCTGGTGGCCTCTGTCCCCTGACACAGTGGGTTCTGTTCTCACTGACTTCGGAAAAGGCAGCAAAAGAGCCTACTTTGCAGAAATAGAGGAAAACCCCACTGGGCAAATATTTTTCATGAGGCTTGCAACATTCTCTCTTGGTTTGATGCATTTCACCCAACTCAGCCCAAGATCAAGCCACTGAAAATAAACCTAATGTCTTTGGAAGGAGATGGAAAACAGCGGGGATGTGACAGAGCTCCCACACTTAGGCCTGTGCTGGGAGGGCAGGCAGGGCACTGGTGATATGGGGTCACCCTCTGCCGTGCTGCTGCCAGGTCCTGCTGCCACAGCCCTGTGGCCCTCGAGCTCCCAGCCTAGCTCCTGGAGCCGAGGGCTCTGGAGTGGCCTCCGGGGGCTGAGGGGAAAAGCTCCCAGCCCTGTTTGCAGTGAAAAAAGCTGAACAGCCCCAGAGACAGTGGGGAGAAGGGCCCTGCAGTCTTGCTCCCGTCTGACAGCGCTCCATCACCCTGGCATGTGCCTGGCAGCTCTGGCTGGCTGCTGGGGAGACTGGGCTCGTGGATTGTTCCTCCCAGCCAGCTGCCAGTGCTGGCAGCAGGACAGCACCAACTCCGGCTGCAGCCCAGCTCCGTCCTGCAGAGCTCGTGCAGCAGCCCCGGGCTCACTGGTGCTCTCGGCAGTGCCGGGTGCTGCAGCACCGGGGCCAGTCCCTATTGATCTCCATGGTTGCTAATGGTCTTTTTCATACAATAAGAGGCTTTTGTGGGAAGAACTTAATCCAGTCCTATCACTGAGTGAAACTGTACTGCTCACTGCTCAGATTTCCAGGACGTGAGCTACTTTAATAGCAGAGGGAATTTTATCTAATACATTTAATGCCACAATATTTTTATGGCATGACAGGTGCTAATTGCGCTGCTGCAGTACAGGAGCGCGAGAGGCCGTGGGTCTGCTGGGTGTGAGGGAGCCATGCTGGCACATGGTGGCTTGTGGGCACATTGGCAGTGTGACTGTCACTGTCATCAGTTGCTGTGCTGAGCCCCAGTGTAGCCACCAACGCAGGTTATTGAGGTAATGACAAGGCTGGTGCTGGAGATGATGGAAATGCAGGGAACAGGAACCTGGTGTTCCCCAGGGGCATTTTTTTGTCTTTCCTCTCTGCAGCAGTGCTGCTCTTGCTGCTGGACAGTTGGGTTGGGGTCAGGGGCAAAGCCTCGTGTCAGGCAGGGGTGACAGAGGTGACGCCTCTTGGGACACTGGATGCCAGGGCAGGGTCAGGTCCTGTACGCTTCAGGATGTGCTCTCCTGCAGGGCACTGGGCATGCTCAGGGCAGGCAGGGCGTGCTGACAGGGCGATGCAGATGTGCCTGTGTTGCAGGACCCACTCACCTCGCCATGCACGTTGGCATGTGCCAGCCCAGACCTCTGCCAGCTGCGCTCGAAGCAGCCGGGCCCAGCTCTCTCCTTGTGCCGGGAGCAGAGCTCGGGGGCTGGCTTGTGCAGGGGTGGAGATGTGTTCTGCCTTTGAACTAAGTGTGCAGAGATGTCTAATGGACTGTGATGGCCAGGATCAAAGGTTAGGAAATTTCTCTGTGTAACTTATGTAAATGAGGACTAATGAGGTTTTCATGATTACCTTTAATTAGCTTCTCCACAAGTAGCAGTGGTTTATACGGCGTGAGCTGGGACGGGTGGCACACGCAGGTATGTGCACAGCCAAGCACCCTTGTTAAAAACGTTTTTAAAAAATGAACCTGCAAGATGCAAATTATCTATTAAATGCTCTAGAAGAAGGTTTCAAGTGGGAAAAAAAGGCACAAGGAAAGCAACAGCTCTGCAAGCCCTCCAGGACTCCACAGAGCAGCAGGGTGCGCTGTGCCACACGTGCCAGTTGTGCCACAGGGGACACGGCTGTCCCCATGGCTGTCCCACACGGGCAAGTCTGGGGTGGCCCCAAGCAGGCAGCCACGTCCAGTGTCTGGTGAGCACATCCCTCCAGCTGGGATCCTGTGGTCGCAGGGGATTTTCAGAGAATGCTCCATCAGCATGTCGCCTCTTTCCCTGCCCCATCTAACCCTGGCAGCATCACCCTCTGCTCGGCTCATGCTGTGCAGAGCGTGGTGAGGATGAAGGGAAATGTGCCAGGTCTGCGCTGCACTGGGCTGAGGGGCTGAGCTGTGGTGGGTGCTGGGTGTGGGGCAAGCACAGTGCTGGTGCTGGGTGCTGCTGCAGGGTCCTGGGCAGCCTGGCCCTAAGAGAAGGGCTTAAACCAGAGTCAGAAGCGGCTCCCCTTGGAGCTTCCCTCTTGATCCTGAAGAGCTGGAGCATGGTGTTGGGTGGGAGGAGAACATACACGAAGAGACAGCAGAGTGAGTAAGTGAGATGGCTCGGACAACTGCATCCAATTAGCCTGACATTAATCCTGGGCAAACATGTGGAAAAATCACTGCAAAATTCAATTAATGGGAGAGTTAGAGCCTGGGAATATAAATTCATGCCTGTCAGCATGGTTGAACAGATGTAGGTCTTGTCAAACCGACCTGATCTCATTCTTTGATGAGGTTCTGAGTTTGGTGGTGGCACAGAAATGGCCTGTGTTGCCCTCAGTGCCACAATGCCCTGGGGAAAAAGTGATGAAAATGGATTAGAATGCAGGACTGAGGAAGTGGGAGGAAAGGTCTTGTATGGCAGATGGGTGGTGGTGGCAGTGTTTTCCTGGGGAGCTGTGTCCTGGTCCAGATGTGAGACCAGTGATGCTGTGGGGCAGGAAAGCTTGGTGCCTGGGCAGTGTGAGTGGAGGAGAGACACAAGCACTGCTCCTGCAGCTCCGGGCAGGGAATCACCCAACTGGCAGGGGAGCAAGCACTCCCCTCCCCACAGCACTGGCTCTCGGGGGAAAATGCGTGTGTGCAGAAAGCGTCAAATTTGCTTTATTTATTCAAACTATTATGTCAAAATGATTCTGAGTGTCGTGAAAGCAGCAGAAACTGTGCCCTAATCTCTGGTGCCCTGGCAGGAGCTCCCACGGTGCAGGCAGCAGGTCGTGGCCAGAGCACTCGCTGCCCCATGCCTGGGCACCCCCCGGTGCTGCCTGGCTGGAGGATGCTGCTGTCCCACGCTGCCTGGGAAGATGACAGGCAGGGGCTGCAGGGACCGCTTGGCTCCAGCACCACCACTAACATTTCCAATTTCCCTCTGGAAATTGTTTCTGTCAATATTTTAATTTCATTTGGGCTGAGCAGGTGGAGCGAAGGCAGCGCATCCCGAGCAGATCATTTGTCTCCCGCTCTGGATCTCGGCGGGGACCCATCACATGGCATGATGCCAGCAGCTCCTCATGGGTGGAACCAGGGAACCGGCTGGGAGGGTGGCCAGAGCAGGAGGGGACCAAGCCCTGCTGCCCCCTGCCCCCAGTGCCCTGCTGCAGGGCTGGGCTCCGGGGCAGACACGTGGGCAGGGACCCACTAGTCCTTCCTGTGGGGCCACCACACTCCTCCAGTGTCACGGGACCACTATCAAGGCTGGAGCCTGGCTCAGCAAAGCCCTGCCTGGCAGAAAGTGCCAGTGGTGGCAGTGGTGAGGGGGCTGGAGCACTGAGGCCACGGAGAATGGGAAGCCCCTCATGTCTCCTCTGCGCTCCCAGGTGCCTCCGGGTGCTCTCCCTGCAGTGAGGTGTGTTTGTCTGGGGAGAGGAACAAGGTCTAACCAGATGGTGGGGCTAAAAAATTGCCCAGGAAAAGCAAACTAGTACATGCAGCTCGCGTTTCCCCCGTGTTTCCATTGCAATGTGCCAAAAGAAATCTGTCTCAGGAATTATTTCAGAGAGGGTAATTTCTGTTTCCCAGTTGCTGTCATACATTAGAAATAGCTGAAATGCCTCCGGTTGGTTTCCAGTGGTGAGGAGCAGCCAGGGGCTGCCATGGATGAGAAGCACTAAAAGAAAATAAATTAGCCTCTTGCACTCAGCCCTTCTCACCACCGAACCACGAGTGACGAGCAGCTGCTGCTTAAGTAACGACCAGAATAATGAGCAGAATAAGATCCACAAGGGAATATTAACTCTGAGAAATAACATTTTCTCCCCCTTTTGAAGTTTGCCCTGGCAGCCCTTGTCCTGGCGTGGAGGTGAGCCATGGCCTGTTGGAGCTGGCAGGGAGGGGTGTGGTGCATCCTCTGCCCCACACCACCAGTGCCACTACTCCTCCCTTCCTTTCCCCTCATCAGTCCCATGCCAGTCTGTCTCTTCCCGGCCTAGCCAGGTGCAAACCCCCTGTGCTTCCCATGGCCACCCCTGCAGCCAGGGGAACCAGCAGCCCTGGTCACTGCTCTGCAGCCTTGCTCACTCCCACGCACTCACCCCAGCTCTGCAGCCACGGAAGAGCCTGAGCAGATGGGACAAGGCCACTCTGGACTCCGAGCTAAGCTGTGTGTTTGCAGCCAGGCTGGCCAAGTTCATTTAAGCAGGGAGCTGGAGCAGCCAGAGCTTGTTAGTGGCCATGAGCAAGCCCCTGCCGCCCAGCACGGGGCTGAGGGGAGCCCCTGGCACCGAGATCCCCTGTGGCAGCCCCATGGGCACCATGAGCCCGCTTGTCCCCCAGGCTTGTCCTGCTGCTGTTCTGTATTTCCCAAAGCCAAGTGGGTGTGTTTGTCTAGCTTGTAGCAGGAACGACCCAGCTCTGAGCCCTGCTGTGTTGGAATGAGTGTTTTGAGGAAGCTCATCCCTCTGAAGATGTAAACCAGCAGCACTCCCGAATTTCAATTCCTTTATCTCCTCTGCTTGGCTGACACGTCCAGGGATCGTTCCCCTGACGTATGGCTTCATGTGTATACGATCACCATTATACAGGGCTGCAGTTTGGAGACAGTGCCTCGTTTCCCAGTGGTGATTAATGACGATAATCTTCCCTCCCACTGAGCCTCTCAGGTACCTGTTGCAGAGCCGCCATCCCCAGAGGATGCGTGTGCACTTAATGTGCCACCGTCAGGAAAGCTGCACATCCTTCTGCTAAAAAAAGACATAGAACAAACCTAAATGGGGCTGTAAGTTTTCTTTGTCTTGTTTCCCTGCAACACCCATTTCCATCTGTCCCACACGGGTGAGCAACAGGGAAGCAGCCGTTTTGAGGTGCTCTCCCCAAGGGAAATACTGGCCTGTCTTACCTTAAACTTTCCTGTGGGTGTGATGAATCCACAGAGTGGTCGGTGCTGATGGGGCTGTGCTCCCTCCCACCCGTGTGGTCCTGGCAGAGCTGTGAGCGGGGTGGCAGCCACTGCCTCAGCTGGCAGGTGCAGAGCATCCTGCCCTGGGTGATGACAGTCACTGCAGGGGCCTTGGGGACAGGTGCCACAGGGCTTGGTGGTCTGAGGGAAAGAACCACCCCAGCAGTTCCGCCAGCATCACGTGCCACCAGCTGCTCCTGCAGGGCTGTGAGGCTGCGGGTGGGACCATCC
The DNA here is from genome assembly GCA_013397175.1 of Platysteira castanea. Classification (NCBI taxonomy): domain Eukaryota; kingdom Metazoa; phylum Chordata; class Aves; order Passeriformes; genus Platysteira; species Platysteira castanea. The sequence goes on along the minus strand of VYXC01011097.1, from coordinate 1,482,600 downwards.
CTTGGCTGATCCCGTGGAGCTGTGAGGGTGTGAGTGGGACAATCCCTTGGCTGATCCCATGGAGCTGTGAGGCTGGGGGCGGGATGATCCCTTGGCTGACCCCGTGGAGCTGTGAGGCTGCGAGTGGGACCATCCCTTGGCTGATCCCCTGGAGCTGTGAGGCTGGGGGCGGGATGATCCCTTGGCTGACCCCGTGGAGCTGTGAGGCTGCGAGTGGGACCATCCCTTGGCTGATCCCCTGGAGCTGTGAGTCTGGGGGTGGGACCATCCCTTGGCTGATCCCCTGGAGCTGTGAGGGTGCAAGTGGGATGATCCCTTGGCTGATCCCCTGGAGCTGTGAGGCTGCGGGTGCACTGATCCCTCAGCTGTTCCCCTGGACAAGATGCCATTAGCAGTGGGGTGGCTATTGCACTAATAATTTGGACTTGCACTTTAGCCAGAGCTGCTGGTCCCAGGGAGGCAGCCCTTTGGTAGAGGCAGCCCTTGGCCGAGTCTGCCTTGACAAGCTGCAAGCTCAGGAGCAAGGGCATTAAAATGCTTCTGTTGATCTGGCTGGGACAGCGCTGGGACAATGACAGGCAATGATTTGCTGGGAAAAAGGGAAATGACAATATTCTCCATCTACATTATTATAGGCCTGTGCCTCAGGGTAGACAACCCAAGAACTGTGAGGAAGACTTTCATTTGCTTTTTCTCCTCAAGGAGAGCTAATGGCATTTAGCACAGCTCCGGCCACCAGCCACCCAGGCACTGAGCCACTGGGGCACCAAGCACCCTGTGTGCCACCCCAAGCACACGGCAGTGCTGAGGTGACTGTCCCCAGCTGGGGCTGGGGCTGGCGGTGGGTGAGGTGCCCCCCTGCTCCACTCAGTTCTGCAGAGACACAGCACATCTGAATGAGCTTGTCAAATGAAATTTTCTGTCTGGTTAGAAATGGATTTTCGAGCTCCTCGCTCACATGTAAACATTTTTAGTGGTCCCCAGCCAAATCAGAGCCAGCAAGAGCAAACATCAGCCTGAGCAGACCCAGTCCCTGCAGGGAAATCACCGACCACAGAAGGAAACCAAATGCATGATGGCTTCGAAAGGCATCCATTAAAGTTGTGCTGAAGTGATTCATGGTGCTAGTAGTTAGACTTTAATTAGATCTTAATCATGTAATTTTATCTTTGTTTTAGAGATTAGAGCTTAATGACTGGATTGGTCTCATAACAGTGCTGTGACTAAACACAGCACTGTCACAGGGCAGCGCTGTGGCAGGCAGAGATGGGGCTCAGAGTACTGGCCTCTGGGTGCTTTAAATAAAATTAGTGTATTTTAAATAAAGAAAGAAATTTATTTAAAACACACCAATCCATCACGACCTGCCAACACTCAGGGAAGGTGGAGAGGGAAGGAGCAAAGAGGAGGGACCACGGAGCCTGATGTGAGCCTGGGCACTGGCTGCCCAGCTGCCACCATTGCCATGCCCAGCCAGGGGTCCCTGGTGTGTGACAAGGAGAGGTGGATTGTTTCAGCTGTCAGGTTGGATCCTTCACAGGATAAGCAGCAGAGCAACTCCTCTCAGTCCCTCCTGGGCACTGTCCCTCCTGTGTTGCTGTTTTGGGCATCCACACCCTTGTGGCAGGGAGCTGCTGTGCCCTGCAGTGTATGGGGATGGACACGGGGATGAGCATGCCCTGAATGGCGATGGCAGTGGGGATCCCCCTGCTGAACCCTGGACATGTGTCCCAGGAGGGGATTTTCCTCCCTTGCAGCTCTGGGATCTGTCGATATCTGTCACCATCTGCCCTGCCTTGCCTCCTGCTCTTCAGTTACATTATTCTAGTTGAGTCCCACAAAATTGGTTCAGGTTTGCAGAATTAGTCCCTATGGGTGGCAGGACTGGGACAATGCTGCCGAGCCACAGTCCAGCTCCGTGGGGCACAGAGCCCACCACAGGGGCTGCCCCTGGAGCTGGGATTCACCCATGGCATAGGGCCCACGTCCTGCAGCACATCCCTGGCAGCCACGCCCCACTGGGGATGCAGCAGTGCCATTCAAGTCTCAACTTCTGCCTCTCTGAGCTCTGCCTGGACCTGAGCTCTGCCCAGGGCTTGCCCCCGAGCTGCGGCAGGGAGGTGAAGTGGCAGCTCTGTGCCCCATGGCCATGGTGCTACAGTGTCAGCTGCCCAACGCCGAGCCAGCTCCACTGTCCTTGAGCCCTGCCCTGCCCTTGCTGCAATGGCAGCGGCCCCTTCCCACCTTCCCTTCCTGCTTGATATGCCACAGGAGCCACTTGAACTCATTACTCTGGGAGATTATAGGTCCCCAGGTAATAACGAGTCTTCAGATAATTACTAACAGATTCTCTAATAGGAATGAACTCAGTTGAATCCATTCAGTCACTGGGTAAATATTTATCCCTAAGCTGTCCTTATCTCCAGCCACTGGAGCGTGCCGGAGACGGTTTGCTGTGCTCACACCGTGCTCGCTGCAGGAGCCGGCTGCGGGGAGCGGGGATGTCGTGAATGAGTGTGTTAAGGTCCCTTAAAATCTTAAAACACTTGCTCACAACAGGGGAGCTGCGCTGACCTGGCCTCACGCCGTGGCTCAGGGCTGGCCGGGACTCAGCACCACATGGTGTGAGCCCCACCAGCTCCCCTTTCCCTCTGGGAACGGGCAGCAGCGACCCCATGGCCAGCCCGCGGTACCACTGTGGGGTCAGTGCTCTCACAGGGCTGTGCGGAGCCCCAGCCAGAGCTAAAGTGCCTTTGGCAGGCACTGTTGCAGCATCCTGGGGTGCGACACCCACCACCATCTGCTGGCAGAAGGTCACTCGGCAGCTGACACCTCACGGGCCCCACGAGCTGCTCCCACGGCCACGGGCAAGTGCCAGCCCCCACGGCCACGGGCAAGTGCCAGCCCCTCAGCCGCCCGCCTGCCGGGAGCGCCAGTCCCCTCTGCCTGCACCCGCAGCCCTGGCTGTACAGGAGTCACTAATTGGGCCAGCCGGCTAATTAGCTGTCAGGTAATGAATTATGCAGCGATGCAGTATTGATGCCACCAGGTTGCGACACGCACCTGCTCGTGGAACACTGGGCAGGGCTTGGAGAGGAACCTGGAAAACTTTCAAGGCAAAGGGAATGAGTGAATCCACTGTGAGCAGGGCACGGCCCCGGGCTGGGCTGGCAGCCGCAGGCACAGCCGGCTCCTCCTCGGCACCGCTCGGGGGGCCCTGGGGACCCGCGCCCGCGGGCAGCTCCTGTGCGGGCAGGACAGCGGGGCTGCGGGGAGGGCAGCGCGTTGGGGGTCAGAGGCTGATGGTGTCTGGGAGTTCCGTGGGGATGACTTTTCCGGGAGAGGTTGGAGGGTTCCTGTGGAGAAGGGGAGGGCTGGCAGAGGGGCGCAGCTGCCAGAGCCTGTTGGTGAGCTGTGCTGTGGAGGGGAGCCTGCAGCGCTGGGGGCACCACGGGCGCAGAGCTGGCACCAGGGGCAGCCCCTCTGTGCCTCTGTGCTGCCCGGGCAGGCGGGTCCTGGCATCACTGGGTTACATCCAGCTGTACCCATCTAGATGTACCCATCTAGCTGTACAGGGCAGCAGTGACAGAGCCCTGAGTCCAACCGGCCCCGTGTTCCTGTTCCTTGCTGCAGCCTGATGAAATAACAACAGGAAACTTGACCTACTTGAACGTATCCGAATCCCAGCTGCCCCTGAGCATCCATCATCTCCGAGGGGTTGGAGGTTTCTGTTAATGATTGTATTTATTTGCTGCCCACTCTGTGTGTGTGGAAGGAGGTGTGTTATGACCACACTGCCAAGCATCGCAGTGAGGGGACAGGGCTGGGAGTCCCCCACAGTCACTCCCAGGGCTCTGCCTGCTGCCAGTGAACACGGAGCCAGCAGTGAAATTGAATCATATTAACTTAATAAGAAGTTAATCAAATTTTCTCGGTGCTCACAGCGCTGTGATCCTGCCTTGGTCAGAGGGATGAACAGTGCTCCTAGTGCACCTGGAAATACCAGGACTGAATTTAATGTGCTGGTCCAGCAACGCAGCTTGATATCACACATGGGGAGACACCAGAGCCACGGTGCTCCCGGGGCAGCTCCCACCTGGGTCAGGGTCTCCTCATCAGGAGACAGGCAGGGTGAATAACTAACGGGGACACCATGTCAAAGATAAGGTCCATGACTGGGAGGTCCCAGGATGGTCCCAGTGGGGAGGGGGCAATTTTGGGAGGAGAGGCTGCTGCTAAGCAGGAGTGGTGCTGTGACTCCCGTGGATGTTCCTGTGGCTCTGCTCTTCCTGGGCGGGCACTTGCTGAAGATGTGAACGGGCCAGCAAAGGATTCCCTTGGCCCAGCTCGTCTCAAGAGCTCTTCAGCACCAGTAGGATCACGGACCACTTAAATCACATTCATTACGTTTAACTATTTATGAGCTGATAAATATTAAACAGCTGCTCTCTGGGGTTCAGGCCTGAGTGAACCCATCAAAACACGGCGCACACAATGGCAGTGGCCGTGCTGTGAGGGCAGCCAGGGCTGCGGGATGTGCTGCACCAGGGATGGCTGGGAACCGTCGCGTGACAGCCCTGGGAGCAGAGGCTCCGTCCCCTCTCCCCTGTCCCCTGTCCCCTGGGTGGGAAGAGCCCAGGCTGGGCGAGCAGGGGGCTCTCTCTGGCAGCCCCTCTACTCAGCATCAGGCCACCAAACCAGCAGCACTCCACGTCCTCACCAAACCCTTCCATCCTCATCAAACCCCTGCCCTGCCTCCTCGGCATGCAGATTGCCTGCTTGGGGCTTTTCAAGCCATTTTTAAGAGCTCCTAATGTGCTCTGCATTTTCAGTGCAGCCCTTCCTGAGCCCTCATTTGCTCACTCTTTGGAAAGCTAATACTTGATTTAAGCACATTTCTGCTCCCTCCATTTGTAAGGACAAATGTAAAGTAATTGTTTGATATCGCAGCAGTTTCCTCAGGCTCCAGCTCTAATTTCCCACTAATACAGTATTGTCAGGAGGATCAATCTAACCTGGCACCTCTGCCTTCTTGGAGTGGATTGGAAATGGCTTTTCTACTGCGAGGCTGGGATTTGTGAGTCTCGCTGTGAATGTTTTTCTCCTTTAAAGGAAAAATCATACAAGCAAATATCCCATTTTCCTGTCAATGGCCATTAATTCCCGTCTCTCCCTCCACCTGCCCATAACTGCCTCAGGCTTCTCTCACTGCCGTGTCTTCACCTGTGACTGGCCGTGGCAGAGGTGCAGATGGGGCTCTCTTAGGTGTCCACTAATTAACTACAATTTTTTCCTATTAGAGCTCACTGGTTACTAATCACTCACAGTAAGACCCTGCAAACTGGTCCATGGTGCGTTGCATCCCCACACGGCCACTGTGCATCATTCTGACACATCCCCAGCCCCGTGCCAGAGGACGAGCCTGGGGAGCCCCAGGCAGGGCTGTGCCACAGGTCCCCTCGGTGGTGTTGGGCTGACCTCCTGTCCTGCCTGAGCCCCTGCCTGTTCCCTCGCCTGCCCAGAGGTGCAAGGACTCCCCACGGCCCCCCAGCTCTGCCTGCGGGCTGCCCAGCCCTGTCCTAAGAACAGCCCATGCATACAGACCGGTGGAAGCCACTTTATTTACATGAAGGGATCACATGCTGAACAAGGAAACTAGTGCCACTAAAGTACCCGTAACAGCAGGATTCTGTGCTTTATTCACAGGACAAAACATCAGTACAACATTTTCCATAGACTTCTTTGTCAAGCAGATATATCTCACTGTCCTCATGGGTACACATGGCGCGCAAGTGACAAAGGCAAAGTGGAGTGGCCGGAGCTCTGCCTGCCCAGCACATGGCCTGGCGGGGACAGTCCCACTGCCACTGTCCAGGAGCACCCATCTGCTTTGGGACACAGAGGGACGCGCTTCGGAGCAGCCCGAACACAGGCTGCAGGACGGGGCCATCACTGTGGCCCTGGGGACCATGTGGTGCTAAAAGCAAACAGGACCCACAGAGGAAGCTACGTCGCTGCTGACCCGCTGGGACAGGCAGTGCTGCTGACCACTCATCCCTCAGCTTGGTGGCTGCAGCAGGACTCTGAGTCTTCCTTATCTTGGCTCACTCTGGAGCACTGCAGACTCCTAAGGGACAGGGAAACTCCTTGCCTGCCTCTGCTCGCAATTCTGGGCAGGATGGGCTGAGGGGGGCCCTGGCTCCAGCCCCTTGGGCCCCCCTCACAGAAGACTGCAGCTCCACGTCACTGCGGCTTCGCTCCCCGACACTTATTCCCACCTGAAGTCCTGCCCGACTGTTTCATAGAATTTGATATTATAAGGTCTATAAAAGTCCCGAAGCTGCTCGATCACCTCGGGGTCTATCTGCACATGAGTCCTGCCCTTGGACTTGCCAAGGCAGCGAGGCAAGCCGCTGCTCTCTGACTTCTTCAGGCACGGAAAGCCTTTTGTCTTGTTGAAGTAGAAGTGCTTGTCTGTGATAACCCGTTTGATGCCCAGGAAGTCCTGGATTTTGCCCATCTCCCCTGCTGGGTCCGTGATCAGCTTCTCCCCACTGACAAAGTGAATCTGCGAGAGAGGGAAGTACTGCAGCCAGCTCTCCAGGTGCACGGCGTACATCCCGATGCGGATGGCATTCCAGGAGGTGTCCACCAGCCCCAGGCTGCGGTTGCGAAAGGTCAGCCCCTCGAAGGTGGGGATGTCTGGCTTCTTGGAGAGGGTCTGTGTGTAGTCCGAGATGGCTCGGGTGACCGGGTTCCGCACCACCACGATCAGCTTTGTGTCCCGGGACATGTTGAAGATCCGCCGCGGGGCCTCTTTGGTGACGAAGTAGCTGGGGGTCTTCTCCACTGTGATCTGGCTGTCAAGTGTCCGTGGCATCAGGCTCCTGCAAGTGAAGCAGAAGGTGATGGTAAGAAAGGAGCCGGGACAGGCACCAGGAGGGGGTGACTGCACCATGGGGCTGGTGACATGTCCCCTCCCAGCGGGACAAAGCAGGCACAGACCCCTCCAGCAGCGCTGTGGAGGACCCTGGCCATGGACGACTTCCAGGTCCATCCCAGTCCCAGGGGACAGCCTGGGCAGAGGACGGGGGCACTGGCAGCCCCCCGCACACAGTAGCAAGTGTGTGTCCAGTTCCAGGATGCTGGAATGTGATGGCTGTGCCATGGGGAGCAATGGACAGGCCCCAGGGGGCTGTGCCACTCTGCCAGTGGGAGCTGGGACAAGGAGCTGCCCAGGGATGTGGGGCTCAGTCCCACCAGGGTATCACCCACCCCACCAAGGCTTCACCAGGCCCAGGAGCTCCAAATGTGCTCCTGGGTACATCCATCTGTTTCTGGCACTGGGAGCTGGGCTGCAGGCCAGGCAAGGAGCACCAGACTGGGGGAAATGCAGCATCCCCGCAGCCCAGCCTAGCACTAATTAAATCATTTGCTTTGACATCTGAACATCCAAATCAAATAAAAACTAATGGGATGGAAAGATTTATAAATTGGTCTTGTATTACTAGAGTAAACTATCAAATCCAGTGCAGTCAGGTTCATGGCACTGTAGGTCCCCTGGCTGGAGCAGGCAGGGAGCAGGTAGGGAATGCCTGGCTGGAGCGGGCAGGGAGTGCTGGCAGCCAGGATGAGGCCAGCACCTTTCTGCTGCATCCCAGCAGCACCCTGTGGCACCAGCACCTGTGGCACCAGCAGCTGCTGCGGTTTGAGCAGGCCCAGCCCAAATTCAGCTTGTGGAGCTCCCTGTGAGCCCCCCACAGTGCACATCCCCAGGCACTGCCTGCCTGGCTGGGCCCCGCAGAGGGTGCTCGCCCCTGCACGGGGCCTGGCACTGGTACTGCGGTCACTTCACCAGCCTTGGAGCCCTGGGTGGCCCAGCGAGTTCCAGGCCAGCAGCAGCCAGGGAAAGCAAACACACCATTCCTCTCTGCAGCCCTTTCTGATGGTAAACCCGGCACAGCCACCAGGGCCCTGCTGGTGCCACAACACGGGGGCTTCTGACACTTGTCACAGCAGTGACCGAGACCTGGCACCTCCAGCGTCCCTAAAACATGGCCCATGGCCAGCGGCTTTGGGCTGGTGAAAGACCTAACTGGGAGGAGATCCAACAGCAGCCCACAACACCCTGTGACAGAGATGGAAGACCCAGGACATGGCAGGAGTGGCAGCACACACCGAGGGCACCAGCCCATGCACCCTCACGCGCTCCTGACCAGCTTCCTAATTTGAGAGAAGACAAACTAATTAGTCAGCATAAATTAGCAGGGCTGGTTCACTGAGGTACCTGAGCATGGATGGTGCTTAATTGGCCTTTCCCACAGCTCTGCTTCAAACCCCATAAATCCCGATTACGATTCCCATTGGTTAATGACTGCCAGGAAGTGCTAATTCAGTGCAGGCACATGGCTCTATCTCCACATCACAAACAAGTTCCATCATAAATCAGCACAGGACAGCTCTGTAAGTGATTCACTATTACAATATATTGTGAAGAATCATAAAACTGCTGTTTCATTAATGGCTCATCCTCAAGCCTGTTAGACTTTCATTACGTGAGTTATTAGGTCCATGCATTCAAAATACAAAATTACAGGTTCTAATCCATTATGAAGAACACAAAACCTCTGCATAGTAAATTACTGAAATGAGACAAGAGTTGTTTTTTTAAAATGGACTCCCAGTGTTTGCTGCTCCAGAGCAACAGAGACTGCTGAGACAACAAAACACAGCACAGGCAGATAAATAAATCACCAGTGAAGCCATGCAAAGGGGAGAGATGTCATCCAGGCATTCATTTTCCCGCTAACAGCAGGATCCCCAAGGCTGCAGGAGGAGGGAAATGCATGGCAAACTTAATTACACCCGACTTTAAAATAATATTTTTGGACTTCTGCATTCACAGGGTTATTTGCATACAAATAGCATGTCACACAGCTTTAAGGGCCAGGCTCGCATGTGTAGTGTGAAGGCTCTTGGTGCTGGCCCACAGAGCCATGCAGCTGCGTGGCCAGGGCTCAACCAGGAGCCACTCTGCTGCTCCATGGACATGTCCTGTGGCTCTGCTGATGTCCCCAGCTGCCCTTGGCACCGGCTCCTGGCATGTGCTGAGCCAGCTGCTGCCAGCACGGGGACAGTGATGTGCGAGTTACAGTGGCAGGGGGAGGATAGCTGGGGCACTCGCTCAGCACATTGCTCTGGCTGCAGGGACAGCATTAATTCCTTCCATTAGAGATGACTTTCACTAGAGTTGCCAAATTCTTAAAGCCCTTTAGTGCCATTTGACATGGGCGTTAACACTCCCTTCAGCCCAGATTTAGAGGTTGTGTTTGCCCATGTTAGTGACATGGGGACACGAGTGGGTACAGCCCAGGCGAGTTGCTGTACCCTGATGTGGCTCAGCTGTGCCCTGTGGTCCCCGAGAGCCAGCACAGCCCCCACAACCCCACCACCCCAGAGGTGTTGGGCGGCAGCAACGCAGAGCCTGAGCTGGCTGTGGCAGCAGGAAGGCAGCGACTCGCCCTGAAGGGGTTAACTTCTCACCAGCACCTTTCTGAGCCCTGAATTATTAATTTTGTTATAATCTGCCTTTGGGCACCCTGCGGCCCTACAACACTCCCACATTAAAGAAACATGCGCTCCCTCGCTGGCTGTGCTGCTTTGATGTCGAACACACGTGAAACACTCTCCCAGGGAGGAATTTGTACAAAATCTCATCAAACAATTGAGATACTGCAGATAAGAGTGGGGAGACCAGCGGCCACTGATAATCCCATCCCAGCCCCGGCCCCACGGAGCAGCTCCGGGTCAGTCCCTGCCCGCCGCAGCCCGCTGTGCGCAGAGGTTGGCGTGCGCGATCCTGGGCTCCATCTGCTCAGCGGCATGAAAACAAACTGTTTAATTTGGCAAAAAATCCCAAGTGCCAGCTCCTGTGGTGAGGGCTCTGCGCTTCCCCTCTCCCAGCTGATGTCACCAGCAGAGAAGGGTGGGCTGTGAGCACGTCTCCAGCTGCAGCTTGACGTGTTGGGAGATGAGCACAGGAAGCACAGGAGTCAGCACTGGCCTGAGCTCCCAGCAGGACTGTGCCATGCCGTGCCGTGCTCTGCCGTGCCACGGGTGCACACACAGCTGGCAGCACCATCAGCTCTTGCCTGGCACCCTCTGCTCAGCAGGACAGCGGGTGGTAACAGTGGATGAAAGCTCCAGCAAAGCGACTTCTGGTAGCTTGGGGAAGTTTAACCAAAACTGGGTTAAACATGCGAGAAACAGAGGTATGACAAAGATAAAAAGCTCTGGCTGAGAGATATCACAGGGGTCATCGAGGACACAGCGATGACCACCCTGCCAAGGACTGCCAGGGGCTGAGGGGAGGGAGGGCACTCCCCAGCACTGCTCTGCAGCCCCTCGCTGAGCCGCTGCCAGCGCTGCGGGCTGCGTGGGGCACTGCCAGGCCGAGCAGGACACCCTGGCTGCATCCCCCAGCCTGCAGGCACAGCACCATGCCCACAGCTACCAACCCAAGGGCCCACGGCCCTGGCAGCAGCTGGCTGGGCCCCATGGCCCTGCTGCCACCACCCCACACTACAGCAGCCAGGATTTAATGATGGAGCAGCTCCCTTTAATAAATGTTTATGTTCAAAGAATTTACACCAGTGCTTGCAGACGGCTAATGAGGGACATTTCCATGCATAAAAGCAGAGCGAACACAGTAATTAACTTTGTTGCTGATTCATTTTTAATCATTTAAATGCTCCAGAGATTTGCAATGTCCTTTAAGTCAAGAGATTCCTTTCCAAAGGGCACACTGCCATTGCCCTTCACAGACACACACCTATGTGTGACTCTCACCTCCCTTAATAACTGCTCAGCACTGATGGAGGGTCTGGCAAAGGCCAAGGTCAGCTCTGAGGGCAGTGGAGCTGGGAAGGAGCAGGAGACGGGGGCTTCCTGCACAGCTCGCACAGAGCCCAGCTCTCAGCCCTGCCGGGTACTGCTCTCTGCTCATGGAGACAGGCTGGAGTCTCCCCCTTTCCCATTTCCAAGGCAACTCCTTCCACAGATGAAACTTCAAAACTGAATACTCGTTTTGAAAACCCCCGCATGTGCCCCAGCTGCTGCAGCAATGCCCAAGTTAAGGGCCTGTGTCAGAGCCGCGGTGGCCACTTGGTGCCCTCCCCATGCCAGGTGAGTGTAAATGGACAGTGCAACCAAGCACAAACCCCACCAGCCCGGGAACAGGTCCTGGAGACTCCGTGTCACTCAGAGGCCCTGCGAGCCAGCTCTCTTGCTCCCCGGCCCCGGCCAGCTCCGGGCACACACTGCAGGCAGGGCCTGGCCCCGCCTTGGACACCCAGGGTCACCAGGGCCTGGTGTCCTTTCCTCACCACCCTCACAGGGCAGCCAAGCCCACGGTGTGCCAGGTCACCAGCTGGATTTGGTGCTTCCAAAGCAAAGGTGAGAACAAACTGCAGCATTTACAAACAAGGTGAAGGAACAGAGCTAGAATACACATCTTTAATGCCGAAGGCTAGGCACTCCACATCAGCTTATCTCCAGCGTCTCTCCCAGCTCCTCAGAGAGGGAAGCTCTCCTGGCCTGAGTGAGGGTCTTGGCAGCACCTGGTCCACCCCGGGGGCAGGACAGGCAGGACTGCTGTCCACAGGCAGGGTGGGCATGGCAGTGCCCAGGAAACGCTGCCCGGGCAGCGCCTCGTACAGCAGTCTCAGCCACGGGTTCCATGCCCATTCCCTAGAGCCAGGGCACTCTCTGAAGTCAAGGAAATTTCAAAGCATCCTTGAAGCTGCTGCCTTCCCCTCTTCTCCCTAATTAACTTTACCCAAATGCACTGTCAGTGAAGCCCACAAACATGTCGCTGGGCAAAGCCTAATGGGCTCGCATTTGTGTGTGTGCCAGCCCGGCCATTAGCCGGGAGCAATTAGCCGGGGGCGGGAGCGGCTCCGCCGTTCCTTTCTCGCCCTCCCACAGGCCCAGGAACGCGGGGACACAGCGATGCTCCCGCTGGCAGGGCTGCTCCCCAGGGCAGCGCGGTGCCCGCCGCTCCGAGGCCAGCGGCCCTCCCTGTGCCGCTGCAGCGCCTGGAGCGCCCCAAAGCCAACCCCAAACCAGAGGCAAGGCAGGGATGAGGGGCAGGGGGCAGAACTCCAGCAGTGCCGGTGCTCCAAGGACCTGTCGCAGCAGTACATGGGGAAGCCAAGCTTGGCCCAGGTGCCACCCCTGGGATCAGGGGATTCGGGCAGGTGGGGCCGTGCAGGACCAGCTCTGCCCTGTGCCAACGCCGCCGCTGGGCTCAGCTATGGCAGCCAGCAGGATGGGTGGGAGCCAGGCTCAGCCGGCTGCTGCAGCCACAAGGAAAAGCCCCTCTCTGTGAAAATAACACTGGAGCATCTGACAGGATCACTCAGGAATCCTAAGGAGGAAAACTGCATCCCGAGATGCTGCAATTAGAGTCACTACTCAAAGTTAACGGCAATTTAAATGACACCATCTTCCCTGTGTTCTGGAAAATATTGAAGGTTATTGGCCCACACTACTTGCAGCAGAAAAAGCTCAATATTGAACATTTAGTGCAGGATTGGTAATGAATCGATATTTCCCAGTAGCTGCTGTTTGGTTTCAGTTGTCTTAAAACAGACCTTGCTAAAAATATCTTTCCTGTAGTGTATCTGTAGCTAATGAGGTGGATTAGAGACTGATGGGAACTGGAAAGAGCACGGGGGTTCTGGGTCTGGAGCCAGCAAGTGGGCAGCTCCTGGGTAGTGGTCCCACATGGGGGGAGCCCAGGGGTCTGGCTCTGCCCAGCGTGTCATCCCCCCGCACAGGGGCAGCTGGGGCTGCCCCGGGCCATGGCAGGCGCTGAGGTAGGAGGCACCATGAGAGCAGCTGTGAGCAAGCATGACATTTGGAGAGGCAAGGACAGGCAGATGAGGAGGTGACCCCTCCCGCTAGGTCTGCCACGTCTGCGTCAGACAAATGCCGAGGCAGGGGAAAACATGAGAAAATGGTACCAACGTTTCTGGAGCATCAGAGGGGCTCAGTTCTCACACTACTTGCAACTGCACCAAAGACCAACTTGGTCTCTCCACTTGGCTCCCCACTGGGGCACAAGGGAAGGTAGGACAGAGCTGAGTTGGCACTCAGCAGCCAGGGGCTCCTGCAGGCAAAGTCTCTACTCACATCAGGGAATGCCTTTACCTCTGCCTTCCCCAGGGGTCTGTGCTCCAGGCTGCCTGCAGACACCACCCTCCACCACAGCACTCCGCAAGCTCGGCAGCACCTGCTCTCCCCAGCCAGCAGCTGGAAGACAGCCTTAGCCAGGCCAGGCGCAGCCCCCCACTCTGGGGTCCTGGCAGGCCCCTTGCAATCCCTCACAGCCCCCACATCTGCTGCCCCCAGCCTCAGCTCTGTCCTTCCTGGGCCGTGGCTGCTGGCAGGACCCTGCTCTCCTGCTCCCCAGGCTCTTGGCAGAGTGACAGGAGCTTATCGCGCTGTGGGTTAGACCTGCTCCACATTTAATTGCTCCACTTGCAAGGAGGAAAATCAATTCCACGTTTTATACTTTAGCAGCCTCTGTGCTCAAGTTTTGGCACATTTGTCAGGTTAAAAAAAAAAAAAGATAATAAAACCAAGGAAGTGTCATTTAATTGTTTTAGCTGAACTAATTTGGAGGCTCCGCTGCTCTGGCGTGATCTCTCTATTGATCGAGACACAGAGCCGGGCCCCGGGGCAGCGCGCTGCTCACCTGGCCATGCTCCCACTGCTGCTCCCACCTTGCTCCACAGCTGCCCTCGCCACTGCCACAGGCTGCATCCTTCCTGGTCACGTCCAAGTCCCTTCACATGGAGAATCCCAGGCTGAACTACGGCTCAGGGTGGAAGGTTGCCTGCTCGGCTGTCACTGCTGCAGCCCCTCAGTGCCACAGTGTGAGGGGAGAGGACGCAGCTCCTGCCTCCTGGAGCAGCACCACTCCTGGTGTCTACAGGGGCCCTTACATGCTCCAGGCAGGGTCTTTCCTTTCATTCAGGGCAGGCTCTGTGTCCCAAACCTTGTTTGGGAATAGTGTCACGGGTTGGGTCCTGCACTGCCCATGAGGCTCCCAGCCCCGCATTTCCCACGCTGACAGCACGCAGGGGAAGCAAACAGCACAGATCAGTTGCAGACACAAGGATGCAGGGAAGGACCCCAGCTCAGGAGTTTGGGGGGTTGCTTCCCAGCTAGATGTTGAGCCCATGCAGCTCCACTCTAAGCGAGGGGCTCAGCCAGAACCCATATTCTGCCCCATCACCCATCCTGCCACTCTGGGTGTCCTTCAGAGAAAGCACTGTCCTCACATGCCTGTGCTGCAGGGCTGCTCACAGCTGCTGGCTTTCAGGGATGCAGGATGGGTGACAGTGCCTTATGTTGGAGGGAGGGTGTGGGAATGACACAGACCTGCCGTGAGGCAAGAGCAGGCAAAGGATATTGCTGTATCTACTCTCTGAAGAGCAGGAAGAACTGGACATGCTGCAGGACAGCCTCAGGACATGGAAATGGCTTCAGTGAGCTTCACCTGTGCCTGTCTTGGCTCTCCTGTCACCTGCCACCAGTACTAGCACAAAAGGATCTGAACATTCCTGGCTGCACAGTCCACTTTGGCCCCAGTAGGACACAGGGCAGCAGTGCTGCAGTTCTCTCCATGCAGTGCCCGAGCTGCCTCCCAAGGCACAAGTCCCAGCCACCAGGACCCAAGCAGAGCTGGGAGTGAGCACTATGTCACGCTGACTTCCCTCCTGCTTGCCACTGAGCACTGACCTGCTTTGGAACTGGGGACATCTCTGCCAGGAAACTGCTGTCAAGATGGAGAGCAAGTGAGCTCGGTGTGGCCCCACGGGCTGCCCCCACCACCCGCCATGATGCTCCGACGCAGTGGCAGTGACGGAGTCCTTTCCCCTGCCGTGAGCTACAGGCACCCGGGGCCAGGCCAAGCCCTCCTCTGCTCCCCGAGGCTGATGCCCAGCAGAAGCCCCACGACCTTGCCTGAATGCACCCTGCACTCTACAACAGCACAGCAAACACCCGTGGGTACACTGGGTGGGAACCACAGGTAGCAGGGGGTGAACCGCTGGCAGCACCACTGAGCCCATGGGTGCTGTTACCTGCTTAGCAGCAGCACTTGCTGCCTCTCTCAGAGCACCTCACAAAAGCCCGTACGGAAATTAAAATCCCACCATCTCCTGCTGGAGACACACTCGCTGACCTCTGCAAATTATTTGAGATTCCATACAGATCCACAGTTACTGGAGTTCAGAGAGATGGGATGGCAGAGGACAGGGACTGTTCCTCTCACGGAGCCAGTGATCAAGCCCGGTAGCAGAAGCGTGCCGGGGTGCACCGAGCACGGGTGTGGGAGGGCAGCCGTGCATCCCGTGCACAGGCACTCACGCGTTTTGGAGAACCCTTCACCCACGCAAATGTTTCCTCAGACGGGATGGAAAACCTGGCATCATCCCGGCTCCTGGATGCCTACCGGCAGGGCTGAGGTTCGGGAGGCTGCTGCCGCGAGCTCCGGTGAACGGGAAGGACCGAGCCGCGACCCGCTCAGCACTACAGCAAGAGGAGATTAAGGAAAACTCCCTGAGAGCGGCCGGGCGACAGCCTCCGCCGCCCGCCCGCCGTACCGCTCCGGCCGCTCCCGCCCCGCCGGCTCCATCGACTGACCGAGGAACGCGGACCCGAGTCCGCACCGAGAGCGAGAGCGCCGGGAGAGCAGAGGGGACACAGGCGGGCAGCGGGTGCCCGCGGTGTGAAGGGACGGGGATGTTCCGGGACGGGAGGTGGCCGGGGACAAGGGGTGCCCGGGGCGGGCGGGGGCCGGTCCCGCAGCCCCCCGCCCTCACCTGTACCACTCCAGCCCGCGGTGGTAGTTCCTGTCGAAGAAGTGGGGCTCGGTGCCCAGCGCGCGCACCTCGGGGTGCACCCGGATGAACTCCAGCACGGCGCGGGTGCCGCCCTTCTTGACGCCCACCACGATGGCCCGCGGCAGGCGCTTGGTTCCCGGGCGGGCCGGCCCCGGGGCGCTGCCGG
>VYXC01011097.1:1402482-1466488 GCA_013397175.1 Platysteira castanea | reverse complement strand
GCCCCGGCCCCCCTGCGCCCGCCGCCCCGCCGCGGCCATCCCCGCGATCGGGCGGCGGCGGCTCCGCGCTGCCTCCGCGGGAAGTGCCGGGGCAGCGGCGGCTGCGTCGCTATTTAAGGGGCCGCCTGACGTCAGCGCCTCCCGGAGCCCCCGCGGCCGCTCGGTGGCCGGTGCCTCCCCCGGGCCGGGCCGGGGGTACCGCCGCGCAGAGCCCTTCTTCCCGGGACCGGGCTACCACGGGGCTGGGGCGGTCCCGCTGCCCGCCGTGTCCTGCCCTGCCCGGCCCCGGTGCCGGTGCGATCGTCCCGTCCCCGCTCCCGCTGTCCTGCCCCGCAGCTAGCCCTGAACCGCTCGAAACAGCGGTGTGGAGCCGGGGGCACCTCCCTGGGTCGGAGCGGCGCCTCCCGCAGCCGCGCAACCTCCGCCCGGGAGCGGGGACCAGCACCAGAATGGTGTGAGCAGCCCTCGCCCGGGAGCGGCAGCCGGGGCTCGGGGCTGCGAGGGTCACGGACGGTCCCCGGGATGCCCCAGCCCGGTGCCAGAGCCGCGCTGCCCGAACCATCAGCCCACGGGGGGAGCGCGGCGGGGCCGCCCCACGGTAGCAGTCGCTTCTGTCCTCGGCAAGGGCAGGAGGAGCAGCCATCGGCCGCCGCGGTGCCGCCGGTAAGTAGGAGGGAAAAGCTTTAAAGTGACGCATGAATTAAATTTCACTGCCGGGCCGGGGCTGCTCAGCCCCGCCTGTCCCGGGTGTGATGCCCCACATGCAGGCTGACCCGGGAAGCCCACCGGCTGTGGCAGAGTATGAGTGCGGACTCCTCCATCCCCAGCTCCCCTTTTCTTTTCTCTTACACCCCGACATTCCTGGCTTCCGCTTGGCTGCTCCTGCTGAGCCGAAGGGCTACGTGCGGCACCGCTTAGACATTAGCAGCCATCGCTCCTGCTTTCTCAGCACTAGAAGCTTGATCGGCTGCAGAAAACTACTTGTCTTGTTCCTTGGGAAGAAGGATGATGATAGGGAGAGACAGGCAAGAAGTGCCAGCCCGACACAAACGAGGATGCCGCAGGCTGCCGGCAGCCAGTCCAGGGCGGGGACAAGGTTCCCTCCTGTGCAACACCCAGAACTCGGTGCAGAGATAAGGAACAATGGAGAAAAAAAAGAAAAGCAGTGCTGCCTGCAGCCTCTCACCTGGGCTGGTGTGGGAGCAGTGGCACTGCTCCTCCCTGGGGGCAGAAGTGGAGTTTCCAGGAAGAAGTATCCTGCTGCCTCGGGAGAGCTCTGGATCTAGAGGATGGGCTGAGTCCTTCTGGACACAAACCTCATCATCCTCAGTGACCCACGGGTTTTTCCTTTTGGGACATGGGGTACTGTGTCCACTGCTCTGTGTGGCAGCAGGTTCTGCCAGGCAGGGCTGAGCCTGGCCCCTCTGTGTGGGTCAAAGCAGGGGGATGGAGCCATGTGCACAGCACCAGCCCAGAGGAGCCGGACAGCACTGGGCAATCCCTGACTGGTGCGAATGCACTCAGGGCTGGTTCTCCCACCCCTCGTATGTGCTGCACCAGAGCCAGCGCAGTGCCGGGCAGGGCCCTGGCACTGACAGAGCCCATGGGGCTCCAGCCTCCCATCCGAGGGCCACTGCCCTGCCCGGGCAACAACAGCAAAGGTGGAGGTACTTGAGGAGCCAGGCATTGGCAGGTTCCCCTTTCTACGGTGGAATGTATCCATCACTTAGTTTCTCTCCATGACAAACTGCCAAATCTGTGGAAAAGTTGCTTTTTCCATTTTAGATCACCACCTCCATGTGGTGATCCAGCCTCGGCAGCAGACACATTGCCTAAGCATGAACATTAGAGGCGTCTGGATAAATAAAGCTGCTGCGGATGCCTCAACACCTCCAGGTTTCTCTACTTGCAAGGGAGGAATGTTTTGTAAAGCCGACAATTTTGCTTCCAGTCTTTGTATCCGTGCAGGGCATGTCTTTCCCATGACATGTTTGCTGTTTACACCCCACTCCACATAAACAACAGCTTTCTGGTGCCATCAGCACGCTCCCGGCCCTGCTGCCTGTGCTAACAAAGCCCCAGGAGCCAGCCCCCAGTGGGATCCCCAGAGCAGGGAGCCAGGCACTGGCATTGCAGGAGGAAAGAGCCCACTGGATCACTGCAGAAGATTCCCTCTCCTCAGCCAGTGCCTTGCAGCATGGGGGCTGGAGGAAGAACTGCCAGCTCTGGAAAACATCCTGCCTCCTTCTGCCCCCCTCGCCCGTTCCTTTGTGGAGCTGGTGCTGCATCCTGCTCCCAGCCTTACACCGTCCTCTCCTTCATCTTCTCGTCCCCACCTCCCTTAGCCACTTTTCGGGGTCCCACCAGTGCTCCCTCTCCTCCTCATCTCTCTTGGGTCCCCGGCTCTGTTCCCGAGTAGATCTTTCCCATCTTACCTACTTCATCACTCCCAAGCTCTCCAGTCTCCTGTACTGGGATTTACCAAAGCAGCTTGCCTTGTCTGACACTAACCCTGAAGGACCCCCAGCATCCTGTCCCTCCCAAGCCACTTGCAGCTCCTCGATGCTGGTTTGCCCAGGGTAGTTTCTCCAGTATGGCCCCAGCAGCCTCTCCTGCTCCTCCCTGCTCAGGGCAGCACTTGGCTCGTGGGACTGTGGGGCTGTGGCTGAACAGCGCTCAGGACACAAACACCATGGAAGGGATTGGGAGCCTGTCTTCAGGCCTCAGCCCAGCCCTTTTTCCTTATTTCCCCTCCAAGAAACTGATCTCACCACACCATGGACTGACAGCAGCAGGAACCACTGCTGGGGGCTCCCGGCTCTGTGTGTTTTCCGAGGGGAACCTAGCCCAGGGCTCATCCCAAGCACAGACATCTGCCAGGCAGGCAGAGAGAAAAGCTGCCCAAGTGTAGGGATCAGGAGATTATTACAGAAATACACAAAGTTTGTGCCAGGAATACATGAAATCTAAAAGAAGAGGGAAGCAATAAAGTGCACACTAGGAATAGCAAATAAGATTAAAAGTGGTGTCCTGCCTGTTATGTCTCCATGTTGAAGGCAGAAGAGAACAAGTTTAGAATTTATTTCCAGAGCCAAAGGAAGTACTCAGGGCCAAAGTGTCACTGTTAGTCCAGTTTTCTGTGTCTCATATTTATGTCATTAACAGCCTTTAGGTTCTGGGCTGACAAACTGCCACCTTCCCTTGTGTCAGGAATCAGAGGGTGAGCAGTACACGTACATGGACAGGGGGATCCTCAGCGCTGCAGGGCAGCCAGGGCTGAGCTGTTGCAGCCTCATGGCCCCGGTGAGGTCCTGAAACAGACACCAGACCTGTTGCTCAAGTGCCTTCGTGTTCTCCTTGTCCTGGTGGGAAACCTGGAGCTGGTAAAAGGACATTTTGGCATTTTGGAGTTGGGCAGTGGAGGAGAGAGATGCAGTTGAGCCAGATCCATGGGCAGCAGTGAGGGGCCAGGAGGGTGCAAGGATGCAGGGATCAGAGCTGATGGTGCTCAGAGACCTGCTGCAGGTCCCCAGGATACTGTGGACACTGTGGAGTGGAACGGGCCAGCAGGACTCAGACGTTCCCGAGCACTGTGAGTGCACTGGGACTGCATCCTCACTCCCAAAGTCTCCAGGATCCCTGCAGCAGCAGTCAGCATTCGAGTGGTTCCCTCCCCTTTGGTGCAGCCCTCGCACCATCCCGGCCCGGCGAGAGCCACAGGCTCGGTGCTGCAGAGGAGGGAGGTGGTGCTCAGTCCCATCAGCTGATGGCACTTCAGCTGCCCTGGCCCCAGAGCTGCTTCTGAGGGCTGATCCTGGCTCGCACAGCCCCTCGGCTCATTCACACCCAGCCCAACACTGGCTGGCAGATCTCCCAGCTCCGCACTTGGGGGTTTCTTAAGGGCAGGGGAGTCTCAAAGTGCCCATCAGACAGCAGGATGGAAGTGCAGGCTTTGGAGCTGCCTTGAATTGGGTCTGAACTCCTGTTAAGCCTCATTAATCAGTTGTAAATGCACTGTATTCCCAATAAGGTCAGAAACAATAAATTTAATTTTGACTCTGACTCAAGCTACTTTGGTCCTAATTCTGAGCCTCCTGCCCAGCCAGAGCAGCCAGCCCTGGCTGTGCTGCACAAACTCATTTGATTCTGAAATGCATTTTTAAGCAGGATGGAGTGGTGCTTAAAAGCTAAATGGCTTCCCCCGGCTGTAATCACTGCTCAAGAGTCCTGGAATGAAAGGGATAAAGTCTGGGGGCGGGGGGAGGTTTTAATCTCACTGAGTAGATTACAGAGATTACTGCAATTTAATCCTTACGTATCTGTCACTGACGCTGCAAAGACCATAACCGAGGTGGGCAGGGGTGCGCCGGCCCCCTCGGAGCTCCTGCCCCTCGTAGCGGGATCGTGTTACAGCTCTGCTGCCCACCACGCCGGAGGCCACTGCTGCTCCCGCTGGGATGAGGTCCAGCAGGCACTGACCCTGGTGCTGCTTTCTGACGATGAGGATGCATGGTCAGGCTGACAACCTGGGCAGGGGAGGCAGCTGCTGTGGCACTGTGGGCTGAATGTTGTCCACGGGACTGGGCACCTGCTGGCTGGGCTGGGCTGGAAATGCACCAGAACCTGAAGAAAAGAAGGGAAGGGCCCTGGGAAGAGGCAGTGCAGGCAGGGCAAGGGTGACCCACCGGTTCCCTATGTCCTGGTTCCCCAGGGCGGCTGCATCCTCCCTCTACCCCAATAGCATCCTTCCTGCCCCAAAAGGAGCCAGAGCCAGCTCCCCGGTGTTAGAGGGCTTCAGGCAGTGGTTCTGGGTCTGTCAGCATCAGGCACGGTGTGAACAGCAGAGAAAATGATGCAGTTGCAGGGTTCGTCTGTGTGCTGCGGCAGGTGGGGACCCTGAACCATCTCTGCTCTCATCATACACCATCACTGCACAGAGCTCTCCCAGGCTCTCTGCAGCGCCTGCTTAGGGTAAATCTCATTATCATTCCTCGGGGATCACAGGGCCAGGAGCTAGTTCTCCAATAACTTGAAATATCTCTCTGGCTCACAGACCTTCACAATTATATTTAACTGCAAATGAGGAATCTGTACTCAAACACAAGCTGGTAAATTTTTTTTGAAGCTTGTTTTCAGTGTCACCTCATGTTCAGCCCAGCTCTTCCACAGCTCTGTAACCCCGTCCTTGCCTTACATAAACTTGAAGGCAGAAAATCAGAAGCGAGCTGCCCTGTTCCCACTGAAGGGACAGGACTGGGTAACTCATTCTTGTTCCCAACACTGCTGCCTCCTCTGGCACCATCGCTGGGTGGAGGAAGGCCTGCCCTCTTCTTCCCCACTTCACTGAGGGTCCCCCTCCACATGCCGGGATGTGTCACTGCCCACATTGAAAGCCATGGGCTGGCTAAAAAGCCACAAAAGACCAGGAAAGCGAGAAGTGCTGGCAGAGGCCTTGGGCTGCAGGAAAGCTGTCGGGGGTAGCAGCGCCTCACCCAGGAGAGGTCCCTGCAGTCACTCCAAAACCAACACCGACCCACCTGCACCATCTTCGGGGACTGCTGGGTATCTGGGAGTGGCTCCCTGCTCTTGTCCCCTCTGGGAGAGCAGCCATATGGCTCTGGCACAGGGGCAAACTGGGCACAGCACAGGGGATCCATCTGAACCCCACACAGCCAGCACATGCAGAAAGTCCAGGCAACGCCAACCCCTGTACTGACAGCTCTGCAGGCTGGAGGCTTTTAAAGCCTCCCCGATAGCCAACTGAAGTGTCCTCAGTGACCTCACCTGGGGCTGGGGGGCCCAGGGGGGACAAGCACTCACAAGGGCTCAGCTTGGGTGGCGATTCTGGGCAGGGGCATGACTGCAGGCTCGTGGGGCAGCCCGGGGAAGGAGAGGTACATGGCTGTACCAGACACAAGAGGTTGTGGCAGGCAGAACAGCAGAAGCTTTGGTGGCAGCTTTGCACTAAAATTAACTCATTTGACAGCAGTTTCTGGTGCATTTCCATGGGCTCCCGAGCTGTGAGTAAGCGAAGGGCACAGGTGGGAGTGAAGAAGTGACGTGCTCCCAGTCTCGGTGACCTGCAGTCAGGGCCGTGTGGTGCGTGCAGGCAGCTGCCGGGCAGGGATGATGCGAGCACAGAGCCGCGGGTCGCTGCCAGCCCAGGCGGGCAGGGGGCTGCCGGCTGGGCCCATCCTGACCGCTGTGACGGTCTCCCAGCAGCTTGCCCTGCTCCTGCCCTCTGCTCCCTGCAGCCTGCCGGCACCGACACCTCTCCGCACCTGTTGGAAACAGCCTAGAACAGCCACTTTTGGCAGTGCAGCAACCTCTGTCTTTGCCGAAGGTGGCAGATGCGGCAGCCAGCAGAGGGGCGGCGGGAAGAGAGCCCCTGTTGTGAGAGGGCTCCCAGCTTGGCGTGCTCACCGTTGTCCCATTCCCAGTGCCCTCCTGCAGCTCTGTGTGGGCAGCAGCTCCTGCAGCCACCCTCCCCTGTTCACAGTCCATGGGGCTCTGTGGGTACAGCGAGGCTCCGGTTGTGCCCGTACCACGCAACCCCCACGGAGGCTCCTGGGGACACGGGCTGCCCTGCACCTCCCCGTGTCAGGTGCCTGGACTGGCCAGAACGGCCCTGAGCGCCCCGGCGGGGCTTGCGGTGCCCCGGCCGCTGAGGGATGCGCATTCCGGAGGGGAGCGGCGGGGCTGCCCCGGCGGGCTCGGCGCAGCGATGCCGCTCAGGCAGGCGCGGGCGGAGCCGCGGGGCCGCGGGCGGGTGCTCTCCCTGCCGCAGGCACGTTCCCCAGGAGCGCGCATCCTTCAGATCAGAAGCTCTCTCCGGCAGGAGCACTTTGAACACCCCGCCTGCTATTTTTAATGGGATTGAAAAGAGAACAAAACCATTTAAGAACTTGAGGAATCAAAGCAAGTGTCCCCACGTCACGCCCAGCGCTTGCAGCTATATCCTGATTAATGACAAGAAAGAGTGGGGAAACAATATTTAATCACACCCTGTTTATAGTAGAGCCAAAAATCAAAGAGCTGCATTCCTCTTTCATGAGAAAAACGAGGTGGGCATTTCCCCTCTGGTGATTAAGTTTCCCACTACAAGCACATCAATTTCCTTGATTTGGCACGGGGTCCTCGATCACGCCACAAATGAGGGCTTCCTTAGCAGCAAAATATTGCAAACCCCCAGCCAGATCCATACACAAGACACCGATGTCCATCTATCATTGTGTCTGGATTATCTCAATACACATCTCCTCGGGGAGATGGAGATGAGGCACTTGCAGCCAAACCACTGCTAACGATTGGCACAGCTGCAGCAGCCCTCAGCCGAGGGCACCGTGGGGCTCTGGCCACTGGCCCTGTGTCCTCTGGGCACGCATCCCTGCATCGGCACTGCTGCCCGTGTGAGCATGCTGAGGACGGGTGGAGCAGGGCACAAAGACTCTGGTGGGCTAAACCCAGCGGGCTGGACACAGGACCCCGCAGGACCAGATCCTCACAGTGCCGGTGGCAATGCTGCAGTTCTGTCACTGGCCAGACCCACAGCAGGACTCAAGTCCTGTGTCATTGTGGCCACACTGGCTCCCATGCTGAGGAGGGAGCAGAGCAGGGTCCAGCTCTGGCAGGGCGCAGGGGGTGACACAGTCAGAGATGCTGTTGGGGCTGCTATGGGGACCCCAACTCTGCTCCCAGCCCAGAAAAATGGGTCAGGGAGCACATCACCTCTGCAACACCCACTCTCTCTGTCCCCTGATTCCCCCCTGCCTATATCGATTTGCTTGGGATTCCTTGATTAATTAATGTCAGAGAAATGCAGGGTCTGTTAATTACCTCTGATTAATTAGGGTGAACTTTTAATTGTATCCTTAAGCTGAGATATGCTGTTCAATAGGCTTCGTAATTAGTGACCCAGTAATCTCTGTTAAACCAATTAGCCCAGTGTAACAAGTGTAAGGAGCTAGGGGCTGCCCAGTGGGCAGGGGTGCTCCAGCAGCCTCGTGCAGGGCCCTGCCAGTCAGTGCCATCTGTGCAGAGTTGTCCACATCCTTCGTGTCCCTCATCCACGGGACATGACCATTGGTCATGGTGGGCTGGCCCTCGAGTACAGGGATCCCGGCAGCTGAAGTGGCTTGCACTGACTGGGACTGCTCCATGCTCTCCCCAGGGACCGCAGGAGGTTCCCGATCCCTGGGAATCTCCTCTGTAGGCTGTGAGGTAACTGGTTAAAAACAACCCAGTCTCCATGCAGAGGTCAGCCCTTTACCTGGCTCATGCTTCTCCATGATGTCCTTCTGTCCTTTCATCCTTCTGGCCTTCCTTCCTTCTGTCCTTCCATCCCTCTGCCTGGCCCTTGCTCACTTGAGCAAAAGGCTCTGGCAGGCAGAAGAAAACTTTCTTCCCATTGACATATTTCATCATCTACTGCAGTTTAATATCCAGGTCAGGAAGCAGATGGCGACTAGCCCGGCTGTCCTGGCAAGCGGGGACAGGAGCGGCTGTTTCCCAGCGTTTGTTTCCCTGCCCCATTAGCTGTGCCAGCAGCACCAGCCACTCACTCACTCACTCCCACCCCTGCTCCCCTCTCCAGCAGCACCCAGCAGGTTGGGCCACAAGGCCACACCGCAGAGAGAGACACTGAAGGACACACTGCGTCACATGCTGCCCCAGGAGCAAAACCCCTCAGGGAAATGAGTGCAGTGCCCACTCATCCCAGGGCTGGAGAGTCCAGCCATGGCGAGCCCCCTGACTCAAACTCCCTCTGGGCTGGGGGCCACATCTCAATATGGATGTGGAAACACTCCAGCCTGTGCTAAGCGGGAGCTGGAGCTGGGGGCCTGCACTGTTCCCCAACCCCAGCTCTTGCAGCAGCTCGGCCGTGTGGCACACAGCCCCCAGTGGGGACCAGGCTGTGGCCTCTGGCTCTGCACACTTGTCCCACTGCCTGCTGGTGAATGGTCCCCCTGCGCCTGCCTGGCGCCACCGGCGCTGCCACTGCCACTGCCTGGAGACTCCTGTCAGAACCACCCAGGCCCCGGGAAGTCATTAGTAATTAATTTGGTTTCTAATCTTCTAATCCAGCTGCTCCTTGATTTGATAAGCGAAAAATCTGCTCTGGCCACATGGTCGCTGTTCCATGTGCTGTGTCCCCACAGAGACACTGGCAAGGACAGTGCCACCCTGAGCCCGAGGGCCAGACCCTGCTCTGCCCTTTCCTGTGGCAGAGGATTCTGGGTCCTGCCCAGCTGTGCCATGCCGTGCTGTGCTGTGCAGTGCCACTCTGTGCCGTGCCATGCCATGCACAGCTGTTGGAGCAGATGCAGGGGACTGCACTGGTCTCATCCTGAAGGGTACAGGCACAGGACTCGTGTGATCAGACCCTGGTCCCAGCCCTGAATGAAGGGGCTGAGTGTCCACGTGCCCTACCTTGTTCTTTCTGGACCTGGAGCTGAGACAGGACAACTTCCACTTCTGTTTGAGGCTAGGAGCCATCACACACCTCAGGGTGCCAGGAGAGGAGCCTGCCCTGTCCCCCGTCCTGCTGTCCATGGTCTCACTGTCCCACTGGGTGGGCAGGGTCACTGACTGCCCGTGCTTCAGTGGCAGTGGCTGTGAACCACTCCTGCCCAACGGGCTGTGGGCTCTGTCCTGCAGTGTGCTCAGTGTCCTGGTCCCTGGTTCTCCCCTGAAGCAGCACGGTGACACAGGGCATATGTGCCTGGCTGGGGAGCCCCAGCCCCTCCGGTGCTGCAGGCACGGGGCCACGTGCTGCCCACGGGGTCACCAGCTATAAGCCGCGTGGCAAAGCAGTCAGCAGCGGGTCCGCGGCACACGACGGGATGAGGGAACATCACAGATGAGAGCCCAAATCCTTCATTAAATCCCACATTAATCTCTAAGAACAGCGATGTCAAAAATCTTAGCAGCAAAATTAAATTGTGTAGCTATATTTCAGCTGCACAAAATCAATATTAATTACGGTGGGACAGACATTGCTGAGAGGGGGTCTGACCCAGTATTTACCGCTGCAGTCCAACTCCAGCTTGGCAACTTGTTTATATAAAACAACAGCACATGTTTTTGTGGCAAACAGCCTCAATCCAGCGGGTGTTGGGGCTGAATACAGATGTGCTGGGACAACGACGTCCCCGCAGAGAGGACACAGGAGGGAGACACGAGGAAGGCTGTGTATAGCTGAGCAGGAAGGGGGGAAGGTGGCCATGGTCCCTGAAAAGGGGTCTGCAGGTGGGCTCTGGCCTGGCAGCACCATATCCTGCTGGCATCACCACGCTGGTTCCCCCCAGCTCCCAGCTTCTGCACCAGGGCTGTATTCCCTCTGCTCTGCTTCCTGGGGATTTACTCTCAGCTAGAATGAAGCTCATGTCAGAGGGTTAAATCCCATGTTTAAACATATTTCTCTCTTAGTTACATTAAAGCTGAGTCTAAGCAGGCCAAGAGTACTCATGTGGGATATGTCGAGTTGGTCAGCCCTGGGAGGACTATTGCCTTCCTTCAGAAAGCCTGTTTTACCCTGTTTTACTCACCCTGCTTCGGTGAGCTCTAACCAGAGACAAGCTGGAGTGTGGTCTGCAGCTGAGCCTGCCTGCCCATCCTGTTTGCCCTGCCTGCAGGGGGGTGGGATGGTTTTCAGGGAAGGGATTTGGTTGGAATGGCTCCTATCCAGTGTGGGATTTGGGGGACAGAGGGAAATTGTTGCAACTTAGTCACTGAAATGTGACTTCTTGGTGCAGGGGAAAACTGTGCAGGAATACTCCTGGTCAGGCCATTGCAAAGTGATGCCCTCCAAAAATCCAAACCTTGGGCTCACAAGGCCCGGGCTGTGGGCTGAGTGTCCCCATGGGCACGGCTGGACAACAGCTGGGCAGAGTGGGACACTGCCTTTTGCTGGAGCAGGTGCCCATCTGGTTGGGCTGGGCCACATCTGGCCAGGACAGAGAGCCTGCTGACTGGATTGCAGGCAGCCTGTGTGGGAACAGGGGCGTCAGGGGTGTCCCCGCACGCCCCGAGCCTGTGGCGCTGGGCTGGGCTGGGCTGCTGTGCACTCTGCTCGATGGCACCAGAGCTGGCCAGCTGGGCGTGGGGCATCCCTGGCGCCTGTCTCAGGCAGTTAGTGTCACATTATGAGATGAGCCAGAACAGGGAGTTTGGGGCAAAGGAATTAAAATAGGAGGGAGAGTTCTAATTAGAGAAGGAAGTCAGAGTCCGTAATCAGCTGGGTGAGTGACTGCCTGCTGTGGGGAATTCTCCATATGTCAAATGGCATCAATCAAAATGCCACTTCTTATACAATGGCCTCTGTGCAGGAGGAGGGGCTGCTGTGCCCCGTGCTCAGGGCAGTGCTGTGCCTTGGGCAGGGCATTCCCCCACTGCAGTCCCTGGGTTCCCGAGCACCCCACGGCACAGGGGAGCAGGGCCAGGACCTGCCTTTCCCACGCCCCAGGCTCCTGTATTGGGTTTGGTGGTGGTGTCATGGGGGGCTCTGTCTGAGCCCTTCCCCAGCCCCCAGGCTACTCCAGGCATGAAGAACAGAATGGCTTCTTGGGGGCCACAACCAGCCCCTGAGCCTCTCTCCAGGCTCATCACAGGTAACATGACTTGCTGCAATCCTTTATAATCGTCAGCAGTACACGGGGAGCGTGTGTCCTGGTGTGCTGGGGCAGCAGAGGGTGTCCAGTCAGCAGGAGGCTGGTATGCAGGTCCCTTTGGTCCTGTGCCCACCCACAGCTTCAGAGACCCCTGGTGATGCCTGTCAGCAGCGGGGCCCAGCTGAGCCCAGTCTGACGGTCCGAGCCCACTGGCAGTGCTGAGGCACAGGAGAAGATTCCTGACACCAGCAGGGCACAAAGGCTGGCCTTGTCCTTGTCCTTCTTGCCGTGCCCTCCAGACACACCTTGTACTCCTGGCAGGCTCAGTGACTCCCCCATTCATGCTGGGCTGTGTCCAGAGAACATGTGTGGGTGTTCCTTTAGAAACGTGTTTCATGCACCAATAGTTTAACAGTGCAGAGGTGAAATGGTTCACGATCCACATTTCTCCAGGAGGAGAGTGGCTTTTCTGGAGATGGAGCAGGTGGAGTGGGAAGAGGATCACTGCCGTGCTAGGACTGAGCTGTGCAGGATGTGTGGGTGCAGTGGGAGTGACACGAGGCCAGGGCAACCCCATGGGGAAGTGTCCCCCTGTGGCACAGGACGCTTTGGCCACTGAGGCGCCACATGTCCCAGGGTCTCCCCTCCATGCTGCCTAAGGATACGTTCCCAATATGTCATGAGGGGCTGCCCCCTGGGGCTCCCTGCCCTCTGCCCCTGCTCAGGGTGTCTCACTGTGCCAGCAGCTGAGCTCAACACTTTTGGCTCTATTTATTACTAAAATATTATGCAACTGGGTCACATTCCTGCTATTTTTTATGCATGAGCCAAGCAGCAAATTCCATTATTTAAAAAAAACTGTTTTAGCTAGTGATGCACTAGACCACGCAAGTAAATGCCCAAAATAATTCCAGCTGACACCTTTATGAAGGCAGAGTGAAGTTTAAAGTCTACACAAGCCTTTCATTTGCAATCTCCCATCCCTCCTAACCAGCACCTGGGAACTGTGCTGCCATCTGGCTCATAGATCCCCTTTTCTGGCTGTGCTTGTGCCTGTGGAGGGTGCAGCCCCCTGATCTTGGTGCCTGCCACACACTCAGGGCAGGCCTTCAGCATGGAGACTCTGCTGTGACAGCAAACAACATCTGCAAACATCTGCAAACAGGGTGCAGGACAAGGACCGAACAGGAAGACCTTTAAGGACAAAAATCATGCAAAGAGGTGGGGAGAGGCGGAGCTCCCCGGGCAGGAGGATCCCGGAGGAAGCTCCTGGGGTTTCCCTGCAGCCCTCTGGGTGCCCTCTCACCCCTGCAGGGAACACAGGGGACCCTGGCATCCACCTCAGGCAGGAGCAACACCCAGTGAGGGACAGACATGGGGTAGGAAATGCAGGCACTCCCTCTCCTTGCTGTACATCGCCTCCTCTGCCTATCGATGGGCGGTTTTTGGAGTTGCCTCTGCCTGTGGTTGGTGGCCGATGCTTTGTCCCCTGAAGGCTGGCTGTGCCGGAGGCTCCCTCTGAGTGGCAGTGAGGCTGGAGTTAATCATACCAACCTGATTATTTCCAGCTCAATTCCACCCTTCGGCCTGACCTTGCTACTTTAATGAACAGGACGCTGAGGTTTTTCTTACCATAAAAAATTTTGGTTGACCCCAAAAGTAAAAGACGACAAACAAACTGTGATATAAATAACCTGGCCTCTGGGGAAAGCAGCAAAGGTAACTTACCAATTAGCCCTTCTCTCACCAATAAATCATCGTGCTGTGGCACCTGACCCTGGCATGGCTGACATTTCTATAACCCATTTGCCACTGTTCATGTATCAAATGGCTTCCAGTCACCCTAAATTTGGAGATTCTAATCTCCTATATTAAGTCAGTGGTTCTTAGTAATTCTTAGTGATTTTATTTTTATTGGCTTTGTAAATCAGAGTTATCCATGTCAGTGCCCATGGTCAGGGAGAGAAGCGTTTGTCTGTGAAATTGGGTTGACACAGCCCATTGAGTGTGATGATAAGAGGTGATTTGCAGGGCTGGCTGGACAAGCCATTTACACCCAGCAGATTATCATATCACAATACAGAAGTTTTGTTATTGGAAGAACAGTGGAAGCTGCAGAACCTGTGGAGCGGGGAAGGGGCAGCCCCGCTTCTCCACACTGGTGATGAGCCTCTGGGATGGGGACAGGACTCATCAGAGACATAGCACAGGAAAGGAGGAATAACACCTCTGACATCAGTCTGCCAGGACACCAGGCTGTGCCAATGCCCAGAGACAAGACTGTATACAGATCCCGCTGATGGCTGACCTGTGTCCCCCAGCCAGTGGGAACATCCTCACCTGGAAGAAGAGGGACTCGCAGACACTAAACACGCACTGTTTTTAAGAGCTATTGTGACATTTGATTGGCTTCTGGCTAAACATCGATTCCTGCAAAGAACTCAGCACCCCCGGGGAAACATCCCGCAATTAAAATGATCACCAGCCCGAGCTGGCACTGCCATTGAAATGCTCCAGCCTCAGCACCAGCTGACAGTGCGTGTGAGCCCCGCGCGTGGGCACGGCCGTGTGTCAGCCACTGCCCAGCGAGGAGCTCCTGAGCTGCACCAGGCTCCCCGCAAGGGCAGGGCTCAGACGTGCCTGTCCCCACAGCACGCCTGTGCCCCGTCCCCCCAGGGGGGATGGAAGGTGTGGGGGCACCCCAGAACAGTGTGCACTGTGGGTGCACAGCCTGGGGCAAGGAGTGGCACTGAGGCACAATTCCAGTGGCACCGTGCTTCCCAGCGGCACTGTGCTTCCTGCTGGTACTGCCCGTAAATCTGTGGCTGAGTGGTAGCTGGAGAGGTGGTAGAGAGCAGTGATTAACAGAGCGTAGGAAGGGATGTCAGGAGCCTCGGCCAGCTCTGCTGGGAGCCGTCAGCAAGGGCTGTTGAGGCTGAGATTTACACGTGGGGCTGGTGATAAGCTGCCTCATCTCCTCACGCTTTTGGAATGTTCTCCAGAGGGTGCTTTGGGATGTGCTCCAGAGGGTGCTCCATGCATCAGGAGGGGTAGGGCCAGGAGCTGGGACCAACTCAGCTTGGGTTGGGAGGAGCAGCACTGGGATGAGTCTGACTGGCCTAGGGGAATCCCAGCTGGGCTGGGCTGTGCAGGGCTGAGGTCCCAAACCATTTGGTCCCAGGGAATTGAGACACTGAGTCCCACAGGCAGCTGCAGCCAGGGACCAGGCAGGTATGGACCTGCACATGGTATGGGGGACATACCTGGGGGTATGGACCTGCACATGGCTCTGTGCAATGTATGTAATGTATATAATGTATAAAACATATATGATGTACCACACATCTGCCTGTGATGGGAAGCACAGACAATTGGTTATTTAAAAGCCCTTCCCAAGAAGTGTAAGGAGAGTGGCGAGGGTGACGGTGCCACCTCCTCCTGCAGACTCAGGTAACAAGCCTTGTCTGGAGCCATTACTCATGCCTGGGGAGGTGCTTGGGATGCCCAGTGCAGCTGGGGGGATGCTGCACGACTCTCACAGCTGCTGGTGAAGCACATCAGCAGGTGTTTGGGAGCAGCAATTCCCTGGCAAAGCTGAATAATGTCATCAGCTGTTGAACACGTGTCAGATGACCTTTCCCTGCACTCTTCGCAAAATCCCATTAATCAAAAGAGCAGAGCAGAGCTAAGAACCCTTTAACAAAATTATTGTAATCTCTCGGTTTCTCATTCATCACAGAGCAGCTCAGCAGCCTCCATGCTCCCTGGAGGGGTCAGAGGATCCCCTCATCTCTTCTGTACAACACCTTCCCCTCCTGCTCTATCCTTCAACTCTGCAGGCTCAGGGCTCCTTTCCTACCAGAGCTTTGCAGATTTCTGCTCCCTGGGCTCGCAGGTCCACTCACTTCTCTTCCTGGGCAAAGATTTTCCTTGACTGTTGGTCATCACAAACCAGGACTAAGTCAAATTCTCATGTGTTTTGTGAATGGGGCAGTTGAGGAGAAAGTAAGTTCAGAGGCTGAGGAAGGAATGTTTCAGTGATAATGTGAATGTGATCTTGTCTCATAGAAGAGAAAATGCTAAAGGGAAGCTGTAACAAAACAGCCAGGAGAGCTGTAATGAAAGCTGGCATTTATACCTCAAATCATTGCCAGTATTTTCCACTGAGAGTTTCATCAGTGCTGACACTTTCCCTCAGAACATCTCAGCATCTGCATGGGTGGCGGGAGTTGTTTGGCCAAAAGGGTCTCACCCAACTCCAGGGCAACTGCACTTCAAGGAGAGGGGGCCACCCCCTGCCTGCTCCCACCACAGGACCTGGCAGCTCCTGTCCCTGGTTTTGGGGATCTGAGCCCCCTGAACAGGGCTCAAGGGATGGGACTATGTTTTATCTGCCCAGCTCCAGTCTTGTGTGTTGGTTATCATGGGCACTGACTCCCATGGTGGAGACCTGACCCCAGTGTCCTCAGTGTCCCCAGCATACCTGCTGCCCTCTGCCCGGGACAGAGCTCCTTTCCAGGCAGGTCTCCACCCTGGAGTAGCTGCTCCATTAGCTGGGACTGCCCGATCCCAGAGCTGCTAATTACCAGCTCCAGCCTGGCTCTGCCTTTTAATCCACACAACATCTCAAAGAATTAATTTTCAGCTGTAGAGCAGCATTCAGAAATATCCCCTGGCATCTCCCTGTTCAGGAAGTCCCCACATGCAAGGTCTGTGCTTAATTAGTCAGTTAAACACTCCCCAGTTCAGCCTGGCTGTTGTAACTCAAACCCTCTTGTGCTGTGGCTCCCCATGGGCACTCGAGGCAAGGGGATGTGCTGTGCTTGCTGCAGGCTTGAGCCAGAGGCTTGGGCAGCTGGTGGGATGGATGCACCTTGCCCAAACCCCCCACTGCAGGGTGGGGCCTGACACCAGCTCTGCGGCACAGGGAGACCTCTCGAACACTGAGTTTTGGACACAGGCAACAGGAGCAGGGAGCAGCTTTTCTAGGGGAATTTCTCTCCCCCTCAGAGAGTGGCAGAGATGGACTGAGTGGTCTCCCTTGCCCCCTCCCACCCCTTACCTGTCTCTGGTCCCAGAGCAGGAGGAACCGGCGCCAGTGGCACGGGAGCGCTCGGTGATGCCAGGGTCTGGTGCAAGAAAGCAGCTGCAGTGACAGGGGCCATTGCTTCAGCATCAAACCAAGT
Organism: Platysteira castanea; assembly: GCA_013397175.1. NCBI lineage: Eukaryota > Metazoa > Chordata > Aves > Passeriformes > Platysteira > Platysteira castanea. Next base: position 1,449,693 of record VYXC01011097.1, on the reverse strand, counting down.
CCCTGCAAGGTGCCACAGTCACTGGGGGAGGCTGCAGCCTGGGGCTGGGCTCCATCCCCATGCTGGCTCACGCCAACCCACACTGGCCTGCACTGACCAACCCAACAGAGCTGCCCAGCCCTTGGTTCCCTTGGTGACAATGTGAGAGCCAGGGCCCCACGGGCAGAAAGGGGTGACTGGAGGGCAGATGGGGACTTTGCTGGGACACAACTTTGCTCTAAGGGAAGGGGAATATGAAAGCAGCAGCAGCAGCGTGGCTCTGCCCATTGGATTTGCCAAGCCAAGGCAGTGGAAAAGTGGGAAGCAAAGGACAGGTAACCCACAGGACCCACTGGAATGAAACACTGACAACTCAAATCCAGCAATTTCAAAAGGCATCCATCATGGCAGAGCAGTCTGACCTCTGGCCCCAGCCAAGGCCACTTATTCATGAGCCATCACCAGGTATAAGCACAGCCCGTTAATAAAGCACCCATCGATTGGCTCCTGTGCTGCTCTGGCTGGGCTCAGATCGATGGTCCTGCCTAAGTACACGCACCACAAAACTTCCAAGAAATACCACCCCGACGCTTTAACACAGCACTGGGCTGTCACTTCCTCAATTTATTAACTGACAAGACTCCCATCACACCATCCAGCCTGGCTCTTCCCGCTCCAGCAGAGACCCCCTGTCTCCTGTGTGAGCAGGATGCTGCCCCCAAGCCCAGCCTTGTCCTAACTCAGGGAACAAGAGCCCACTGACCACTGACACCGAGCCTGGGATCGTGGAGTGGAGCAGGACTGGGGAGCAGGGATGCATCAGTGGGTGCAGCGCACGTGACACCCTCAAACATGCACGCACCCAGCGGTGGTGCTGGGTGTGGATGACATTAGCTCTATGGGCCACATCGCTCAACAGTTTATTTCAGGGCTGTTAAACACTGTTTTGCATATTTATTAAATTGAAGACAGTTTATGCCTGCAATTACTCTGCCTGACAAGCAGCCGCCAGCAGCTGGAAGCAGCATCTGACTCACAGCACTTGGGTATTACCCTGAGATGATGCTGCTCCGGCCGCTTGGCAGCAGCCAGGAGCACTCAGCCCTTCAGTACGATGGCTGAAGGGAAGATTTAGGAGAAAACTATCATGATGCTCCCGGCCCCAGGGCTCTGCATTCCACATACCCAACATGGCACCTCTGATGGATGAGTCCCGCACTTCACTCCAATCTGCTCGGAGTTAGGCAGTGGCAATAATTTTTTTCAAGCCCTGTCATATATAAAAGCAATTGAGTCAGCAGGCACCAGTTGTCTGGCACAAGGAGAGATTATATTTTTACAAGGTTTTGCAGAAGGTCTATAAAAGTTTGTTCTTTCTTTAAAAAATAAATACATATTTGACAACGCCTCTCTGGAAAAAAATGGAAAAAATTAAACTTGCAAATTGAAACATTATGTCTGCAATGGATGTGCTTAAAGACCCTCTTTATGGCTGATAGGAAATGACAAAGATTTTACGTATAAACTGTGTTTCAGACCAGTGCCTTTGGAAAACTGGGAATTTCCCTCACAGTTCTGGCCCCAGGCTGTGGAAATGCTGCAGTTGCTGTGAACTTCCTCCCACAGAGGAGAGCAGCCATGCCCTGCCCCTATCCTGGATGCCAGGGCTCTGTTGGGGTCACCCCCAAGCAACAGGACTAGTGATGCTTACTCCAGCGGGGCTGGAGAGGCTGCAAAACTACTGCTGTCCCCTGCTTCATGTCAATGGCAGCACTGTGGGCACAACCAGCCAGACGCAAAGCTGGCGCTGGCACCATTGTGGGTCTTGCAATGCCCTGGATCCATAAGGAATCCCCTCAGCCCCTCACAAGGGACCAGCTGGGATTCCCACCAGGGATGGAAGTGAGAGCCAAGACAGAAAGCGCTGCTGCTTGGCTTGCACAGCAACCAGCAGCAACCCACAGCACCATAAAGCACCCCGCAGCACCTCACAGCACCCAGCAGCAACCCACAGCACCCTGAAGCACCCTGCAGCATCCTGAAGCACCCCACACTACCTCACTCCTGCCCAAGGAGCCCATGGGGGAGATTCTGCTGTGCCAGTCCTGCCAGGGCCAACAGCTGCCAGCGTCAGCTCATTCCCACTGGTCGCTTTGCGGTTGTTGGAGCTGTAGGAAATGCTGACATGAATCTGCAGCTATGGATTTTTTTTGACAGAAGCCGAGCCCTCGGGATTGCTGCTCATTCTGTGCTTGAGAAGAAGCTACTTAGTTATAACCAATCTTTTTATAATGATTTTTCATTGTAGAGATAGAGTATTAATTATTAGAGGGTATTAAAAAAAGCATTAGCTCTCTGACCCCTGGAGCTTGCTCTGGGCTTGTTGAGTGTCTCTTGCAGATCTCTTGGGGCCAGGGGCTGCTCATCAGGACAGGAGTGATGCCTTAAGGGATCAGGGGCAGGTGCTGGGCAGTGGGAACCTCTGCCACCACTGGCACCACTTGCTTGCTGACCCTCTGTGCTGAGGGCCATCCCTGCTGGCCCCTTGCCCTCTGTGGAGCAGCAGGACACCCTGCTCCTGGCAGCCCCTTGGAGCAGGCTGTGCTCAGCACCCTTTGGTGTCACCCCATTCCCCTGCCCCACCACATCCAAAATCTACTCGGGGCAGAGACCCCCTCAGCCCACCTGCCCCAGGGAGGAGGTGAGTGGCACTGTGGGGCTGGGGCTGCTCTGGCCCTGGGCACGCCTCGCTCCCACTGCCTGTGGCACATGGCTGGGTGCTGCCGGAGCACTGCTGGCACCTGACCACCACTGGCAGCCCCGCACACCTCCCGTCTGGACACATTCATCCTGTGCATAAAATGCATGTTAAAGATTTGTCTTCACCTTCATTAATACCAGAATTTATTGCGGAGGAGAGGATTTCTTTATTTTACAAAACCTATAGATGGAACACAAGCAAATTGCTGGCTTTTACTAGCATATAAACTGGGAAAAACCTCTGAGATATGTCTACATTACACTAAACTGCATCCATAATTCATACCTAAAGGAGAAATTTTTAGCTCCCTCGGAGGTCTGTGAATCTATTATTGATGGGACCGTGTTAGGCAACAATAGGCTCCCTCATATTCACACGCCATTTACTGGCTGAGTAAGGCTGCAGCTCCTCCACCCAGAAGCGCCAGCTCTCTGTTAGATTTTTGCAAGGATTTGGAAGGGATTTAGTTAAGAAGCTGAAGTGATGTAGACTGAGTGAGTTGGGAGAGTGTTTCTAGATAGATTCCCACTCCCAGGTCAATTAATCGATCAGGAATATGGAAGATACTCGGAAAAATCTGCTCCTATTCAGATCTCAGAGAGCAGCATTTGCTCAGCAAAACACTGCGAATACACATCTTCTGAACTGGGAATGTTGGATCCATTACTGGTGGTGACTGGAGTGCAAGGGAGTGGGCAGAACAACCAAACATTTCACTGCACATAATATAGTGGGCCTGGTGAGGGGTGACCACTGGAGCACACCATATGCAGGCCTTTTGGTCTTTAAAATTTTTGAGGTTTCTTTTTTAAGCCAATCAAAGCTAAAATCCCAACAGATATTGAACTGAGCCCCACTGTAAAGGGCAGCGCAGGTCCCTGTGAACCATGGCAGAAGGGTGGGGGGACAGTGCCCCACGCAGTTCCATAGCCAGGGCTGAGCCATGCCTGGGGACACTGGCATCCCTGCTCCAGTGGCCGGATGGAACGGAATTTTGGGAGAGAGAAGAGGAAGTGACAGTAGCTCACAGCATCATTATAAACTAAGGAAATGTGCCTGGCACATGCGGGTATTTACAGAGCACGTAGAAGTTAGCTTAAATCTAAACTAAAGGCTGCTGTTAACAGAAGAATCCCATCCTTCCCAACCTGTCGATACAGAGCTGAATTAGATCCAGGAACCACAATGCAAATCTCAGTGCTACAAATTTCACTGACAATATGTTTTGTTCCACAAAGAGATGCAAAGCCAAGTAAAAACACACAGAGCAAGCCTTATCTGACATATTTGCCTTTGATTAGCTTTTAATTGCTCATTAAGATTTGGGTGGTTTATGACTTTTCTGCATGGCAGAGGAGCAGCACCCCTGCAGGGCCACGACAACAGCCAGCCAAAACCACGCTTCAGTGAACCCCATTCCTCCTGGGAGCAGCACTACTGCTGCTGGCAGTGCCTGCCCACTGAGCCTGCCTCAGGTGCTGCCCTCCCATTTGGGTGCTGCTCCCTGGTTCTGGTGCTGTTCTCTAGACTTCCCCCTCCTTGCGGTATTTAGTGTTGGTTGGGGATAGTCAGTGAGGATGGAAACAAATTATCGCTGTAGGAGCTGCACAACAAAATCTTTCTGGAAGGAAAAACATCAGCAGTGGCTCAGAGCCAAGGTGGTTATTGCAGAATTTCCCTGGCATTACACAGATCCAAGAGATTATGGTTTGCCTCTGTTTGCTGGCTCAGGTGGAGCAGGACGCCCAGCGCTGGGAGCTGGCTGGGAGCTGGCACCGCTCTGTGCCCAGCAGGGCTCTCTGGCTGCGCTCTCACACCTGCCCTGCCTGGGTGAGCCGGGCTCTCTGGGTGCTGTGCTGCGGGTGCTGTGTTGCAGGTGTTGGCTGAGGGGCAGGATGTGGACACTGGCCATGCAGCGCTGGGTATTGCAGCCTCAGTGCCACCACTGCCAGAAGTGCCCACCCTCACGGCTACGTGGAGGTGGGTGCTTGGTTTCTCCTTGCTCCTGGAACAAGCACCTGGATTAGCAGAGACTGAGCATGTCAGGGGCCTCGTGTTTGTTTATGAGAGGTTTGTGTGAAATTTTAGGATTTACAAAGTAGTCATATCATTTAATCCTCTTTAATGAGGTTTGGGGATTTATGAGCAAGATATTTTCATTTGCGGCTTGCACAATTAACCTCAGTTAACCCAGAAAGGAAACTTCAGGATAAGTTTGACTTCTTCAGTTTTTAAAGCTGGGTTTGAAGAGTGGCAGCAGGCGCAGTGCCCTGCTCACTCTGCACAGAAGAGCCAGCAGCATCCTGCGCATTTGAAGGAGCCCCAGTGTGTATGTGCTTGTACACACTCCTTCTCTTACAGTTTATTTAGGAATTAAGCCTTTGCTCTCTTGCCAAGCCCCTTGCTGCTCCCTACAGGGCCCCAGCTCCATGGCTCCCCAGGACCCTGCAGCTCCGTGTCCCCTCCACATCCCTCCTGCAATCATGGGGCTGCTGCCCCATTGGGGCCAGGAAGGGAGCTGGCTGGAAGTAAATCCATTGGGGAGCCCCAGCAGACATCGCTGCTGTGGCTGGAACTGCTTCATGGAGCAGGAGCAGTGTGGGAAGGCAGTGAGGCCTCCTCTCCTGGAGAACTCCAGCAACACACGGCACAGACAGATATGGAACATCAAGGACATAAGGCTCAGCTAAGAAACATCAAAGATACAGGGTGTGGACAGCTGAAGAGCATCAAGGACACAGGGCACAGCGAGGAAGATGCCCACGGTGGTGGAAGAAAAGCTTTATTCTGGCCTCCAGCTTGGCTGTGATGCTGGTGGCCCTGGGCATCACCCAGAGCTCCTGAGTGCCCAGGAGACCCTGTGCCCCAGCCGTGGAGTACCAGCTCCTCCACCTCCAGCCCCAGCAATGCCCATACTGGCAGCAGCGGTTTGGGCATCACAGATGATCTCTTGGCTGGCACACAATGCTATGGGAGGGCAAAGTGATCCCACAGCACAGCTTGGGAGGGGAGAGGCCCCAGCATGAGAAGGAACACCCGCGCAGTGTCCCCAGCCGGCGGTGACATCGGGGTAGTGCTGCCAGCCTTTTAAAGTTCCCATAATTCCACAATAAATCAGTATGATAATTTCTCTCTGCAATAAAGCCCCTATTCCCGTCGTGAACTCTCATAACCAGCACCTCGATCTTTCTGTGCTCTTTGCTCTTTATTACCTTCCAATGACTTAAGCCCCTGAACTGAATAACTTCATCAAGGTGTCAACCTAAACAGATTTTTCCCTATAATGGCCCAACTCTCACAGGTTCTTAATGAAAAATATTGATTCCAAAGGATTAGTTGCAGATTTATGTGGTGGATGCTGATCCCTCTGTCACCTGATACCTTATCAGTGGATGAAAGAACTGATCCTCCCCACATGGTTTTAAAAAAGCAATCACAGACTGTGTCAAGCAGAGCTTATTCACAGAGAAATGCATATAATGCTGTGTCTGGATCAGATACGATGCTTAACAGAGAGCTAATAGTGGCCGACAAGGCAAGGCCTGCGTGGCCAGGCCAACCTGCAGCTCCCTGCTGGCAGTAGCTGGGCAGAGCCAGTGCTGGTTTCTGGGGCTTATGGCCGTGCCTTGGCCACAGGGGCCAGGGTCCCACAGCAGCTGCCTTTGCCAGCCCTCTGCCGGGTGGATCGTTGGCTCTAAAGACCACCACGAGTGTCGATCTACGAGCTGGCAGGTTATATGACACATCAGAGATAAGCGCTAAGGAGGGGATTCTCTGCCACAAACCCACGCTGCTCTGTGCTGTGCTGATGCCCTGGTGGGTCCTGCCTGCTCCCTCGGCTCCCAGCACAGAAGCACCCACCTCCGGGGCAGTGCCTGGCAGCAGCCGGGGCCATCCCAGCTGGCAGCAGCTTGCCCTGGACACTCCCAGCACCTGTGCACTCACTGTGGCCACCCCAGTGGCAGATGCCAGGGCAGGGACCAGCCCCTGCTTCCCTGGGAGCTGCAGTCAGGTCTGCAGGGTTTGGGGGATGTACGGTGGAGGAGACACTGGCAGTCATGGATTTTAGTCGCAGCCACACATCCGATTATTCATCTTTTTTTCCCCTCCCTCCAGAAACTTGCAGCTGAAATTAATTCATAAATTACAGCCCAGAGTGAGGCATTATAAATAACAGCAGAAGGGCTTTGATTATTTACATTTTTATGGAATCTGAACTGATCAAATACACAGAAGTCACCAGGCACATGGGAGAATTATAACGTGTTCAGACATGATTTAAGGCTGTGCAGGAGGGACCTTTCCAGAAGAAGTGATCAGGCAGGGCCGGTCACTCTGCATCACATGAGTGATGTACAGACACCGCTAAATAAACCTCAGCCCTTTGGAACTTCAGGGAGAGAAGAGAAGAGAAAGCCAGGACTGCCTATGGCATCAGCCCTACAGACACCCCTGTGTCTCCCGGTCTCCCGCTGTTTGCTGGGTGCAATAATGAATGTTTTGGCAACAGCCTTGCTCAAAATCTAATAAAATTATTCAGGATTCTGTGAGAAGCCTTGGAAATGGAGGCTGTCCTACAGCAGCCCCGCGTGGCTCTGGCAGCAGAGCTCTGCGTTTGGGCTTGATTTAAAACCTCATTCGTTTTTCATTAGCTCAGAATTGCTGCAGACGAAGGTTCATTTTTACTACGTGCGTGGAACACGAACGAAAATTGGGATTTTGTTTCTTCCATTTACCTCGTGTATGAAGTCATCCGGTTTTAGGATGAAAGGAGTTATTTACTTCCAATTACCTAAACATGACTGAGAGCAGGAATATCCCTTCCTTGCTATCAAATGACTTCCATATTACTCATCCCAGCAGGCTGTTCTCCCCTGCCACAGCTGGAGCTCACCCCTGCCAGCCCTCTGCCTGCACCCTGGCTCTGGGCACAGACACTCCCAGCCCCTGCCTTCCCCCCTCCCGGGTGGGACCCTGTGGGACAGCAGGGGTTCTACCCCAGAGGATGTGATCCACCTGCTTCAGGGGGATGCAATCCCCCTGTCCCAGAAGGGATGTGATCTGCCTGCCCCAGGGGGCATGCGATCCACCCTTGTCCAGCCAGTGTTCACCCAGAGCACCCATGAGGCAGCTCAGGGGTAATTGGGGTCTGCAGTGCACTGTGCCCATTGCCCAGGTCCTGCAGTGAGGAGTGGGCGTCGTGTCCTGCAGCCCTCCCAGCACCCACCACCCACAGGAGAGGAGCACGTGCCACCAGCGTCCAAGGACAGCAGCAGGCACAGCTGCCCGTGCCAAGTGGCAGAGCTGGCAGCTCCAAAAAGGAGGTGAGGGCCCAATGCCCACCTGCCACCCCAGCAACTAGCCAGCACCAGTGCATTGTCCCCATTGCTCCCCCAGCCTCCTCCTCTCTCCTGCACTCCCTTCCCTCCCAGAGTGCAGAGCATCTTAGGGCTGGGCTGCTCCTCTCCCCACTTAGTAATTTACACCACAAGCAAACTCCATTCTCATTTCCAATTACTTCACCATTCGGGATATAAAAAACTATTCCACATTAAAACTACAATAATTAAAATTGAGGCTTTGCGTTGCTTCTGCCTTTTAAACACTTTACAAACTCTCCCATAACTCCTAATTTCAAAGCTCCCATCACGTTCCAATTTCATGGCTAATCTGCAGAGCCACTGTGAGTGCTGGGCAGGCAGGGGCCAGCAGCCCCTTGGCCAGGCATTCCCACCCCTTACCTCCTCCCAGTATATATTTATTTCTTCACTTTTACATTACTATTCTGCAAGCTCTGGGTGTTTGTCTACATGATATGTGGGAAGGTGGGGTTAAGAGCCCTGCTCACCCTCAATCCAGCTGCTCCCAGACAGCCAAGCCTCCCGTTCCTCCTGCCCCATGGTCATGGCCCTGCCTGTTCCCTACCAGGTATCCCGCATGGTCTTCTTTTCCTCCCCTCACCTCTGGCTGAGCCCATCCCTGCCTGGCAGGCACTTGGAGCTGCTCTTAATTCCTGATCTTTTGCAAATTGGTTGAACTGTGACCACAGAAGGCTCTTTTCCAGCTGTTTCCCTAAGGCTGTAATGCAGCTTTATTCTGATTTCCCTTCCCAGTCTGGCATTGCTCACCTATTTCTCCCCAGAAAGCTGGGTGCACCCTGGGCCTGGACGTGCTGTTGGCTTCTCATGGGAAGAGAGGAGTGGAAAGCCAGTAGGTATTTTGTACATAGGAATAAATGAAAATTGATTTTAATTCCTTCTAATTGAGTCTCCAGAACTCAGACAACTTCCTAATTAACAGCAATTAACACAGTATACTTGACATCCCATAACATCCCATTAAATCTCCTAAAATAAGATGTGTAAAGCTTCTCTCTTCACAGAGATGATCCCATCAAATGCTGCACCTCAAAGGTATCTAAATGAGCCCTTGCACCAGCTGCAGCGTTGAAGCCCTCTGTGGGGAGATGCACCTGCCCAGCAGAGGTGTCTGCAGGCGCCACTGGAACCAAACTGGGCCAGTGGCTCAGCACTTGGCAAGGTTGCCAGCTGATCCCAGGCATGATGTGAGCTCCCTGTATGAGAGCTCAGGCCATGATACACATCCCCTCCAGCTACTCATTTATTCTATGACATGCTTGAACACTTTCCGTCCTCATGCCATGAGCTGATTATGCAAGACCAACAAACAAGACACAGCTTTGGAAGTAAACATCTGGTTGGGAGTCAGATGAATAACTCCTAAAAATTGGTATTTTTCTGCTTGTTGCCATCACGGATCACAGCCCTTATAATTTGCTACCCACAGCTCTCTGCTGGATGTGCATTTCTTGTCCCTAACCTGCATCTAAGACAGAATCCAGCTGTGCAAAATCATATTTCACTTTATTTAGTGTCATGGAAACCTTTGCCTAGACAACAGAGGCACAATGCCAGCTGGCGCAAGGAACTCAGCTCTGGAGCGGACTCGACCTGGGAAAGGGTGAGGTGAGTCACTGCCCGTGGCCCCCGCATCGCCCTTTGTGCCTTGCTAAGCCCGTGGCCACAGCACGGTGCCCATTCAGCCCCTGGCCACAGCATGATCCCACTACCCAGTGCCTGCGCTTGTGGGGCTGCTGGCTGGGACCAGGGTGCCTCCAGCTGCAGGCATGCACCCCCCTGGGCACCACGTTGTCACCTGGGGATTCCTAAAGTGCTGCATCACCCTTGCTCCCAGGTCTTCCCTCACATTCCCTACCCTGCATCTTCCTCTGGGTCTCCCCTCTCCTCCTCGCCTCAGCATCTGTTTGGGTGGTTTGTGGGGTCCCAGCCCCCTGTGGTGGGTTCCATTAGTAAGCCTGCAAAAGCCCAGGGTATCAGAGGAGGGAAAGAAAAGCCTATAAATAACAGGTAAGGGAAGCAGCCAAGAGTTCTGGGAAAGGTCTGGTGACGCATCCATAACAAATAAATCTTAAAAACCTGATGAACTAATACACAGCCTCCTCCCCACTGCTGACCTCCTGCTCTCAAATGCAGCTAAGTGCCAGGAGACTAAAATAGCAACAAACACCAATTAAATATTAAAACTCACAAATGTAACACAGAACAGGAGAGGGGAGGGGGCCTGGATCAGCCTCAAAGGCCCTGTGGGATCAGGTTCCCACCTTCTGCAAGCAAAAAGGACAATTTGTATTGGAGACTAGACTTCCCAAGCTCATTTCTACAGAAAACATTCAATGCTGATGACACCGTTAGGAGTGTGATGGAAGCCTGTCCACCACTGGGACTTCTGGCACACTTATCCCTGACATATGGCTGCTTTTCAGTTACTCTGTGCCTGAATTTGCTCCTCGCTGGGCTCTGCCTGCCTGGTACTGCTCTGGAGCCCTGGCAGGAGCATTCCTGAGGGTCTGGGTCTGGAGCTATGACTGTGGTTAGGGCCCATCGCCTCCTGTCCAGCCCCCACAGTGGCCAGGGATATCAGGAAGACCAGACAGGGCAAAGGGAGGTTCTCCATGCTAAAAGGTGGGCAAGTGCAATGCAAACCACAGGCAGATCAGTTTTGCACAGCCTTTAAAGTGTTATCACACCTCAGGAATAGGCATAAAGGTCAAAATCATTAGTGTTTGAGTTCTGAATTAAATCCCCTGCAATTAGCCCTGAGAAGCCAACTGGAGATGCTGTTGAGATAACAGAGCAGGTATCTCTGTAATTGATAATTACGAGGTGTAAAGACGTGCGCTTGCTTTGAAAAGCATAATTGTTTCTCATCTCAAAAGATTACTTTATTGCAATGGTCTGCAATTATTTTTATTTTAGACAGACTGGTGCCAACATCTGTAGCCTCAAAACAGCTCGTTTCACAGAAAATTGCTGCAATTTGCCAGTTTCCCCCATACAAGAGGATGTTTGTTGTTGTTCAAAGGGACAGAACTGGGGCTGTTCACTAAACCTCACAAGGAATTCCATGATTCTGTGAAAACACACACCTCAAGCACCTCTTGGAGCATTTTTATCTTGCTCCAGTTCTGCATAAGCTCCAGGCATGCCCAAGGTATTTGTTGCTCCTGCATTTGCTGATGCCAGTGGAGAACCAGGAGGGCATGAGGGATCTGGGCTGGTGCCCGGGGAGGGGGAGAGGCAGTGTCAGGTCCTGCCCTGCGTGTGGACAGCGCTGGGCTCAGCTGGCACTTGAGTCTCCCTCGGGAGGCAGGCCCTGGGCATGCCGGCTGCCCAAAGTCATCCCAGAGGTCTGCACTAGAGCCTGACCCGCCTCGGTATCTGAGGGTGGGCGACAAATGAGGTGTCAAAGCAGAGAATCCCTATGCACTTCAAAGCAGAAGGTGATCCTTTTGAAGTGATCTCCCAAATGACTCCTGCTCCTCCACACACCCCTGGCCAGGATGGAGCGTGGCCCCACTCAGCCAGAAGCCATGGGGTGCAGCACCACATGGCAAAGCCCGAATGGTCCCTTCATCAGTGCTGAACTGATTTCTGTTATCTCTGCTTCACACTGCGGCTGCCAGACTGCCCCTTTCCCGATAGTGTCCTGATACTATGGCCTTGAACTGTCAGTGCATACGGACCAGGTCAATAGAGAACAGCCTGATCAGGGAGCAGGCTGCACCTGCCACACCCCTGCATTTCCCACAGCCAAGAGTTTCCCCCCTCCATGAGGGCAGAGCACAGATGAAGAACACTGTCCTTGCATCGGGGTCTGTAGACCTGGCAGGAAAAGAAGCAGGAGCAGGGAGGGTTTAGATCAGCCTCTGGCTTGTGCCCTTTATGCCAAGTCCCGTGGGGCAGGAGCTCCAGCTGGCAGCGGTGGGGGGACAGCCCCACAGGGGCCCCTGGGCAGCTCCCTGGAGAGCCGCTGAAATCCTGTTAAATGGGAAAATGGCAATTTGCCCAAAGTGGACACGCTTCATCAGTGGTAAGACGAGCCGAGTATAATTTCATAACATTTCATGCTGCCTGATGACAGCACAGACATCTGTGTTCATTACTGCAGGAACACCAGGCATGCGTGCCCGGTGTGCCGCCCTCAGAGAGCAGGGCAAAATGGGGCAAAGTGGCTCAAACTTGTGGCCAGTCCCTGCTGACCCCCTGAGCACTGGTGGCTGCTGGACTGTGCTGCCAGCTGTGGGAGGGTAACCACAGGGTGGGGGCTGCCTCAACCCCCAGCCCAGGTCCAGGCCGGGCAGAGGGACTGCCCTCCACCCAGGTGCCACCCACATGGCTGAACCAACCCCCTGGGCAGCAGGGCACAGGAGGGCAGCTGCGGGGGCAGGCTCACGTGCTGTGCACACCACAGCAGCCTGTGGGGCTCCCAGAAATGCCAGTGCACAGACAGGCTTTGCCAGAGGTGCCATCGTGTGCAGAGCTGCCCTGTCTGTTTGCAATGCACAGCAGTCAGGTTTGATTTAAATATTTGCTCTGCTTATGCCAAATAGTTGTTCAAAATCTTCAGGGACATTAATATTTATGCATGAGTTTTGAATAAATCTGTTATGATCAAAAGGTCTTGCATAATTGTGGCTCATCGCTGCTGCCCAGGACCCTTCAGAGCCCACACAAAGTGGCAGGATGGAGCAGTGCCACCACCAGCCCAAGTGCTGACCTTTATGAGAGTATGTGCGGGGCTGTCCTCATGTCCTGCTCTCTGTCCTGCTCTTCTCCTGTCCTCATGCATCTTTGAAAGCTCTGTCACTGCACCAGTGCTTCCAGGTTCTCCCTGCCAGTGCCCTGCACACAGCCCTGCTGGTCTGTTCCACACTGTCCCTGCGCTGTGCGGTGACACACTGCCCACAGGCAGTGGGGTGACACACCACTCCTGAGCAGCAGCTCTCAGACTGGCCAGGCCCAGCGTTTGATGGTCTCTGCTCTACACCCTTCACACGGCAGATGGGAGCCCAACACCCATCCCTTGGCCAGCAGTGGGTCCCATGTGCCAGGCACTACCAGAGCAGCCTGCACACCCGGGTCTGTCACCCTGTCCCACCATCCCCTCCTCCACACGGGAACCCCATGGTGCAGGGGCTCTGGCATCCTGGCCAGGGTGATGCTCGGGGGCTGCCAAGGGACCATGGCGGGATGCAGGGGTCCCTCCAACTCACCGCTGCAGCACCGAAATCACCCAGGCTCCTCGCCTGGTGGAGCCCTGGCTCTGCGCTCTTTAGCCCAGGGAGGCTGTGATTAAAGAGTGATTCATGTCCGGCATAGAGGGTCCTTCCAGCAATCCATCTCCCAGACAAGTTCCTCTGAGCAGAGGCAGGTAAATCAGAGCAGCTGGCAGTGGGCCCGGCTGGACAGTGTCACCTGGGGCTGCCCTGCCGTGATGGAGGGCTGTGATCGCCACTGCAGGGGGCTGCCGCCACTGCCAGGGATTTATCACCCCCGTGCTGCCAACACAAACTCAGTGTGGGGAAGCAGTGCCACTGTAATTATTCTGCAAATATAATTAGGTACAAATGTAGCGAATAAGTAATGCTAAAATATATTTATTTCCTACTATTCTCCCAACTCTTGCAGCCCATTAAAATATGTTATTATGATAATTTGTCATGAAAATGACAACATTTATTAATGCATTAAACTAAATTTCTAGTAAATTAGTAATTGGCTAAACAATGCCACTGAGATCACTGCACTGGGGCCTTTAGCAAAAGAGAGAAATGCAGGAGGAAAACCGTTTGTTTTTGTAGTTTCTCCCACTCTCCTCAGTGGCAGCTTGGGTTTAACCAGTGGGAGAGCATGGCCAGCGAGGCCAGGGCGACCTGGCCCTGCAGGGAGGCAAGCGTGCTGCCAGGCACCTGCCAGGGCTCGGGTCGGTGCCTCGGGAGGATGGGAGCCCCAGCACGCAGGAGAGGGGTGGGGTGGGGTGGGAGCTCTCTACAGCTCCCTGACAGGAGGCTGTAGCAAACTCTAAGGGGTCAGGCTCTGCTCCCAGGGAAACCGTGACAGGATGAGTAGAAATGGCCTCAAACTGTGCCGGGGGAAGCTCTGGTTGGACATCAGGAAGAACTTCTTCATGGAAAGGGTGGTCAGGCAATGGAAAGGGCTGCCCAGGGAGGGGTGGAGTCCCCATCCCTGGAGGTGTCCAAGAAACGACCAGATGTGGAATGCAGTGCTCTGGTCTGGTTGACAAAGTGATGATCAGTCAAAGTTTGGACTCAATAGTCTTGGGAGGTCTTTTCCAAACTAAATTATTCTGGGATTCTGGGACTCGGATTGCACTGGGGTGTTTATGTCTGAACCTTCAGGGACTTGTTTTAAAACTCCCTCTGAGTGTGTAGCAGCTCTGGGGAAGCTGAAGGCAGAGTAAGTTGCAGTGTGGCAGCAGCTGCCATTGCTCCTCGGGATCAGTTGTTGTTGGGGATGTGTCTGACCATCCTGCTTCTCCATTAAACACCAGGGACAAGCCTATCCAGCTCCTCCAACCTCTACTCTCCATCTTGTTTATTACACAGAAAATAACGGAGTGATGCACTAGTCATCTCGGAATTTGAAGCACCTCCACACCTCCAGAGGGCTTTCTGCCCGCCCACCTCCTTCCCGCCCTGTCCCACCCCTCAGGCCGCCATTTTGTCTGCGGGGGAGGCAGCGCTGCCCGGCGCCTCACGGCTCTGCGGGCCGACAGCGACCTCTGGCGGGCGAGGCGCGCCAAGGCGGCGGGGAACGAGGATAACGGGGACAACAGCGGGGACAACAGCGGGGATAGCAACGGCGACAACAGCGGGGACAACAGCGGAGACATCAACGGGGATAACGGGGATAACAGCGGGGATAACGAGGATAACAACGGGACAACAACAGAGATAGCAACGGGGACTACGGGGATAACGGGGATAGCAACGGGGATAGCAACGGGGACAGCAACGGGGACAACGGGGATAGCAACGGGGATGGCTGCGGGGCGGGCTGGGGGCTGTGCTCGTCACGGGTCAGAGCTTCTCGCCCGTTGCGTTCCCGCCGTGCCTCAGCAGAGGGCGCTGTCTCCCTGGGCTAAGCTGCTCTTGCCTGAGGCGGGAACGCCCCTGACCACCCTTGGAAGGAATTTCCTCAAATATCCCATCGAACCTCCCCCGGCGCGGGTTCAGGCTGTTTCTTGTCGTCCCATTGCTTGTTACCCGTAAGAAGAGACGGACGTCCCTGACCGTGCAAACGCGTGCTGCGAGCAGCTGAGGTCAGGTGTGAACAGGTGCTGCCCGTGCCCCCCGATGCCACCCAGTGCCACATCTGCCGCACGGAGCAGAGGTCACCACTCGTCCTGCCTGCTTCAGCGCCGGCTCTGCCAACTTCTGAGCCATTCTGGGCTTAAGGGGGCCCCAGAGACCCTGGAGGTGCTGCCCGTTGTTGTGGCTCTGTAGCGTGTGGTCCTGTGCCGGCCCCTGTGCTGTCCTGCCAAATGGCCTCCGGCTGGAGGCCTGGTGGGCTGGGGCAGCCTGGTCCAGCCGCGGCAGTGTCACAGCCTCCCCCAAGCAGCCAGGAGCTGCCTGTCCCTGAGGAAGGCGACATGCTGCATAGTCCCCTATGAGCAGAAACTACCTTGACACACTTGCTGGGTGGGAGCTGGACCCATTCCCTTGGCTGGCTGCGTGCTGCTGGCGTGATGGAGCATGGTACAGTCCAAGTGCCTGTCACGCTGCCTGGTATATGGGCACAACGTGCTTGTGTGGAGCAAGGCTGGGTTGCAACAACTTCTCCTTTTACCTCTTCTGCCCGAAGAAGGACAAAGGAAGGCAACTCTCTGTTTTGGGCTCTTTAATTTTGTGTGGCACTTTACTGCCCAGGGGAAGGCAGTAAAGCCCCAGGCAGTAAAGCTCCTGCTCTAAAAGCCCCAGGCAGGGTGGCAGCAATGGCAAACAGTGGGAAGGAGCTGCTGTGCAGCTGAACATCCAGCCCAGCTGAGGTTCCGGCTCCCACCGGGGCTGTTCTGAGCAGCAGCAGGAGCGCTGCAGCTGGATCTGCTTGCTCAGGAGAGGCTTTGCCTGGGCAATGCTTCTGTCCAAGGCCCCGACCACCTCCAGGGCTGACTGAGCTTTCTGTCTGCTGGGACGGTGGGAGGCTTCTGCCTTGTCTGGTACCTGACAGGGAGAAATAAAGGCTTGTCCTGGGCCAGAGGCAGCTCCCCCTGTCCTGGATGCCCTAGCTGGCTGCCAGGGAGCAGCTGCCTGTGTTTAGGATCAGCCGCTTGCCTGCTTGATTCCCACGCAGCAGGCAACACTGCTCCTGCTGTGAGAGTTCAAGTAAGTTGTGTTTGTTTCTGCATTTCTTCCAGCTGAGAAATTCACTCTGTGAACTTTTTATCCTGTTTTCTTGGGGCAGGAGAGGCCACTGCGGGTGAGGTGGGTGGTGGTGAGCAGCTGTGTTTGCTGCCTGCTCATGAAGAGCTTTCCCAGCTGAATTAACCTGCAAACCCCAGTGGTGTGCAGGCAGCCCACATCTGTCACACACAGGTGTGCAGTGCAGTGATTTCGGGGATTCACTCTGCCCCTAATGGTGCTGGAGGCTCCTCAGACTTGTATCAGACTGCACAGCCACCCTGGGAACGGCAGTGGAGGGAACCTGGGGGGCTCAGGAGAGGAGGATTTGCTGCATTCCCTCTGGGGTAGCCAAGTTGCCTCTGTGTGGAAGACCCTCGTGTGGGCACAAACAAGACCAGACCAGGATCAGGAGGAGATGTGTCCAGGCAGCCCTCCCCAGTGCCTGGTTTTGTTCAGGTGGCTGGAGAAGTTAAAGTTAGGAGGGGAGTGGGTGCCACGGGGCCTGCTCAGCTGGTTGGAGCACCTGCAGGAGCCCATGGGGAGCCAGGCCTGGGCACTGACCTGGAGACCTGCAGCCCACAGGATGGCAGGGAGCAGGGCAGGAGGATCAGCATTCACCTGCCCTCCTCGCTATGGAAGGGACTCAGAAAGCAGTGCCTGCCACTTCATTCCACTCTGTTAAGCACCTGTAAGTGTGACCGACAGCATGGCCCCAGGCAGCTGCCGCTCTCTGCAGTTCTGCTGTATTTTTGCTGTGCTGGCAGCACAGAGCCAAGAAAAGGACGAGTGTAGCTGTGTATAGACACTCACTTAGGTTCCTGAGGTGATGCTGAGGGAACTGCAGCAAGGAGAACAACAGCTTTGTAGGGAAATCCGGAGGCGGAGAAAACAGCTGTGACAAAGCCATTGTGGCACAGCTTTCTGAGCACCTAATGAAAGCTGGAACTAGGCTTGGGCACCTGGCCCTGCTGATGGGCTCTTGCCCATTTCATGCCCTACCTCCCAAGCTGACGTTCTGGCCTGGTGCCTTCCCTACACCAGTCACCAGATGCATCTCCATGGATGCACTGCTCCTCCCTTTAACAGCCAGGACCATGCCTTGCCCCAGGTATGCTGTGAAGACAGCTCCTTCTGCCACAGTGCATCCATGCTGTCCCCTACCTGGGGAACAAGGACCTTGGACATTCCCATCCATCCCCAAACTGCCAGAGCAAGTCCTGGTGCCATGAGCTGGCACAGAGGGGAGCAACTGGAATGGCAATGGATCCCTGGGGCAGAGGGACTGCACTTGTGCATTTAAACATGCCGAATGTGGGTAGAACTACCACTGACACCTGATTAAATGGGGATGGATGTCTGGTGTCTTCTGGACAGTCATTGAATGGACAGACTGTAAAGGATGTGTTGCCCTGATTGTCTTGGGGACTCTTCTGTCTCAGTGAAGACAGAAAGAGCAGCACCTGGTAACTCTTTGCATGCCAAGGCTTGTGGGACAAGAGGAAACAGATGGTGCTTTGTATTCACACAAGATGAGAGCAGAGAAGTCTGTTCTGGCGCTTCAAGTGTGAGCTAGGCGAGGAACAGAATTCTCTATCTTCAGATAAAATCTTCCCCTGAATGTGCTCATGTTCTGGCAAAAAGTTTTAAGAAATCAAACCTTGGCTGTCCTTACTGCTGCATCAGCCCTTGCCCCCATGGAAAAGAGCTGCAACTGGGAAGAAAGAGCATTTGATGTCACGGAGTAGTTAAATGTATTGCAGCCTGTATTGCAGCCCCCTCCAAGCACCCCCATGGGTATGGCTTCCCCAGGGGTGTCCCCACCCCAGCAGAGCCCCCAGGGTAGGAGTGTGCGAATGCTCACTCAGCCCCTGCTTCGCCCGAGCCCAAACGTGCTGGGTGAGCATCCCAAAGGGCTGTTTCCCAGCAGCATCGGGGGTGGATGTGACCAGGCCAGTGGCTGTGTGCCATTGGTTGCCAGCAGGTGCCAGGGCAGAAGTGACTCCCTGGCCATGCAGGGCTCAGTGGCTTCTGCAGTGTCAAAGGGAACTTTGGAGCACGTGGCTGTTTTATTTGCTCAGGAGCAACCTGGAGCCCCCGGATGGGATCAGGAACCCATGAGAATTTTCAAACCCTCCCTTTGCAATAAATCAACATCTCATTGCATGTGTTACTTATCAGCTTAATGCAATCCTTATCCAAAAAGCACTAATCCAATTCCTCTAGAGAGATGTGTCTGATTAGATTAATTAATCTGTTTGCACTGGAGATTTCCCTAACACTTGAACATCCTTGGGGCAAATTCCTCCCTGAATCCTGAGTGTATTGTGAGTGGGGGAAGAAAGGGGCGAAGGGCAAAGGCATTGTGGTGAAAAGGCCCTGATGCTGTGGCTGCTCCAGTCAGATCAGAATGGGGAAGGGGTTTTGGAAAGCAGAGTGCTTCCCAGGGATGCTGTAAGCCCTGCAGCTGGGTGCCAGCTCTGTGCCCCACCTTCCCAAACCCCATGCTGGACACCAGCAGCACCAACCTCCTTCCAGTGTGGCACATCTGACCAGGTAGCTCTGCAGGGTTGCTTCTGGCATTTTTCTGAGTTTCCTCACTTTTTATATATATTTTGAATAGTAAGTTTGCCATATTGAGCTAATCTAACTTCCAGCAGAGCTCTCTGTGGACAAAACCAGGATGGAATCGAAATTGGTGTGGGCACACATTTGTAGCCATTATCTTCATAGCTGCCAAGATAAAAGCTTTGGAAAATCAGTTTTGCTCAAGAATTTGCTTAATTGCACCAAGATTATTGTGTTGGTCAACAGTGTGTAGGTGAGGAGCTGGGGGGTGGGAAGGGCAGCAGCTGGGCAGAGTTGGCAGAGCTGGGGCTGGCAGCTGTGCTCTGGAGCTGTGCTGCGGCAGGAGGGTCCAGAGCTGGGGACACAGCGCTGAACACCATCCCCACCACTATTCCCACTCCCTCACAAGGTCTAAAAAATATCATTAACATTTGTATTCAGATGTGCTCTCCCTGCCCCTTCTCGCATACAGCAAAAGAGGTGATTTAAAATTTATCAGCAAGTGTCAAGATAACCTGTGCAATTCAGCATCAAAGTGCAAAGACCAGTGCGAGATGACAGCTGCAGCATCCATGGAGTCACATGTTTTATCCCAGTAAGTACATGAAAATTGCAATGTGCTTTTCTGCTATTCAGGCTGAAGGGCTCCTTTAGCACCGACCAGCTCCTGATATCAAAGTGAATGATTTCTTTCATTATTCCTGGTTATGAAGCCTATTTTCTTGTTATTTGTCATTTGTGAAGCAATTTGGTTTAAAGATGGCTCGGAGCTTTTGTATTGAGCAATCAGGAAGAAAGTAGGGAAGGAATAACTAAGCGGAAGATTGGGATTCTTCGTCTCATCCTGCATAATGAAACACATGGGCTGTCACATGTGGGGCTAGACCCATTCCTAGCAGCTGGATTGTGTGAGCTCTGTGAGGATCAGGTGATTTCCAGGCTGGTGGGGGTGCAGGAGAGGGGTTCAGCTCAATGATTTCAGCTACTTGAGAACTAACAGCCCCTCTGGGACCTGCTGGGAATTTAAGTGGCTTTGGAGCCAGCAACTTTCTGCAACTCACAAATTTGGGCTTAAGAGCCGATCAATTGTGCAGTTGTTTTTGCACCACCAGAAATGGAGTATGGATCTGCTGGAGGAATTTTAGAGGGGCTTTTTATCCTCACATCTGCAGCTGGGCTGCTATTCCTCATGCTGAAAAGCCAGCCATAAGAGTGTCCTGAAAACCAGCCCTGTGCTGCTGCAGGGCTTGTATATCGTTCGCCGAGGAGCAATACCGTGGCAGCAGCTAGGAGGGAAACAAGAGGCAGAATCAATTCTCCAGCAAGTGTTGTTTGATTTTGTCATAAACCCCTAATATTCCATATTTAAAAATGTGGCTACTCAGCCCGGAGATGAAAAGCTGTGTCATTCAAATGCCACGGAGGGCAGCTGCAGGTGGTGAGCGCCTGCCGATTCCCACTCCAGGAGATGGGTATTGTGGCTGTCTGGTGCTGCTGGGCTGAGCCAGCCCCAGCCCCAGCCCCCTCACACCCTGACCCACACCCCGTCTGCAGCACTGCTTCTCTTGAGATCCATGCAGAACCGTGTCCCTCAGTGCTCCCACAGCCAGAGCTAGCAGGACTCGCTGTCCCAGTGCTGCAGCATGAGACGAAGCTGCCCCTGTCCGCAGGGCTGATGTCTCTCCCTGCGGGAGCTCTGGGGCTGCCGGACCTCCCTCTTGGTCACTTGGCTAGAGCCCCGCACCCCAGGTTGAGGGGGTCCCCATGGGGGCTGGGGGGAGCGCAGCCACAGGGGAGCAGGGACAGCACACAGCGAGGCTGGGCAGCTTCTGTGGGAGTGCCACGAGTGCCCTCGGTACCAGGGGCTTGTCCTGTGGCTGTAGGAGATGCTGCTTGCCACGAAGAGCTGCTGGAGCTTTGCACTCCAGATGAGCAGCTTTGCTCCAAGTGCAGAGTAGGAATATCAGTGCTTTCCACAGGATATTTTTATTGGCTGCTCATGGAGAAGTGGCACTGCAAGTCTAAAATAGCTAGTGATGTAAAAGCAAATATAGGGAATGTGCCTGCAGAGGCCCCTCCTGGAGGAGACAGATTCCATCTGCTCTGGTACCAAGCACATTTCAGAAGAGTTTTAGTCCAGTTTTGGGAATTTGGTTCTCTCTCTGCACTCTGTATTTTAAGACTGAAGTGAAGCAGGGTGACATGAGCAGGTTTTAGCATGCACACGGCATCCCCACCCCCCTCAGAGCCTGTCACAGGGCAGCCCAGAGCAGCCCCAGCTATGTCTGCCGTGGGTTCCTCTGGATGGCCAGGACCTTCTTGGGGCTTCCTGCATTTGGGACTCTTAAGTAAGACCTACATGTTCCAAATTTAGTTAAGATTTATGTTTTTCAAGGATTTTTTTTTGTAATAAAATACTTCTTTTAACCACTGAACACCTACCCCAGGAATGCTGTTTCCAGTCAGAATAGCTCCATGGTTTCCCTCGTGGTAGAGTCAGGCTCCTGAGACAGTGCCCAGGCTGTCACCCCTTGGTGCTGGCTCTGTGCAGAAGGGGATGTGGAGGAGCTGGAAGGGCCCGGAGCAGCTGGGGTAGGGGCTGGGGCCAGCCTCCACCTCTCCCCTCCTTGCCTACACCCAAGGCACAGCTTGAAGGGTCCTTCTGGTCTCTGTGGTCCTTCTGGTCCCTGTCCTTTGTCTCTCCATGTTGCCATCCCACCTCCCTGCCCTGTCACATCTCTCCTGGTCCCTACATGAAACATCTGCTGAGAGGAACATAAATACGATGATCCTCTTAGAAATGTACTTTATCAAGCTTGCTTTTCTTCCAGGAAACCTACAATTAGCTCTGTGCTGATTAAAAGTCCCTGCTAATGAAGGGATCTGGTGAAGGTGGGCTGGGGTGCAGCAAGTAAGAGTCATGCTGGAGCACTCCAAGTTAATTGTAAAGGCAGCAAAAATGTAAAAAAAACTGTGGTAAGTGTAATGCATCATCAAAGCAGAGTGCCAGCTCCTGCGCTGCCCTCCAGCCTTGCTGTGCACCCCAGCCCCCTCAGTTCGTCAGGACACCGCTGGGTGCTGAGCATCCCAGACAAGGGAGGATGTTACGCCCAGCTCAGCAAAGGGCTCTGCTTCCTGGCAGCTCTGGGCATGGCAGCCCGGTTTCAGTCTAGCGTCCCCACCCAGGGGCACACGCTGCTCCATGGCTGGCTGTTGGGTGGGGTCACCTCACAGCGTGGGCAGAGCAGCCTCTGCCCGCTCAGGACTGCAGCCGGGCTGGCAGCCGGCGGCAGTCAGCACCCTGGGGACTTCAGGAGACCTCCCCTGCCTGGGGCTGGCAGAGGGACACCCAGGCTGTACAGCTTCTCCTGCAAGACACACACATGTAGTGGTTCTGTTCAAATCTGCTTTCTTAAAATTACAACAGTCTGGAGGCAGAAAGAAAGCCTCTTCTATGACTGAAAATTAAAGATACTGCTTCCTGATCATTGTAAAATTGACTTCTAAAATAAGATACTTAATTAAATGTATCCATTCTTCTGATACTACTCAAAAGAGTTAAGTCCAGAAATGATGCAGAGATACTGAGGGATAATGTATTCATGGGGATGGTTATCTGCCTCATAAAGGCATTATGAAAGTAGCAAAAGTAATTGCATTATATTTATGTCGATTCTCTTATTTAACTTGGCTGCAAATGAAGTATTCTGTATTGAACTGCAACCCATTTTAATTTACAAAACCAGCCCTGCTTTGCTCAGTAGTATTGCAGCTAATGAAAAATGACTCAAAGGAGTAGATCTTTTCCATATGAATGCTTGTATAGACCACAAGCAGGCACTCGATGGATGGAGCAGCTGCTAGGGCTGAGGAGCTATGGGCTCGGGGGGAGAATGAGCTCTAGCTTGCTCTGAAACTTGCAAGAGTGGAGGCCTCATCTCTGCAGGCCCCTCTCCTGGGAGAGGCAGCTGGAGGAGCTCCTTATCTCCCCTGGGGCCTTTTGGGAGCGCTGCCTTCAGCCTTGTCCCTGCGAGCAGGTCTTGCTGCAGCCGTCTCTGCTCCTCGAGGCCCAACTCTGCTCCCTTGGGCTGGGACATTCCCGACCTGAGCTGGTGTCTGTCTTGGACACATTAGGGAGGAGTGGGGCTGTGTGGTGCTGCCCATCAGGTGACAGTGACATCTCAGCTGCAGCAGAGCTGCCAGGGTGGCAGGATGTGCCCTCCACCACAGGCAGAGAGGCAGCAGTGGCAGCACCCCCCTGTCCCCATGTCACTGCTGTGCACTAATTCAGCCTGATGTTTCTGCACGCAGAGGCGTTCCTGAGTGTGCTCAAACATGGTAATTTATTATTATTTATTTACAAGCGACAGAATGTCTTCTGACCTTTCTGTCCTCTGGGCTGACTCTAAAGCTCCGGCTCTGATAGTGTCTTGTACATCTAAAGAATGCCAAAAGCGATGCTGTCCTGGCCTGAGTCCTGGCAGCATGAGGCTGGTGTGGCCACGGGAGGCCGTGTTCGCTCTGGCTGAGAGGAGCAGTTGGAGGCAGCAGTGCTGGCACAGTGGGCTGGGGCAGCTGGCTCTCTGTACTGGTGGGCAGGGAGGGCTCCAGGCCAGGCAGCCCCCTTGATGGTCAGCTCCTCCTCTCTGCCATGCTCCGAAGTGCTTTATCTCCCTCTGCATCCTCCAAACCCAGGCTCAGCCACCTCCATCAGCAGCTCCCTGCATGTCTCATCAATCTCCGAGCTCGACACTTTGCATAATAGCCGAGGGAAAGCAGAGGCCCTGCTGCTCTGGGGCCTCTCCTGCACTCTCTGCTCCAACTCCAGCTGGTGATGCCTCAGCGTTGTGGCCCTCAGCCCAGTTCTTCTCACTGGAGCCAGGAGGCTCATGTGCAAGTCCCTGTCAGTTCTCTGCAGCCATTATGCCCTCTCTTCCTCCTCCTGCCTCTGCTGCTTTGCAGATTCTGGACATCTTGAGGATGCACTGCCCTGGTTCGAATTTTGGCTGAGCAAAACCCTCCCTGTGTTGTAGGCAGGGCTGGGAGCCCAGACCAGAGCTGAGGCTGGAGGACGTGTGATGGGTATGAAGGCTTCTGCCCTTCCAGATTTGTCAGAGAAGGTTTTGTTTGCATAATGCTCATCCTCCAAGTCTCCGATAGTGCGGGGTGGGCACTGCTGGGTGAGCTCCCTAAACCCTGCCCAGCCCCAAGGCCAGGACTAGCCCTGGCGCACACTGTGTGCACCCTGCTTGGCCCTGACACGCTGCCTGGGTTCAGCTGCCTGGCAAAGGCACTGTGGCCCCAGCGTGCTCCGTGTCCCTCACCCACCCTCCGCTGTGGATGCAGGAGCGTGGGTGCTTATGAAGCACATCTGAAGGCCACCGCTGGCGGGCAGACGTGGCAATACAGAGATTTTCATTGTCAGTGACAATATTAATGTTGTGTGATTTACAGTCTCTGGCGCGCTTGCTCTGCTGGCAGCACAGCAGCTGCTTCAGGCCCATTTGGGTGGTTTAGATCTGTCCTTGAGGGTGTAATAGAGTTATTGAGAGGGTGCAAACACTGATTGATTTGTATTGACTTGCTTGGCAGACAGCCTCGTGTCGATGTGTGGGAGCAAAGGTTTGGGACAGGGGACCATCAGATAAGGGACAGGGACTTACTGGGTACTTACCGGGCACCCCAGAGCCAACCCCACTGACCTGTCCTGGAAGTGCAGCTGCAATGTGCTGAGCCACATCCCTGCCACTGGCATTTGGTTCCTGGCTCTGAGCAGCAGCAGAGCCCAGTCGGGTCCTGTCCTGGTGGCACTAGCAGCTGCTCATTGCCAGGTACCTGTGTGGGCCCTGCCTGGTGCCACTGGTGCTCACCAATACCCAAGGCAGACGCATGTGCCTGCTGCAGCTAACCCACACCTGACAGTGGCCTGCTCCCCTCATTCCAGTCATCCAGGGCAATTACATTGCTGCCAGTGTGTGGGCTAAAGGGGCAGTGCTGGAGGGAAAGTTGTGAACATATTTCTTGCCAGCATGACTGATGGCAGGACTGATGCCCTGCACATCCCTGCTCCCACCACACAGCAATAATGAGATGGATGCAGAACTGGGATCACTGTCAGCAGGGCCAGCGGGCAGGAGCTGTGGGAGCAGCCAGCCCAGCTGCTGCAGCAGTGAGGGAAATGCCTCCTCAGCTGGCATCTATGGGCACAGGATACCTGTACAGGCTGGGCTCCAGCAGCCCATCGGCATGTCCTCCCCCAGCAAGGGCCAGTCAAGAGCCCATGAGAGAGGGCGAGGGGCTGAGTGGGTTCAGGGGACCCTGCCCACCACACCTGGCTGCACAGGGCCATGCAGAGCTGCAGCTCTGCCTTGCCCTGTCCACAGCATGAGGGGACCCGCCTCATGCCAGCCCCTGCAGTACCAGCCTGCTCGGGTGGGGACAGCCCCCCGAGGGCAGTGGGAACCTCCCGGGCTGGCAGGTCGGCTGCCCCTGCTCCTCTGGTGCTCCAGGCATGTGCTGCGGCAGCTCCTGCTGAGTGGCACCCCAAGACATAATGGAATTCACACGTGGGTTTAGCTCATTATCCTGTCAAGATTCTGGCATTTCAAATGATTCACAGTTGCTTCAGTTATAAGAATTGGGGTGTTTAGACAATTCTACCCACCCTGCCTTCCACTCTTTCCCTGCCTGGTGTTCCTGGCTGCCAGGTGTGTAACCCATCCCTGCTCCAGCCCCCCGGTCAGAGGAAGGTCTCCCCTGGAACTCAGCTCTCCCTCTTGTCCCCCTCGCCTGCCTGGGCATACTGGGTGTGACCCCTCTGAGGTCCCTCAGGGGTGTGGTGTAGATTGGTGTTGAGGACCTGGCTGGTGCAAGCACTCCCCTTCCATCCAGAAATGAGCAGCATTCACTAAAGGCAGCATCCGTCCTGGAAGTGTCCTGCAGACTTGCAAGGAAATTAATAGCTCTGTTTCCTCCTTCTGTGGTGCAGAATTGTAATTCTTCTGGCACAGTGAAGAGCTCTGCCCAGTGGTGCAGGAGGGACGGATGGGAGCAGGCTCTGCAAAAGGACATTTTGAACTGATCTCTGGAAAACATTTATCACAGCGGGACCAGCTGGAATAATGAATAGCTCCCCGTGCACAGATGGGACAGGCAGGAGATGAAACCTGCGGACAGTCCCTGCACAGTACTGGGAGGTGCTGCTGGAGCCCATGGGCAGCTCTCGTGCAGCTCTCATGACCCCCTGGGATGGAGGGCAGTGCAGGGCGCTGGCAGGGAGGGAGGGCAGTGCCATGTGGGAGTTCACCCCATTCTCCTTGAGCCACCTCCCATCAACCTCTCAAATCCTCCCCACAGATCCTGCACCTCTGGGGCCTTCTGAGGGCAGAAGATCCCACTTTAGTCCATGATTATTTTATCCAAATCACCAGGTTGATACTGAAGCATCTTATAAGTACCCAAGACAAACCTTGGAGTGTTTAAATGAAGAAATTAAAAAAAAAAAAAAAAAAAAAAGCAAGTAAAGAAACAGTTACAGCATTTGCTGCTTCCTTGATATTTTAATTCAATTCCTTGAAAAGAACCTAAACATTTCCTGCCTGAACATCTCAGCTTGTGGGCTCGGCACTCGTTCGTCCCTGCTCCACAGCCTCTCCCCTTCTGTAGGAGCCTAACTTTGGGTTTTATCAGCCCAAAGCTAGGAATCTCTCTCCAGTCCCCCCGAAATCACTGCACTTGGGTCCAACCAGCCCCAGCATCTTCCATGCCCTGGGCCAGGGGCTTTGCTGAGCTGCCAACCCCCACACAGGGACAAGCCCCAGACAGGCAGCAATACAGGCTCTCAGGCAGTTTAATGCCAAGCTCATTTGTGGGTTTTATTCCTTCTTGCCCATGGTGCCCCTCCCTTTCTGTGCTCTGAAAATATAAACCAGCATCACAACACTACACTGGGCTCCGAAAGTCATCAGTCAAAGGCGTGTAAAATATGTATTTGTAACAGGAACACAAATTCATCATCTTTGTACAAGTAAATACTTCCTATTTTGAGTTCCATGACAAAGTGTATATCAAGACATATTATGTAAAATGGACAAGTTAAATTCAATTTGGCCTGAGTTAACATCAGCATTAGAAACTTGACTTCTGCATTTCCAAGCTTTTTGAAATTTCCAGTCTGTAATTTCGCTGGTGGGGTCAGGTTGAAGAGATTGCTTTTGATACGTGGGGTCCCCATGCTTCATGCAGGACATTTTCTAAAGTGTGTGGTGCACCAGTGCTTGACACTCCCCAGCAGCAGCACTCATCAGTGTTCAGCACAGCACCTGCTCACTAGGCATCCACAAAAGGCAACTGTGCCTCATTTGTGCAGCTCACCCCCTGACCTTCCCAGGTATTTCAGTGCTCCAGCACAAGCATTCAGATGTCAGCAGCACAGCTTGTGCCACTGAAGGAGGGGACATGTGGATGGCAGTGACCTGCAGTTCCCACTGGAAAGCAGCAACTGGCTTCCCTGACCAGGGAGCTGGGGAACCCTGCATTCCCAGACCTACTTACCCCAGAGGTGTGGGTTTGGGCTCCCTCGTTTCTCCTGTGGTTGTTTCCAACCCTCTTTGTGCTGGTGGGGGGTTGCTCTCTCACCTCTGGCAAGTCGAGGAGCGGAGGTTTATGCAGCATGTCCTGCTTCTCTGGGAATAGCAGGAACAGCTTTCTGTAATCATAAAGGAACATTCACCTGGAGATTGTTAGCTCAGACCCCTTGGTGAAAGTGTGCTCGTTGAAATACATCTCAGCTCTTTAATAGAAAAGGTAGAAATTCCTCTGCTATTCATCTCCAATGTTTATATAACAAACTGCTGAGCTCCAAGTGCTGATCTCAAACAAATACTTATTCAAGACTTGAGATTTAACCATTACTTTTGAAAGCATAGTTGTTATTTTCCTTGTTATATTTTAGAGAGGCAGAGAGAGGCGGGGTGGCTTTTCCAGGCCATACCTGTCCTCACTGTGGGTTGTGCTCCAACAGGGCTCATCCTGTGCCCAGCCAGGACCAGGGCTGTGCTGATGAACCCCTCCTCAGTCCCTGTCGCCCCCCGATCCACCCCAGCATGCGGGGTTGCTTCTCATCGGGCAGGCCAGCCCTTGCCCGAAGCTGAGAGAGGGTCCAGAGGGGTCTGCCCTTGATGGGAAGTTTTGCTCCTGATGCTGATTTCGGAGCAGAGGTGGGGATGAAGTGGGGGCTGCTACCTGCTCAGAAGCGAAGAGGCTTCATGATGGTGGATGCTCCAATTCATGATGGGGATTTTGGAAGCAACTTGTGACCTGCAGTTGGTCTCTGCTCTTCCAGCTGGCAGACACTGTGTGGCACCTGAGGATAGTCCCATAAATGTTCAGGGTTTGTGTGTTGGCTCCTGAGCCATCCACAGAAGAACCATGTGAAGTTTGGCCTCTGGAGCTCAGTGTGGAGCACTCACAGCCCTGTGATGCTGGCAATGGGGCAGTGGCTGGTTCCCTATGAACCTGTTCCCCCACACAGCCTGGAGTGCTGTCCCCGCTGTGCAGCCAGGCCCCAGCTCCATCACTGCTGGCTGTGGAGCCTGGGGGCTGCCACGGGCACCTTCCCTCCCAGCACCCTCTCAAAGCACAGGGCAGCAGAGCAGCTGAGATTTATTAGGCCTTAAATTGTACCAGAGCGCAGACAGGAGCACGGTGTGTTTGTTTTTGAACAGGGCACATGTCACAGTAAATGCCAGTGGCCCTAGCGCTTGGAATAATAAATGTGCAAACAGCAATTAACAGTTGCGTCTTCTGCGCACATGCAAAGGACATAATTAGCCAGTTCCATCTGTTAATTATACCTGCCATGGCTCAGATATTCATATCCCAGCCAGAGCTCAGAGGAGGAAGGTGAGCTTGTGCAAGCAAAGCTCCTCTCATCCAAACATTAGATCCCATGAGCCATATCTCCCCTCTCTTGGGTGTTGCTCAGAGCAGGAGGGCAGCAGCTCCCATCCCCTGCTCCAGCCCCTCACTGGGGCTCTGCCTTGTGGCATTTCTCCACCTTGGGAGGCCCCAGCAACAGCTTCTCACTGGAAATACCTGCAGAGCCCCTTGCAAGTATTTTCCAGAGACAACTTCCCTCGAAGGCCATCCAGGGTGGCTTTGAACAGAGCTGTGCTGCAGCAGGAGATCTGGGTCAGACCTTGTGCTGGGACTGGGGACCAATGAGCCTGAGCCCAGCTCAGACAGAGCAGGGGCGTTACACAGTGCTCTGGCAGTGCCTGGAGCTGGCACTCCCCCGTGTGAGTTTTTAGCTCCAAGGAGGTGGAGGATGGATGTGGCTGCCTTGCCACACACCAGCTGTGGGTGAGGGTGGAGGCAGTGCTGGGGGAAGGGGCTGGAAACAGTGCCAAGAAGCCAAGCATGAGGGATGCTGCCTGGGGGCCATTGGTCCTGCTCCCACCCCTGCCAGCTCTACCATTAAGAGTAACTCCACATTCCAATGGGGAGGGCAAAAACCAAGCCCTGGCTCACAGCCCCATTCCTGTGTGCTAATTTCAAACAGACTTGCAGGATGTGCTCTCATGGATCTAAGCAAGCAGCAGAATCTTAACTATCAGAGTTCCTTGCTGGCTGATAAAATATGGATAAAGGAGCCATCACTTCAGAGCAGCAGGAAGAAAAATAATTGCCAAGGTTGGCTCTCATTTGAATATTGTTAAAACCCTTGTAGCGTGGTGATGGCTGCTGCAGGTTCATTCTGCTTCTGGGAATAATTTTGCCAGACAAGATTTCACTCGGCACAGAGCAGTGGTAACAAGGGGTGCCTGTTAATTGCCCCAGCAGCCCCAAGGGGTCTGCCTGCTCCAGCCAGGTCCCCTCCACCCTGGTGCAGGGGAACCTCGGGTGTCACAGCCCCACGCACCAGCTGGGATGCAGCCCCAGCACAGGGCAGCAGCGGTGGGAATAGTGTGAGCCACGGAGAAATGAGCCACAGAGAGAGGAGCCGAGTTTTGGTGTGATTTCGTTTGGTTTGAACAGGCTTTTTTGGGTAGATTTTTTTGTTGTTTTTTCCCCCTTGAGCTGGTGCAGAGGCTGACAAGGACAGTAAAGTGACACTGACTAATTGAATTCTGAACTAGCAGGAGCAATGCAAATATCTGACAAATTGATTTAATTGCGTTCACGTACAATAAAGCTGAGATCTAAAAGGTCAGCTAGAAAATGGAAAGGGTCCCTGGAGTGCTAACAGGAGGAAGCTGACTTTAATACACATTCATCACATTTTATCATCTAATTAGTTCACACAATGCCAGACTGATAGACAGAGGCCTAAACAAAAGTATCGATTGATTATTAGCCACATATCTATCATATTGCCTGGAGCTGGCTGTCAGCGCAGGCTGGCAACTCCTTCCCAGTGTATCAGCAGAGGGGGGCATTTGATAAATAGTTTTTCTATAGCAGAATTTAGACTCTGGAAAGTGTTTTACACAGACACTGAATGATAAAGATCCCTGCAAAAGCTCTCTAGCAAAACCACCATCAAAACCCAGCCAGTCGTGCCTGCATCGAGAATATTTATGAGTGTGTGGGCAGCCAGCCCTGCTCGGTGCGGAGTGTCCGGCCCCAGCATTGCTCAGCACCTGCTCTGTGGTGCTGGTACGCTGCTCCTGCCCCCTCTGATTGCCTGCGGTGCCAATAAACCCCCGGGACACTTCAGCTCCTTTCACATGCTGGCCCAGAGCCAGTGCTTCACCTTTCCTGGCTGGGAGCCTCCCGGCAGAGCCGCACGGGAGAGAGGGCGGGTCCAGGGGCAGCTTGGCATCCCAGGTGCTGCGGGGCTGAGCCCAGCGTGCGCCTGCTGTGCTGGTGGCAGAGCCCCAGCTCTGCTCTCCCGGCCCCTCAGCCGCACTCCTTGGGACTGTATTTATTACCGATCTGTAAGACGGCAAACTTGTAATGTGATTCCATCAGGAGCGGGGGTGGCTCCAGGGTGGCCGGGACCGGTCCCTGTCAGGCGGGCGGGAGCTCTGGCAGCGCCCGCAGCCCCCGGCCCGTTAATGACCCGCACTGGGGCTCAAAGCAAGGCGGGGGATAACTACCCACAGCGGCTCCACACTGCTCGCTCCATCCGCCACTCACAGCTGGTACTGGAGCCAGCCTGGGGCAAGTGCCACAGCCCGGAAGCCCCTTTGGAGGAGTCAGGGGACCCTCCAAAAACATGGCACGGAACACAGGCAAACCAAGGATGTGAACCGAGTCTGCAGAGTCATGCTCCAGTCCTGCCGCACGCCTATACCTGCCTTTATTTGCATTAGTTTTGTCAGAACATATGGGATGGAACCTCAGTAAAGTGGCTTGTTTTCCCTTTTCCTTTTCCTCAGGATTTTTAATTTGTATTTGGGATTATCTAATTATTCGGGCTTTAAATATCTACAGTTAGAAAAAAGAGATTTGACTATGTCCTGACTCAGAAGAATTAGCTTCTGCAAAGACTGACATGTTCAACAGCTGCCAAAATAACATCAGACTTGCAAAGAAAATGTCTTCACTTTTTATTGTTAAAAAATGAGTGGAGTTAATAATGGGGATGGGGCATTGAATCTGCGCACCGACTGTGCTGGATCCAGTTGTGAATTAGACTGAGATCAGACCCCAGAAGCAAAGCAGTTCTCAGTCTGAAAGTTCAGCCGGAGTGGGGTGCAGGTCAGAGCCCTGCGGGGAGCCCTGGCCAGCCCTGGCTCACCTGCGGGGCAGCACCTGCAGCACAGTGCCCACGTCTCGCTCCCGAGCCAGCCCCAGTGCTGGGGAAACCTTCCCTCGGGGACCTCCTCTGCGGCAGCGCAAGGCTGGCCAGGGAGCATCCGCAAAGGCCTTGGCTCTGCGCAGTGCCCGCCCGCAGCCCTGCCTGCAGGCAGGACTCCCGTTCTCCAGCGCTGCAAGGAGCCCATTCCTGCCGGCCCTCCAGCAGTGCTGGAGCACCAGTCTGCACCAGCCTGTGCCAGCTTCATCTCCCACCAGCATTTCGTCATCATTCTGAGGGGCTCTGGGAAGGTCCTGGGCACAGGAGGCTCGTGCACAAGGCTGGCTCTGCAGCCCGGTGTGGCTCTGACCTGGAGAGTGCTTCCTACATTCCGGTGTTTAGCCTGACCTTCATTATCTCTCTGAACAGACTACCACAGCTAATTTATTTTGAATAAAGCTAGAAATAAAAGGATAATCAGGTTATCCCAAATGACAGCTGCAACATCTGTATTTTCTGGTACACTGGCACATTTGTTTTACAGAATATTGTAATGAGGCTGAAAAACTTGTCCATGATATTTCTTTTGTCCATTCCTCAAAGGAGCAATAGTTGGCTCTCCAAAAGAATATAAATTGGTGCCCAACGTGGGAAACAGGGTTTTTCAGCAATATCTGTCATTTGTTCTTGACTTTGTGCAGAAGCCCTCTCCCTGCAGCAGCGAGCACACATGGCCCCAGCCCTTCCCTGGCTGGCGGGCAGTGTATGGAGCTGCCTTCTGGAACCTTCACGTCCCCAACAAGTTGAGTTTCCAGCCAGAGCCCCTCACTGAGCTGCCCCTGGCCCCAGAGCCCAGCACTCACTGGCCTGGTCACTTGGGGGTCTCATGCCCAGGCCCCCCTGGTGGAGCAGTGGATGTCACAGTGCCACAGCACCCACAGCCACCCTGCTGGCTGCAGCGCCAGGCACACATTACACCATCAAGCCTGTTTGTTTAACTGCAGGAAAGCTGGCAGATCTGTGCAACTGGGGTCAGAGCCACTCTGCCGCCCACACGCTGTCCCCTGCTCAGCCCTGCCTCCGCCCATGTGGGTGCATGAGGGTCCTCCAGCTCTCCTGGAGGCCTCTGCAGGACCCCCTTCTGTCAGCCTGGCCACACGGAGCATTTCTCTGCACACACAACTCCCCTGAGGCATCTTCTGAGGCCTCCCAGGGCTCACCCATCACCCTGACAGGCGTGGGCAGGGCTGCTGGCCCTTGTGCTGGCCCCTGTGCCTGGGGTTCTGGGTGCAGGGTCTGGCCCCCAGCCAGGGTCTCTGTGCAGGTGCTGGAGCAGCTCCCAGCAAGCAAAGCTGCACAACAATTACAGATTTTCTATTTATGCTCTTTTTTGCTTTCAGCTCTTTAGCTCTGCTTATTCTGCAGGGATTATGTGCTACTCACTGCTGGCCTATTGCTTCAGTATTTTAATTCCTTTTTTAGCTATAAACCCATTTTCCACACTCTTTCAAGGAAAGGAGCAGCCACCACCGATTGCTGCAACTGGATTGAGGCCAAAGGCAGGGCAGCACCTTCCCAGCTCCAGGGCAGGAGCTGTGCAGGGACCCTGGCACCAGGAGGTGCTGGCTTTGCCGACTGTGACAGCGGAGACTCTTCCTGAAGCCCCGATGAAACTTGGGGCAGCTCTTGTTACAGATTTTACTTTCCCAGGCATCTTACTTTTATCCCAGTCATTGGCTGTGGCTCCCTGTGTGCCTGGCTGTGGTTGTGCCAAAGGGGACACTGCCAGTACAACAGGACCAAATGGGGTGCTGGCTTGGGTGACAATCCATAATTCTCTAATTTTCATTTAAATCGAGCTTTGTGCTGCCTTGATGAGGGAATGTATTAAAGCCAGAATGGCTGATGGTTTTTAAATAAAATCCAGGATGAATTCCACACATATCCTGCATTAATGTGGAAGGTGGAGATAGAGGCTGGGGTGAGCTGAAGCAGAAAGTATACTGTAAATTGAGGCTTGGCACCGAATATAAATGGCAAAGGTTGCTGGCTGCCAGTAACAGTAAATCAGGCCTGAGCAGCACAGCGATAAGCAGCGAGATGGATTGCCTTCTGCCCCGGGCGGGAGCGCGGCGGCCGCGGGCACGGTCCCGGCAGTGTCGGCAGCGCTGTGGGCACACGGTCTGAGCTGGCCCTGGGGACACAGCAGAGCCGCACGCTGCCTCCCCAGCTGGCCGCGGTGCCAAGGTGGGGCTGCCCAGCCGCAGCCTCCCCTCGAGCTCAGCGACAGCCTCGGAGAGGCTCAGGCCTTGTGGTGCTTGCTGGGGGCAGAAACCAGGCGGCGAGCGCAGTGAGACCGAGAGCTCAGAGCCTGCTGGCACGGGAGGGCACACCCAAAGGGTCTGTGGGCACCAGGGCACGACCCCAGCCCAGAGCACTGCCAGCTGCTGCCAGCTGTGGTCCCACACAGGGCTCTCCCTGCCAGGGAGTGCCAAACACTGCCTTGCTGCCTTGGCAGGAATTTTAAGAGTCTCTCCTGAGGACACCCCATGTGCCATGAGCGCAGGGAGGAGTTCCCTGTGCCTCTCCCATGGGAAGGTGCAGGGGTTAAGGAGTGTCTGAGGCTTTTGCTCTCCCAGACAGCTCAGGTAGGGAAGGGTGATTGTATCAGCAGCAGGAGAGGAGAGGAGAGGGGAGAGAAGGAAAATAACCACAGAAAGGCAACTTTGAGAATTGAAAAGACAGATCAGAATGTTTTTATAATGGAAAAAGAACCTGTGCAAAGTTGTTTTTGATTAATTTTCAGTTAACTGAACTTACCAAATTGAAATTATTTTTCAGAGGGCCACATGAGAGCTTGTCTAGAGAGCAGGGAGGTGTCAAACCTGCATTGCTGGCAAAGTTTGGTGTCAGGTCCACCCAAGCAGGGAAAGCAAGAGGGAACTTGTCTACCCAGCCCTTGCTCAGCCACTTTCCTGGGGGCTGTTGGGGGGTAAAAGTAGTGTTGTAGTGAGGTATTCCAGTAGAACCTTGTGGTAAATTACCTGTGGGGCACCTCCTACCCACCCCTTCATACAGGAATGCTGTGCCACCGGACCCTGTGTTATCAGACCCTGTGCTGCTGTGCTCAGCCTGGCGCCAGGCACCCCCTGTTCCAGTGGCAGAGTGAGCTGCCTAAGCACGGTGAGGATGCCTCAGGTAATCGCCTGCTCAGGATCACCCAGTGCAGTTCTACGGCCCCAGGAAAGGCCTGGATCGATGGCAGCAAGGTGGGACAGCAGCTCTCGACAGCCAGGACTGAAGATCTGAACTGGCTCCAAGTTCCTCCTGGAAACGCAGCTGGAGTGGGGTGCTGCCAGTGATGCTGGGCTGCAGCATTTGCTCCTCAAAGGCAGAACAGGTCCAAGGTCACTCACACAGAATCTTCAGGACTTAGCCCCGGCACTAATCCCTGGTCTGAGACTCAGGAACAAGTCCTGGTTTTGTAAAAGCATCCCCCAAATCATCCCTGTCAGCGCACTCTTCCCAGGCTGGGTTTTGCCGTGACAACAGCCTGATTCCTCTGACCTGGAGGATTATTCCAGATTTATGCTGGGATGTGAGAAAACCAAGGACTGATCAGACCTGATGGGAACAACAGAAGGCAAATCCCAGCTGTCTTCCTAACATGTCCCTAATAATTAAAACCTTTTAACATAATAATTTTGCAAACAGATTTATCACAAATGGGTCTGACAGCCAGTCTGCTCCTGCAAATCAATCCTCCCATCCCCAGCTGGGAGGAATCCACAATACAGGGCTCTCGTGATGGCCAGTCCCAGTCCCCTCGGCTTGCTGGTGCCTCTCCCAAAGAAGGTGAAGTCAAACAGTCTCAGGCACTTTGGATCCTTGGGGCAGGAATGGCCCCAGTCTCCCCAAGATTTAGGTGGGCAATTTTCAACCTGCAGGAGGTGTTTTCCAGGAAATGATGAGCACTCACTGAAACTCCATGGCCGTCCCATTGCCTCAGGTCCTTGAGTATCAATTGCCATGTGGATCACTCCAGCTGTGCTCTTGGCAAGGGAATGTGGTTCTCTTCTGTGTAAACAGCCATAACTTCAGAATTACTCAGGAAAGACAAGAGACCTCAAGAGACGTGTAAATGACCAACTGTCTCATTAATCAGACACAAATGCAAGCCCAGCAAAGGCTCTGATTGCTGAGCTGGAAAATGCTTAAATTCATTTATTGAGACAGCAGGAATAGTGGATCCCTGCCCAGGACTAGGAGGTCCAAGAGCTGGGATGTGGCCATGGTGGCAAGTGGGTCTGGAGTGCTGCTGGCCTGGGCACCCATGTCCTGCACTTGAGTTTGCTCCTGTCTCACCCTGAGCCAAGCTCAGCCCTTCCACCAGTGGAAATCGGAGCCCAGCAGCATCCTGGGAGCTGGGCCCCGCATTTGCCACAGAGCTGCTCTGTTTGGGATTGTGGCACCGTCTGCCTTGATCAGCGGGAGCACAGACACGGAGGAGCCGGGATGTGTCTGCATCACGGAGAGCTGTAGCAAGGCTGTGCCATCCATCCTCCCAGGTTGCCATGCCAACGAAGAGGAGACAAGAACCAATGTAATTTGCAGAATCACCCTCTTGACACAAAATCCAAGCAGCTTGTGAGAAGTAGGGTGAAAGATGTCAAGGGATCAGGGAGAGACTCTCGGTGCCTCTCTGCATTGAGCGCATGGCTGTGTTCCATTTCCCAGAAAGGATTCTGACACCTCTGCTGCAGAGCTGGAAGTGCAGGACACAGACACCAGCCCATGGGAAGGTCACTTGGCAGTGGGAAAGCAGCTGGGAGCCCCATGGAAAATCTCAGCACAATGTACCTCAGCACGTGGTGCTGTGATGACCTGGCTGGGTCGCTGACCCAATGCTTGGAACTGCCTCAGGAGCTTCAGTCTCCTTCCCCATTGCAAGGAGAGGGGGGAGAGAAATGGTGGAAATTGCAAAGCCCTTTCTGCTCTTCGTCCTCTTATTGTCAGGCTTGAAGCCAGCTGGGACTAGGGATGATGAAGACTCAGCATTGTTCCTCTCTGACCAGCTTCTGCCTGAACTTGCAGCCCAAGGAGGTTCTTTCCCTGGAGAGATATTCAAAGGGCTGGAAGTGACTGCCTGTGCTGAAGGTCTTGCTCAATAGCTGATCGCATCCAGGATGCACAATCCATCATGTCCAGTCATTCCTGGAGCCCTCCAGGTTTGTCTTTCTGAGTGGATATCCGATTTGTATCCTACAGATTGATGCTGGAAACACTGGAGCTCCTGTACTGCCAGAAGCAGGGCTTCCCCAGTGTTGTTCCACAGTCCAAACAACCTGTGCTGTGGGGAACAGGGCACGGGGCTACCTGTGCCATTTCCTTGTGCCCAGCTGCTGGTGTCCTCCAACCAGGAAGGTCACAGAGGTAAAAAAGAAAAAAATTTATCTCTTCAAACATCCTGTGGTGATGCTCCATCTTCCTCTGCAGCGGTCTCAGCTCCTCGCTTTCTTTCCACCTCTGTGCAGTTGGTACCCTCTGCACCGTGCTCCAGCCTGGGTCACGCTCACTGCAGAGACCCTGTCACCCGCCGTGTGTGCTGTGTGCCTGGCTGGGCTCTGCTCCTGCCCGGGGTCCTTCCTTGCCAGTGTGGTGGATGTGGCAAACAAGTCATGGGGCCTCAGTGTCCTGAGCAGCTGCACAACATTTAATTCCATGTTCCTGATTCAGCCTCTGATCTGAAATCTGAAGAAATACAGATTGCTTGTGGAAGGGGTTTCGGGGTTTTCATGGCTGTCTGGAGCACCTGGGTTTACAGGATCAGGCCAGAGCATCTCAGCACTGGGCTGCCATCATCACCAATCGATATCCCAAATTACCTCTTCACACCAAAGGTGCTGTGCTAATTTTCATGGATCCCCTGTATTTCATGCCCTTGGTGTCCTGTCATGCACTGGTAGTTTTAGCCCGCAAGCTGGAGTGCAATATGCTTATGAGTAATAGCATCTTATTGGAGTGTAAAGATGTTCCTATTTCGCTGATTTATCCTGCACTTAAACTAATTCAGAATTCACTTACTTCAGAAGTACTGGAAGCAAAATGCTCTCTGTAAATAGCCTCGCTTTTCTAAACTGATATCACTGAATGGGAAGATGGAATAACTCGCACTATCTATTTTCCCTCAGAGGGAGCATCGCTGTATTATTTTGACTGTTTTCCATAACGAGAGCTATAGTTGATTCTTCTCTAAGAAGGCTCATGGTCTGGGAAGGACTATTTGACCTTTATGGTGGAGGCTTTAGAAACTCTGCTCAGGTGAAGCTAAAGTTTGTTTCAGCAGCGTCAGGCATCCACTCTGCTTCCAGCCCCCTGCACAGTGGGTTCTGAATCACACAGTGCCCGACCGCAAGCCCCAACCCCCTTGCTTTGGCATCATGAGGGCTTTTAGATTTTCCTTTCCTTAAACATTCCCAAGACCCTCTCAGGTTTATGGGCTACCACTTCTCACATCATGGAAGAAAACCGGCACCTGGCCAGGCGCAGTTGCATTGCTCAGCTGTGACAGAAAGTGGCACAGATGGAAAAGGGGAAACAAGGAAGGGGCAGGGGATGTGCCCAGAACAGTGCCGGCCATTCATGGGACAGGGACAAGGAGAGCAGGTGGGAAAGGGCCCAGTGATCCCTGCACAGGTATTTCCACCTCCATCACAGAGTCCTTTCCCTGCCATGTCATGAACTCTGGGCGGGATGCCGCTGCCTTTCTTTCTGGGTCACTGCTCCAGTTTGAAGCCAGTCCAGGAGCTCCCCAAAATCCACGCTGAGGATTGGACAGGTCCTGAGAGCTGAGTGCCGCAGCAAGAACAATCCTGGCCCATGCTGGCCAACCTGCTGGAGTTGTTGGAAGTGGGACCAGAGGCACGGAGGGGTGACGAGGGCTGGGGGGGCTGCTCTCTGGTCCTGCTGCCACAGCCCTGGGGGTGGCCAGCTGCCAGCAAGGCCAAGCCCTGGTGTTCCTAGCCAGTGGGTACCGAGGAAGAGGGAGGTACAGAGAAGCTCAGCAGGGCAGGAGGGGCAAGTGCAGCCTGGCTGTGGCTCTGACAGCCCTGAGAGGAGGTGGTGTGAGGACACGGGGGCCGTTCCCTGGGATCTGTGGGCTGGAACTGCAAGTAACACCCTGGCCTGACATGCACTGACACCAGCTTGCCCAGTCAGTCCCTTGGCACACACCAAAGGTTTTCTGCTCCCAAATGAAGCCAAATGTTTTTTACATGAGTCAGTTCTACCTGGAACTCACTCCTGCAGCTGGACTGGATCACAAACTGAATACATTTGCTGTGTTCTCACAGCAGGGGATAAGCTCAGGTTGCAGGATTCATCAGAGTGGACTACATGTGGCAAACACCTATTTTGTTTCCTGGTCCTTCTCATCATCCCTCGATGTTCTGTCCTCCAGAGCAGGACTGCTCCATCTCTGGCAGCTATGGGATGGGAAATACCATCTCCAGGGAATGCTTCCAGACTCAATCCCAAGTGAAATAATTCAAAATCCTGAAAGGAAGAGCCCCTCAGGAGCCAAGAGAGCAGAGCCCTGCCAAGGAGGTGGCATGGGTGTTTCTGAAGAATAAATCTTAGTGGTAGCACACTGGGTACCTTGTTACCAGGCAGAGTGATAAATTAGGCAGCTCACGGAGGAGCTACAGAAATTATGAGGTAGGTGGAGGATCTATCTAATAAGCAGGGATTACATTACTGAAACTGGCAGGGCTTGGCTGAGTGGCAGGTGAGGAGGGAGGAGGAACCATACAGGGAAGGGGAGGGATGAGAGAGAACAGATGATTTACAGGGACTCACACTGGGCATTGCTGCTTCCAGCGAAGGGCCATAGTGACTGTCTTTGCTCCATGGCCCAAGAAGGCCACGCAAGGGAGAAGGAAAGGGAGAAGAAAAGCACCTTGGCTGCTGCTCAGGGGCAGCTGAATCCCCTTGAACACATGGCTGCAGAGACTGGACTGGCCATTCCCTCTCTGAAAGCTACGATGGTGCATGATGAGCACCTCAGAGCACGGCGTGAGCAGCTGCCCAAGGTGGAGCTGGGAGGCTGCACGCCTGCAGTGGCATCCAGCCATGGACACTCACTGCTGGCCCGCGAGGAGGCACAGGGGTGTCCTGCACCAGGGGATGGACTGTGCAGGGCTGCAGCAGGTGGCCCTGCTCCGTGGGCAGCCATGCCGCCCAGCCAGGGAGTTCTCCTGGCGTGGCCCGTGCAGCTGGTGAAGGGCATTTTAGGAAGCACAGAGTATGTTGGCGAAACATTTCTAATCCAGCCCTCTGATACTGATGTGGCAGCAGGCCATGCAGCAGATGAGCTGTGTCCAAGGCCTGGGGCTCTGCACTGTTTGGTGGGTATGTCCCACTTCTTCCCATTTCAGGATTTCCCCCAGTGCTGCAGGGACTCTTCCAGCACCGAGTGAGCAGGGCACCAACAGTGGGAGTCACAGGGATCAGGTGGCACAGTAGGGAGGCCAGGTGGTCTCCTGGCTG
Source organism: Platysteira castanea (assembly GCA_013397175.1). Classification (NCBI taxonomy): domain Eukaryota; kingdom Metazoa; phylum Chordata; class Aves; order Passeriformes; genus Platysteira; species Platysteira castanea. Next base: position 1,409,355 of record VYXC01011097.1, on the reverse strand, counting down.
TCCCGTTACACATTTGTCCTTGGCTGAGTGGCTGCACGCTGTCCTGCTGGCTCAGTGAGCTCCCTGCAGCCAGCACTGTGCAATCCATGGCAGCAGCAGGACATGGCCCCGCTCGAGTCACAGCTGCCCTGGAGGCAGCCCTGGCTGTGAAGCTGAAGCCACACAGTTGGGGCTGGTGCAGCCTCTGCCACCCTCTGCCAGCCTCTGCCAGTCTCTGCCAGTCTCTGCCAGCCTCTACTCCCCTCGGCCAGTCTTTGTCAGTCTCTGCTACCTCTGCCAGCCTCCATCAGCCTCTGCAGCCTCTGCAGCCTATGCCAGCCTCCACCAGCCTCCAGCCCTGGGTGTTGTGCCCTCATTGGGACTGGGATCGGACAGTGTGACTTCTGAAACTGGGATCAAAGGCAGTCTGTGACCATAGGTGACCTCTGCCTCCCTCCCTGCCTCAGTTTCCCTCTCTGCAGCCAAGTGATGATATACTCAGATACTTGCAGATCTGAGGCAGCTTCTCTGTGGCTGCTGTCTTCCCCTTTCTGACCATCACCACGCTTTAGCCCAGGATGAAGACAGCCAACTAAGACCGTGTTCAGCAAGGCTTTGTCATGTCATCCTGTCGTGCCATCAGTCAAGGGCTGCCTGTGCAAGCCCCCCTGGTCCTCATTCTGTAGGAACCGAGATTAGAATGAGAGATTATCTCCTGATCCTGTGCAGATAGAGCCACTCACCCATTTACACCGATGAGTACGTGACAGATGGGGCGGGCCCTGCAATGCCCTTCCTTCGGGGAGAGCAGCCAGCCCCACGCTCAGTGAGATCGAGGGCATCTGGGAGGGAACCGGAGGCTTGGACCTGAGCTTGCGGAGAGGGAGCAGGCTGCTCGGGAGGTCCGAACGTGAGCTGCAGCCCCTGAGCGGGACACGGGCAGGGCTGAGCCCTGTGCAGCCCTGCTGCCCCGGCCATGTCCTGGGGGTGCTGGCTGCCCCAGGCTGGGCTCAGTGTGAGCAGCGTGCCACAGCCTCTGTTTCTCCATCTGCATCTCCCCAAGGAGAGACAAGGCTGGCTCTCCGCAGCACCACAGGGCCGTGGGTTGATTGTAGGAAAAGTGAGGGGGAGGAGGGAGAGCCCCAGAACTGCAAGGGGAGGTTTAGAGGGAACAGATCTGTAATTCAGGTGTTCAGCAATGGAAGGAAAGGTCCTGGTTTCAATCTTTTCCTGGCTTTCCTAAGGGTTTGTTTGTCGCAACAGTGACAGCAGAAACCGAAGATCCTGAAGCTCCTGCATCCCCTCTGTTTGCTGTAGCTGCTCTGATTGCTGGTACAGTGGGAGCCAGGGGCCTTTAGCACCTCTGAGTGTGCAAAGGCAGACTTGAGGAGCTGGCAGGACCTTGAGAGACCGTCTGTGTCAGCTGGGAGCACCCCTTTTCTCCTCTCTTGCCTCTGCTAGCACACACCTCTCAGGCTGACTGGCTTTCCCTCTGGCTCCACTTTCAGGACTCTGCATGGATAAACCATGTTCCACAGCATATTTTTGGCACATGCATTTTTCTAAGTCCAAGAGCTGTTCCTTTTTTTTATAGCAACTGTGAACAGCATACCAGTGAAACAGTGGGTTTGGTGCCTGAGCAGCTTGCCCAGTGATGTCTTCTTCCACCTTTGGTAATTGTAGGTCAAGGAAATGAATGTAAGTTCCCAGACTGTGCAGTTTAGGTCACAGGAGCTGCTACTAACAACCATCAGAATTACCAACGATTCTAAACCTGAAGCTGTTTCCATGAATGGGGAAATGCTTTGACAGAGTGGAATGCCACTGCAAAACATCTTGAGTGCCTTCTTTGACTGGAGTTTAAATGTCATTGCAATTTTACTGTTTTTTTGCTATTCAGTATATATTTACAAACTTTATTCATTCCCTGAAGGAAGTAGAGCACTGTGTGCATTAATCCACTTCTTTTCAAGGTGTTTCATTGCTTCTGTTGACAAGTAAATAATGAGGAGGAATTATGGGAGGTTAACCTCTGAAGTTTCCTGAAAAATATATTCCTAGTGTTTGTAAAAGTCAGGAAATCGAGGTGATAATCTCTGGAAATTAGTCCTTAGCAGAAGCAATAATTGGGATATTGGCATGTAGAGATTCTCAGGCCAGAGACTGTCCTGTGGGGACCACATCCTGGCTCACAGCTGGGCCCAGCAGGACCAGTTCTTTACAAAGAATTCCAGTTGCAGTGTAAAGCCTTCCAAGAGAAGTGTCCTGCAATATTCCTTCACAAATTATTACAAAAGGAAATTACTGTCCTTGTTAAAATACACCCTTTTCACTACACTCAAATGAGTCTAATTCCAGCTTCTCTTCAACGGATCTTGTTAAGCCTTTGATAGATTAGAGAGCCCTTTCTTGTTGGAGGGCTCCTGCTCTGATCGGTGCTTCTGAATGACAACAGGAGCATGGAACTAGAAGGGACAGCTTGGGCCATCAAATCCCATTTCCCTGCAATTGCTGGCAACGATGTTATAAAGTCCATTTCAAACTCAATCTTAAAACTAATTGCATGCCTTGCCCCCAACGCTCCTCTCAGGAATCTGTTCCAGAACAACATTTCCCCCACTGTTAGAAACCATCTGATTTCCAGCCAAAAGTTACTTGTGCCAATTCATACCTCTTTGTTTTTGTGCCAGCACAGACTATTATCTGAGGCCATTTTCCTCCTTTCTTGGTGATCATCTGCTTGTGTGTTTAGAGAGCAGGGACATGCTCTCCAGCTCCCCTCTCACTTGGCCAAATATGCCCAGGTCCCCTCAGACGGGCCCTGCAGTCTGAAGATGTCCTGGGAGTCTGAGTCCACCCCTGCTCCTCTCCCAGTTTCTGTTCCTGAGCAAAGGTGTGAGAATACTGGAGTAGATGATCCCATGTCTAAGCAGTGAATGTGCCAGCACTCAGTCATCTCTGCCTTGGAGCAGAGTTCTGCTTCCCCTCATGAGCCAGGCCACGAGCCTTTGCACAGCACTAGCTGGGGCAGCAACGCCGCTGACGGGGCTTCCCAGTCTGTCATGTGTGAAACACGGCTCTAACTGCAGCCTGGTCACCAGCATGTGCAGTCAGACCCTGGCAGCTGCTGCAGGGAAGGGCTCTCAGCTGCCTACCATGACTTACAGTCACATGTCCCCAAATCCAAGATTCTGGGACAAATCTCTGCACTGCTGTCCCTGTGGAGATGGGAGCATCACAGGCATATCACCCAGGCAGGGCTGCCACAAGTCGCTCCAAGTGATGGGAACTTAGAAAAAACTGCGTGCAAGGGGCGGCTGCTCCACGTTGCCCACAACAGAGTTCCTTCCCCTTTGTCAAAATCAACTGATCTTGATCCCTGCCAAAATGTGGGGCATGAACTAAAAATGTGGGGCATGAACTAGGTGATGCACCTGACCAACCTACCCGGGCAATCCCCAGTTGGCCTTGCTAGACTGGCCACTGCTGCCTGCCTGCCTGGGAAGTGCTCCCATTGCTAATTGATGTGCCTTGGAGGGGCAGGTGTGCAGGGTAAATACAGAAGCCTTTAAGACCAGAACTGTCAAATAAAGTGTTACACTCCATCAGCTCCTATTGCATCCATGGCTGAACAGCACTAGCCAGCATTGGATAACACTCAGATCTGCTCGTGGATGCGTTTGACATCCGTGCAGGAGAAATACACACTCTGTGATGAATCAGGAGCTGGAGTCCAGCAGCAGGCATTTAAGGCTGAACCATTTGTTTTAGAGGGCTTTACATTCCAGTTATAAAATTTCCTCTGGGCTGGAAGCTGGTGCCCAAGAAGAAATTGTCTCTCTGTTCTGTGTGGTTTGCTGTAAATCTTGTTAGTCTCCTGTGCAGCACATCACGGGAGCTGGAGCCACAGGGATGTCAAGCTGGGGCATTCTGCTAAGCACTGCAGTTTGGGTGTGTGCTCAGTGTCAGAAAGACCAAAGCACTATGACTTCATTAAATAGAGTCTAGTTTGAGGTTTATCTTATATTTCTGGAACTGAAAACTATTTGGGTTTTGGCTTGGGTTGGGTTAGGGTTTTTTGATATTGAGAAACTCGAGAGCAGGCTTGTGGCTGCCAGCAGGCTCTCAGTGGGTTCTCCAGTTTGGAATAAATGTATCTCCATATATGAGAAGGATTCATCTCTCTCAAGGTAAATCCATATGTACCAGAACACTTCTATGAGAGGCCATGTGTATGTGCTAAGCAGAGCAGCCAAGTGAACCTGCTCCGCCCAGGGCTTCCTGAGAGCATCTGTCTGTCCCCAGCCCTGCAGTGTGACCCACACTGCACCTACTGGGATTCTCACTTAAGGGTCAAGCCTGATTTCTGAATTTGCAGCAGCCTTCCTGTGGGCTCGGGCTGTCCAGGACAGGAACCATGCTCCTGCCGGTGGGCTCCTAGCACCTGAGGGGCCACCTGAGGTCAGTGCTGCTGCCCGGGGGCGCAGCTGTGCTGCCCCTCCAGCGCTGGGGTGGACACTGCGAGAGGCAGCGCTGTGAGCGGGAGGAGGAGGGACGTGAGGCTTCGCTTCTGTCAGCTCGAGTTAGTCCCCAAACATTCACATTACTGTAATGCAGTTGAAAAGGAATCCACAAGTTACAGGAAATGATTTACAGGACACAAGACACCGCATTTCAGAGGTCTCATGTGTGCCATAAAAAATATATTATGAAGGAATAATCTCCATTGGAACTGGAGCTGCACAGGGAGAACACATGTCCAGCTGAGAGCAGCATTGAGCTTTTGTTCATTATGGGAAACGTTGGTGCTTTTCCTCTTTTTTTATGAATACATTTCTCAGCTCTGGGTAGCTACCTACTATTGGCACTTAATTTTTGTTTCCAAATGTTGCTTTTGCAATGAGACCAAGCGTAGCTGGGACTCCAAAGGTGGAGCTGGCAGTCCTGAGGGATTTAGGTCAGGCAAAGAGTAAAGTCAGGGCTCTGAATTTTAGGAAAGCAAACTGCCAGCTCTTCAAGGAGTTAGTCAGTGTGACCCCGGGGAAACTGCCCTCAGGGAGAAGGAGCAGAGCAGAGCTGGCAGGTCTTTAAGGACACTTTCCATAGAGCACAAGAGCTCATGATCCCCAGGCACAAGAAATCAGGCAAGGAAGGCAGAAGTTTGACATGGCTGAGGTGGGACCTGCTGGTCAAACTCAAGGGGAGGAGGGAAATGCACAGGCAGTGGAAACAGGGAGAGGTATCATGGGAAAAGTATAGGGAAAGTGCCTGGTTGTGTAGGGATGGAAGCAGGAAGGCCAAGGCTGCAGCTGAGCTTGGCAAGGGACATACAGAATTACAAGAAGGGCTTCTACAGGTATGTCAGCTGAAAAGGGAGGTCAAAGAAAGCAGTGACAGGACAAGAGGGAATGGCTTCGCACTTAGAGAGGAAGAGGTTAGATGGGATATTGGGAAGAAATTCTTCCCTGTGAGGGTGGTGAGACCCTGGCACAGGTTGCCCAGAGCAGCTGTGGTTGCCCTATCCCTGAAGTACCCAAGGCCAGGCTGGATGGGGCTTGGAGCAATCTGGGATGGTGGAAATGTCCCCGCCCATGGCAAGGGTTGGACTCTGTGACCTTGAAGAATCTCTTACAATTCAAAACATTCCATGATTCTATGTTCCCTATGCAACAGCAAGGTTTGGAGATGGGCTTCCACTGTAAAACCTAGGCAATCCCTGGGCTTCCCCTGTAAAACCTAGGCCACGGCTCATCAGCTGGGGGAGCACGAGGAAGCTCTGCCAGCTCTCTCCCATCCAGCCTCAGCCAGAACACCTCTGTGTGATGGGATGCACAATCCAGCAGTTCCCCAGAGTGGTGAGTGGAGAAGTGTCACTGCCTCCAAATACTCGTCCTGCTCACAGGCAAGATGAGGTACACAGCATTCACAGATGCACAAGGCTGGAGACACAGTCTGCATTTTCCCAGTGCTGGCTCAGAAGTGCAGCTGTGGACTCGTATGTGTGAACATGTAGCTGCTCTGCAGCTTCGGCCACTGGGGTCAAGTGCTGGCTCTTTCTGTGATCTGCAGCCCTCAGGTAGTGCTGGTAGGGCAGGTGCACAAGGTTAGATCGCTGCTCTTTCACCTGTGAGAGTTTTAGCGAATGGCCATGTTCCTCAGTTCATCTCTGTACATGGCACTGCCAGCGCTGTTCTGTGGGGCAGGATGCCAAGAGCTGTGACATGCCCCAATATCCTAGGACAACACTCATGGTGGAGAGACTCCTGGAGACCCCAGAGGAGGTATAGGAGAGAACTGAGAGACAATAATGCATTTCTTCCCCTCACAAAATACATCCTAAAGCCAAAGCTGAGAACTGGAGGTGGGAAGTGACAAAACGTGGAGCTGGAAAGAGGTGATGGCTGCTCCGGAAAACTGTGAGGAGGGAGGCTGTCAGCCCCAACCTGCTCCACCAAGGCTGGGGACAGAGTTCCTGGAAGAGCATCATGCGAGGGTGTAATTGGCCTCATCTACTAGTGCAGCTCCTGGCACCTAAACCATGAACCCTCCATGCTCCAAATTAAGTTCCTGCCTGCCCCTGCCCACAGTCTGCCACCTCTCCTCAGGATCCCATGACAAAGCAGGCTGCCCTAAGAAACTGTCCTCTCTGTCCCAGATCCCCATAGGGCCAGAACCAAGGGACCTGGGCCCTGCTGCATGGGGCTGTCCCAGAGGACCTGTCTCTTAGCAGCTGGAGGCTATGTGCAGGAGCCACGGGCTGGGGACAGAATAGGCTTCAGGGGAGGTGGAGGGGAGCAGGCCAGAACAAGGGGCCAAGGAGCTGTGGCACGGTGATTTTTGCAGGGGAAAAGGAGGAGGATTTGTGGGGTACAGCTGACGCTGCCCCTGTTTCTG
>VYXC01011097.1:1204737-1402035 GCA_013397175.1 Platysteira castanea | reverse complement strand
CGCTCCCCCGCCAGCCCCGCGGGCAGCCCCGGCGCCCCGGCCCCCTCAGCCGCTCTGCCGCGGGCCTCCAACGGCAGCCGGGAAGGGGCGGCGGACACCTGGCTGCGGACGCAGCTGGCCCCCGGGGAGGTGATCACGGCGCAGAGCGGAGCCTTCGAGAGGGACCCGCAGGAGTCGAGCACCACGGACGAGGAGCTGNGGGGGCGCGGCGGGTGCGGAGCCGGAGAGCCGAGCCGCGGTGCCGGGGCAGGCGGGAGGTCGCCGGGGGCCGCGCCTGGCAGCGGTGGCGATTGGAAACGCCGTGTTCTGGTGGGAAAGCTGGAAATCTGTAATAACATCCCTCTCGGTTGCTCGGAGTGTGTGAGCAGACGGTGGCAGTTCGGCTGTACTTGGTATAAAATATGCCTAAATAGGTCGGAAATTAATAATTACTGAAATAAACAAGATTGCAAGTTATTCCAGGTGCTGCTAGGGCTGAAGGATGCTGCCTTCATGTGAACACAGGCTTTGCTTCACAAATAAGGTTTACTCTTTATTCAACAAGTTCCGTGTCAGGAAGTTTTTTCCATTGACGAGATCTAATTCTGTTCATGATGAAGTCTCTAAACACTGTTGTCTGACGTTGGGTAACATTTTAAAGGAATTTTATGCTAAAAGTCCCGGTTATTAGAAAACACTGGACTGCAGTAAAGAAGTGTTAAGTGTTTTGGCAGGTTTAGCAAATCAATGGATTGTCATGGCTCAGTGTTTCTCTCTCTCTTTAAAAATTTCTGAGCAGAATGCAGCACATCAGTAGAACTTAAAAATTCGCAGTAGCTCTGTAGTTCACTGTTCAAAGCAAACCATATTGGTTCTTGATAAGAAGTGGTCTATGGCTGAGCTGGTGAAGGTCTTGTGGTTAGTATGGCAGCTGCTTAGTTGCTCTGAAAATGAAGCTGAAAATGAGAGGCAGCAGGCTAGTTACTGCCTGGATTATCTGATCATTCTTTATTAAAATAAAGTACATGGTCTTCATGTCAGGGGTATTTAAATGTGAGAAACTCCAGGCAGTCTTCTGTGGGGATTGTGGAAGCAAAGTCTTCATAACACTTGGTGTGGCATCCGCTTGGCTCTGGTGAAATGCTGTGGGATTTTCTGGAGGGATTTCAAGAAAGTGGACATCAGCATTGAGAAAGTGAGGTTGTCCCTGAGAGTGTTTTCAGTGTGCTGCTCTGATGGGGGGAAGAAATAAAGGGCTGTCTATGGTTATTGTGTTTATAGATATAATTTCAGACACAGTATTTTATTGTACTGAATTTTCCTGGAGGAAAGGCTTACCTTGAAAAATAAGTTTAGAAAACTTGCTAGAAGAGGATAGAAAGTGGCATATAAAAAAGTTTGGTTTTATTCAAAAGAGGCAGAAGAAGATCAAGCACTAAATATGATGAGCAGCTGCTTTTTCATCTTTAGAGTCATGCTACTAGAAAAGGGCTAGTGAGTGGGTGTAACTTCTCTTGTGGAGTAAGAGGCACACACAGGTTTTCAGTTGCAGAATGCAGCTTGATATTTTCCATCCCTGCAGCAGCTCTCTGGTGTGTGCAGCTCATTTCAAGCCCTGGAGCTCTGCTGCGTGAGGGGGAGAGGTGGGAGAAGAACAGATTGGGGAACCCTTGGTGTGTGAGGGTCTGGGCAGAGCACGCTGTGGGATGGATGCTCTGGGCACAGGATAAAGAAATGACTCTGCTGCTCTGTTGCCATTGCAGCCCTGGCTGCCTGACCTGCCATTATCTTCACACCTGTCCAACCCAAATGTGGTTCTCATTTCCCCCTTCCAAAAGTGTTCAGCCTTGCAGGGGCAGGACACTGCTGGTGGTCTGTGCCTTGGCAGCAGCCACAACTTCCCTGGTGCTGTACTGGTGCCAGGCTGTTGTCACAGACCGGCTTTTAGTGCCATACAAACACAAACCAAAAGCAGAATGGGGAAAGATCGCTGTCCATCCCAGCAGCTGTTTCTTCCTGACCTTCTCTGAGATTACCTGATGGAGTGCACCAGGGAGGCTGACAGCTCACAGCTGTGTCCCAGGTAGAGTAATTGGAGAGTTTTCCTATCCACAGAAATGTCAATGTTGTTTTAGCAAAGAAGAAACTATTGAAGCTTTTACCAGCATCTCCTTATGGTGTCTTCTGCATTACACACTGTGAGCTTTTAACGCTGTCAAGTTTTTTCTTACATAGTGAAATAAAGGAATGGCAGACCTTCAGGGTTCCTTGCTTTGTTGTTCAGTCCCAAGATTATCTCCCAGCCTCGAAGAGCTGGAGGGAAGGGAAATGCCTTCTCCACCTTGGTTTCTCCATCTGTAAAATGGAGATGGCACCAGGGCATTGCCATTTCTTTGTGTGTACCCCATGCTGCATTACCTGTGTCTTTGCTGCCTTGAGATTGAAAAGCCCTAAATGCTCTGGGTCTCTGGTCCAGGATCCCTCTCGGCAGCTGGAGTTGCTGCAAACACTGGGCCAGGGGACACCAGCTCTGTGCTGCTGGGGGCAGGGTGGTGTGTTGGGATGGCAGTTCCACGCTGCCTGCTCTGTTTTCTCCTGGTAACCTGTAGGGAAAGCTGAAGGTTTTTACGCTGTCTCTGATGTCTTTAGCTCAGCTCATTTGGCAAGTGCAAACAGAGGTCTTCCCATACGTGTACTGGTGCAAACTGGGCCAAGATTAGTTTTGGTTAGTTTCTGTTATGCTGCCAGAATTGTTTGTGTGGTTGCAGTTTATGATTCCGTCTGTCCTAATGCTGGGCTGTCTGAAGGACAAGTTCCATGGTACAGCTTTCCTTAAACGGCACCCAGTCTTCCTCTGCCATTCCTTTGTAAGTCATTGTCCTTTACTTGCTCCTTTACTTCCTTCCTTCCTCAGGATATTCCATCTTTCCTGCCGGAGCTGCTGCTGATTTTTAGCCAGTGTCCAACTGTGCCCCTGCTCTCTCACATGCCCAGGCGCAGAGTAATTTCTGCATGTCCCCCGTGGCCAGGCAGGACTGCAGGCATTTGCTCTCTCCAGTGTGATGCTCATGCCTCAGTGGGCATGTCCCATACCCTGAGCTCTGCCCTGAGCTATCCTGCATTTGGAAAAGCACTGAGAACCTTTCTGAGAGCACGGAAAGGACGGCGGAATGACAGAGAGGCCTCTGAGGCCAGGGAATGGAGATTACATCCACAAATGCTCATTACAAGCACAGACAGGCGCAGCATTTGGGACATGCCCGAGTTCCCTGCCCGGGCGTGGATCAAGGACACCCAGAGAATGTTGTTGTAGGGATGTTGTGGATAATGGGAACTGCAAACTGCCTGCAGTGTCCAACACCTGGACAGGTTTGTCCTCTTGTGGTGCTGGGGGCTGTGGTTTGGTCTCAGAGATGAGAGAACCCAGGGAGCTGGGCAGGGGTCTGCAGGGGAGCCCTAGAGTCAGTGTGGTCCCAGTGGCTTTGTGTGGCTGAAGAAGGAGCAGGGGGTGATCCTGTTTGGCACTGGGCAGTGGCCACGCTGCCCTGCACCAGCACTGGGGGTGGACCGGGTTCACCTGTGCAGACGCCAATACCTCGGGATGCTCAGATGCTGCTGGTGACTGGTCTGGGGCAGGTGGCTGTGAAGGGAGTGGGAACTCCGAGCACCGGCATGGGCGAGCTTTCGTTGTGTCTTTCTCCTAGTGCAAAGGACCAGCACAGGAGACCTCATCACCTGGGCACCCTTGAGGTTCTTTGAGCTGAGTAGAGCAGCCCAGTGCTCCCAGCCACCATCCCTGGGTGCCTGCAGGCTCAGTAAGGTGCAGGGGTTCAGATCTGTCATGTTATGCTTTCAAGTCTATCTTGACATCCTGCCTTTAGCAGAAAAACTGGGGATTTGTGACAGTATTTTGAAAACAAACTTGCAATTTTAACACGAAAATGATTTCCGTAACGCAAAGAGAACACCTGATAGTGGTGAGTTAAAATTGAGTTTTAAGGTTCGCTGATTGGAAGAGTTAAATTCTGTATGTACATGCACATTGCTTTACTCCTTGCTTCCTCCTCATGGAGAGGCTGGAGCTATATCTGTGATTAGATCACATTCCACTCTCTGCTCTGGGCCTCCAGTGCTGAGCACTTGGACAGGGTGCAGCTGTGTGCGTGGAGTGGCCCCGCTGCAGGGGCAGTCACCATGACAGGCAGTGGAATGGCTTGCATGTCTAATGCTATTTGCACCGCCTGTCTGGGTTTTTTGGAGTGCTCTCCCAAGCAGTCAAGCCTGTGTGCTATTTGGTGAGCTGCTGCCCTCACACAAATAATGAATAATGCCATGACAGGGAGCTCTTCTCTCAGTACTGAACACGTGCTCACGAGTCAGCGGTTCTGTGGGGCTGCTGGCTGTGGCTCCGGAGCTGGCACTCCTGGTCGCATCCCTGTGGACACTCAATTCGTCTGTATGGGGCAGGCAGCTGTTGTGTGTTGTTATTGCTGCCATGGGCTCTGCTCCCTGTGAGGCCATCTCCCCTCCCTTCCTGTGCTGACCTGGAGGCTGGGGCAGCGGGGCCATCCCTGTGTGCCCAGGGATGATCCAACCTTGGAGCACCTGCCTTTTGCTGCCTTGGCTGCTGGCAGGAATTGTGTCCAGGGATGCGTGGGGGGACCCTTCCTCACCATCCCCTAACAGCTGTTGGGCAGCAGTAGCTTGGGGCTATTTCAGCTTCATCCCACACAGTGTCACCTCTCTGTGAGCTGTACCTTGCTGTGAGCTGTAATTGTGTTGCTGGGTAATGCCTGTGCTGTTCTGATCGGCTCAGGGCATTCAGGAAATCAAACCCTTTCCATCAGCACTGAGAGCCTGTGCTGACAGCACTGTGGGAACACCTACAATGGGCAGATGGATTGGGGTCTGCTGCTGCCCACAGGCACTGCTGCAGAGCCTGGGAACTGCTGTGTTTCTCTGCAAAAGGCCTTCCCAGAGTGTTGTACCCACTGCACTTTTGGTAACTTAGGAGAGGTGTATTGATTTTGTTTCTGGGCACTGCTGTGAGTTGGTTTTTGCTGAAATGTAGTGACTCAGCTGCCTCTCTCCTCTGTGGATCCAGCGTATTGGACTTTGCTGACACCTGGGTCGGCTCTGGGCTGGGGACTGTGAGGAGGGGTCAGGCTCTGTGCTGGTTGGCCCCCATGTTTCACCTATCTGGGGATTGATGAGAGGCTACTCCAGCAGCAGGCATGGATTTTCTCCTGCACCCGGAGCTACTGCAGTGAATCTGCTGTGTGCCAGAGCTGGGAGTGTCCTGGCTCTGCCCCTGCCTCGTGTGCTGGGCCAGGGGAACCCACCCTGCACCCTTCCTAGGCAGCAGTTGTCTCCCTCCTTCCTGCTCTGCTTTAGCTCAAGGAACGGGTTGAAGGAATGAATTGTGTCTATTTGCAGTTTTATCACCTGATGATGGTTATCCACAGGCTGCTCAGTTGTAGCCATGGGAATGGCAGCTGCTCTCAGCACCTGCAGCCCCTATGTGCTGCGCTGGCTCTTCCTGCAAAGAGAGTGAGAGGAGTGCCAGGGCCAACACACTGGCAGGAGGGCTCCGGAGCACCTGCTCCTGCATGGCTTGTCACTGCTTCTGCCTCCACCTGAAATGTATTTGTAGTTGACTGTGGTCACAAAGTGCTGAGAGAAGGATGGGAGCAAGAGGGGGAGGCGGCAGGGTGCTCTTCGTGCCCCTTGGCAGCCCCCAGGCACCAGCCCCCTCTGCCTTGGCAGGGAGGTGTCTGGCCCCATTCCCTCAGAAGGGTGGAGGGGAGGTGGGCACATCCCACCACCATGCCCAGTGGGGTTCTGCCCTGCTCCCAGTCTGATCCCAGTGTGTGTGGGGAGCCTGTGAACAGGAGCAGCAACAGCTCCCTTGGGAGGGTTACGGACACAGAGCTACGCGTGCTGGGGACGCCTCTTCCAGTGACTTGGAACATCCCTTGGAGCATGTACGAAACTGGCACATGTCACCAGCCCTGAAATCATTGAACTGTTGCACTGTAGTCTCAAGAACATCCTTTCTCTAGGATTTTGCCCAATAACCCACATTGTAAACACTCTGGTGCTTTGCTGCTAATGGTTTAAGTGTTATCTGTGATGTCAAAGTTTGTGAGCCTTGCTCTCTGTGAGCACAGTACTGCTCGTGCATGTAGAGTTAAAGAAAATTTGAAAATAGGCCTGGGGAAAAATAGCCCCTTGGAGAAGCAGAAGAGGAAGTGTTGGGTGGTCGCGTTCTCTGGTTTAAATGATGCACCTGGACCCTGCTTGCTCCCTGCCTCAGCAGGGCTCACTCTGCTCTGCACAGAGCCCAGACTGGCAGAGAAGGAACAACAGCTTCTCAAAGAAACTTATGGGCAAAGGCTTTAGATTTTTCAAAGTCAAAATTCCAACACAAATTTGTGACACCTTGTATCGACAAAGGTCAGAGTCTTTTTCTTTTCATGGGTTTCTTTTACTGCTTCTTTTCATGGGGACTCCTTTTCTCTGAGTCATTATTTCATGCACTTCAGCAGAAATTTTATTGCTTTGGGGGCTGGGCTGGTTCATGTGGGACATTTCTCACTGCTCAGAGTGTGATACACAGAGGTAATTTCTTTCAAATGATTTTTGCTTGAAGTGGTTTCAGTGAATTGCAAAGGGTGTGAGGGTATGACCATGAATGAATGAATGGCTGAAACATTTGTATGGAGTCCAGGTGAGGAACCTGCACGATCAAGCTTTCTGGAGCATCCAGTGTGGATGTTGTAATTTTCCTGTCCTGTGCATGTGAGCAGCAGTTCATTTTAGCTTTTTAATCCACTTTTAATAAGTATTATTTAGGGTTGTAAGAGGTTTAAATTGGTTTCACCTATATTTTAAAAAGTTTAAAGGAAACTCCAGAATATAAGAGGCTTTTCAGTCACAGTGAGAAATTCCTTTTTAGATCAAAGGTGCCTGCTGGGGGCATGGGGGGAGTGGCTGGGCAGGTTTGGGCCCTGACTCTGCCAAGACAAGAGCAGCTCCTCTCCCCGGGCATGGCCAAGCTGTTTCCCAGACCCTGCTCCACACATGATGGCACATGGGCACTGCTCTCCCCGTTTGTTATTTAGGTACCTGCAGTTTCCAAGCTGAAGGAGAGTGTTGAGAGCTGACTCTAGAAGGCTGGGGAAAAGATTCATACTTATGAAAAGGAAGAAGAAAAAAGCAAAAAAACACCCCTCAAAAAAACCCTCCAACCTTTTTTTTTCCCCCCAAAGTCTTCCATTTCCCTCCCCAGTGTCAACACACCAATTTAGTAAATGTTGCAAGGCACAGTATTTCCCCCCTTGTCATATTACACATCCAGGCATCAAGGATGGATCATAAACTTGCTCTTTATGGCTTTAACATTTCAATTGCTAGTCACATTTTATGTAAATGAAGGTATTTACCTTGACAAGCTCTCCTGTGAAGTACAGTACTTCTTTACAGAATATATTTGGCAATATAAACAGGCCAAATGCTGGGGGTGGATGCAAAATTCACAATTGATTTTTACAGCTAAGTAGGATCCTCCCAAAATATACTGGAGTTGTCTGCTCCAATCTTGTCAGTTCCAGGAGAAACTGAGGCAGGGGGACCTGCGGGAAGAGGAAATAGCAAAGGGACATTATAGCCACCGACCTACTAAACAGAACTAGCTTTGGATAAAAATAACTCCATCTGCCAGACTTTATTTTGTATTACAGAGATTGCTGTAACACATTTCAAGCCAAAATCTAATTTCCATTCCCTTCAGAGCCAGGCTGGACTGGACTTGGCCCCCTCCTTTATTAGCAGTAATGATTTTGGATCCGAGCAGAGCAGCACTGCTGTGGTAGCCCAGATCCACGGTTCTCCTTTGTTTTAGCGGATTTCCTTTCATTTTGCATTAAGATGGGAGCAGTGATATATTTAGTATTAGTGTTCATCCTCATCTGCAAATAACTTTATTTCAGCCTCAGCTCTGTCCTTTTCTGTATTTGTTCTTGATGGACGCTCATATAATTAAGCCGAGCCTTGAGCACGCTCGAGGGAAGCCAACGTCAGCATCAGGACTGGGTGTTGAACCATGGTTGGGTTCAGCAGCCGACAGCAGGAGCTGCCACCCAGCCAAGGGGGAGACAAACCCACCCAACCTGTGTCATGCCAGCGTGGGGTGTGCACCAGCCCCAGAGGCTTTGAGGCTCCTCCAGGTGCTTCTGTGCCCTGGGAGGCTCAGCTGCTGCTCCCCCCATTCAGGGTCCACCCCTGAGCCCCAGACGTGTGGGAAGGGGTCACCTCCCGACTCAGTCCTGGGTGGCAGGTGCTGTGTCACTGTGCAGGTGACAAACCGTCAGCTACTCAGCTCTGGTCCTGCTTCTTCAACAACAAACTGACCCTTTTCCATCCAGCGTGCCGACTCAAGCAATGCTGGTTGCAGACCATGGATCCTGAAGTCATTGCTGCTGGAGGTCTTTAACTGGCTATTGGTTCATCCTTCCTCAGTCTGTTCCCTGGTGAATGCCAGCATCGACCCCACAGTGCCACTCCCCTGCACTGTCAGTGCTCACACCTTCAAGCTCATTTTGGGGCTCTTTATTTGTACCCTTTTAATTCCCAAATTACCAATCACCACCTCTGCTTCATGTTCTGTGGCACTGGGGCCTGCAGAGCAGGAGGGTGCACTGAGGGACACTGGTACCTCAGGAAAGGGCTCTGGATGTACCCTAGGAAAGGGCTTTGCCTCCTCTCCATGAGCTGTTCACCTTGCACAGAAAGGCAAATCCACAGTCAGGCATGAACTGGAGGGGCTCCAGGGTGCCAGGCCGTGTGGTGGGGATGGTGATTTCGCAGCATGAGGGAGGACATTGGGCCCATGGGTGGTGCTGGTGCTGAGCTGTGCCACAGAAAAGAGGGCATTACACCTGCCTGGGGCCTGGCAGCGAAGGGAGGGCACTCAGCAGTGTTCCTGCTCTTGGTCTTTGTTAATGGCTCCCCCAGAGAAATGGGTATCTGGCCAAATGAGCACAATCCAGGGCACCCAGGCACTTGCTGCAATTGCTGTCATAACCGTGTGCATGACGCCCTAGGAGCTGGGTCTGGCAGGGCAAACCCCAAAGGGGCTGGCGCAGCGTGGAGGGGCAGAGACTCCAGGGCTGCGCAGCCCCTGAGATGGGCCAGCTGTTGTTTGGGCTGCTCCTCCTGCACTGCCAGCGTGGGGAACAGGGTGCAGGAGCTCTCTTGCTGGGTCTGCTGCACACGCCAGGATCTGGAATGGTAACAGCTCCTTACTCAGCTCAAAATCATCTAGAACCTCCCCCAAAAAATCGAAGCACTGTGGAAAAATGCCTGAGGCTACAACTTCATTGGTAAACTAAAGCATCTTGCTGAGAATTTCATAGACCCAGCAAATCATAATGCAATTTCCTATGCAAAAAGGGTTTATCTCTATCTAAATATTATTCTGCATCGTTACTCATTGTAGGGAAGTTATTGCTCTCCTAGGTTAACTGATTGAACTTTGGAAATAGAACTGCAAGCTTATTGTACAGATGGGAGCTTGACTTTTATTGCTCCTAAATTGTAGTGATACTGTTAGATGTGAGTAAAATATACACTCCATTAGAAAATATTAAAGTTTGGTACCACTTTAAAATTAAAAAAGATTAGAAGAAGCATTTCTGCGGTCTAGCCCACCATGAAATTGGAGTCTATTTGGTATGTGAAATGTGTAATACAAATAGCCTAACAATTAATGACAAAGGAAGAGCTGGGATGGATTTATGGCTCAAAGTACACTGGATTTCAAAAGGCTGGAGTGGCAGCAAGGGAAATGTGTTATTAGATCATTACAGGCTTTTCTGCTAGAGCCACTGCTGCTAAAGTTACAGCAAGGTGTTTTATTATTGCTCTGTTCCCACATAATACTCTGAAGTGCTCTTGTCTTGGGATATGGTCGTCTCAGCGGGAGGCGATCCACGTCTCTGCCACAGATGGGTTCCTTTGGAAAACCTGATCAGGAACTCCTCGGCTGTTTTTTTACAGCAGGCAGTGGTGAAGAAGTGCTTTCCCGTGGCCGGGCTGTGTAAGGAGCTTGTTTATCAGTGTGCAAGTTCAGAGCTGCTGGCTGTCAGCAGCGTGATGGATGCGGGAGCAGGGGAGGGCCCCATGGCACCGTGGTGGGTCCGTCTCCTGCTGCCCGGTTCAGGCTCCTTCCCTGGGGTGCTCTGGCACGGTGCTGCCCAGTGCGGCTCCCCCCACGACCCCTATTAACTTCTTCTGATGCTTGGAGTATGTTGCGGGCAGAGGTGAGCCTGAAGCTCTTTGCTGTGCCCGGAGGGTAAGGATTTGGGCTGCTGGTGTAGGGAGGAAGGGGGGAGCTTTGCAGAGAGGTGGATTTCACCTGTGCCTCTGTTCCCAGTGAGCCTGGGGGGAGAGCTGAGCCCCCATTTACCCCAAGGCTGGGGAGACACCCTCATCCTGCAGCACTGCTGCTATTGTTGGGGAGGGTCTCAGCTGCAGCCCTTCCCCTCCCATGTGTGGCTGTCAGCATCCAGGAGGGACCCAGGCACTGTATGTCCCCACCGGCACACCCAGGCAGCCGTGTTGTGCACTGGGCTCTCTCCCAGGGTGGGGAAAATAGAGTGAGGTAGGACTGGTGTTTTGGGTGCCTTTGGGGTGCAGATTTGGGGCCTGTGGTGCCAGATGAGCGTTGTATGGCCCTTGGGAGTATAAACTGCATTTCTAATCCAGCTTTCTCACCTTGCACTTCATATGAGAGTCATCTTGTACGGGTGCCTCTGTGCTAGAGCATACAGTGCAGGATACGTATCTCATTCTTCATTAACAGGATTTATATCCTTGGTATTCCTTGCTGGATGACTTAGTATTGTAATGAAGAACATGAGCGCTGCTTTAATTAAAATGTAACCCCCCACATTAATATATATGTTGCCACTGAAAATTAAAATTCACTGAAAACTGAGTTTAAAAGCTTGTGGCAGGTGTAGCTGATGGCATGTGAAAGGGGAGGTGATTTGGGGTGAAGTGCCCCAGCTCAGCAGCCCTGCCCACGGCAGGGACTGAGGTCAGAGCCACCTTTATAGCTCGCCTGCTGCCTGGCGTGGGGAGCACCAGAACTGTCCCAGGGCTGTGCACTGCCACCTGCCCTGTGCTCACCACTGCTGGGAACCTGTGCCAGTCCTGGTGCTCACTCCCAGGATGTTCTGTTTTACTAGGGAGGTGCAAAGCAGCTTAATGAACAAGAGAATTTGTTCCATAATACTACTTTAAAAAAAAAAAAAATCTTGTAAATGCAAACATTCCACGCCTGTCTCTGAGCTGTGCATGCATTGCCATTGGCAGTATGATCAGTTATGAAGATATTTTGCATTCAAGGATTTGCAGTTTCTAGGTCCATGAATATTCAGGCTCCAGCTCGCCCTTTTTGTCTGCGCTCCACACCTACCCTTTCCATTCCTTTGCTCCTTTTTTTTTTTTTTTCCAGTGGATTCAATTAGTTCTATTTGCTGCTTTAGCAATAAAACAATTCCCTCTGTGGCATTAAAATGAGTTTCTTTCGTTATTTCATTTGGCTTCTTGTTATATTTGTAAGGAAGGTAGGGAGCTGTGCTCTGTGCCCCAGCTCACAGGGGCTGCCAAGCCCTGGAGGACGTAAGATGTACTTGGGGCAGCATTAGGAATTAATAAAGGGCATTGCTGGCGCAGAGCCGCAAGAGCTGCGCTGACAGAGCCACATTCAGAGCCACCAGGAAAATCGGACTGGTCCCAGAGACTTTCAGTAGGACTTTGGCACCTGAGTCAACGCAGCTTTTGATGTGCTGTGCCCCTGACCACGCTTGAGTTGTTGGGTCGGGACAGTTCTCACACGGCCTTTGCATTACCTGTTGGTAATGAAATGCAGGGACAGATCCCCTATTTGGCTTAGATGAGGTACAAGTCAGTCTGAGCTGAAACATCAATTAAACCAGCAGATCTGCTTGTGGAAGCAGCATGGCTGGTGCGTGGCAGCAGGGGCTGAAGCTGGTCAAGGGTGTTGGTCCCATTTCCTCCCAAAGCAGAGCCGAGTGCAGTGTGAGGAAAGCACAGAGGCACTGTGAGAGCCAGGATAGCAGTGATTGTGTGGGCAGGGTGTACAAAGAATTACACATACTGCCAGAACACTCTCGTCTGGCTACTCTTGGAGTGCCCTTTCAGGGGGCTGCAATGGCATTGGGAGTGTGTAGTGTGGACAGACCCATAAATCATTCGTTTCACACCGTGCTAAACGCAAATCCTATTAGTGCACTGAGGAGCATCTAAGTAGAGAAAAGAAAAAGGCAAGATAGAAAGAGGAAATGAGATTTAAATCTAATTGCTTTTCTGCCTGTGTTTCACCACTGTTTAGGTGGGACACGATAAAATGCAGTGGAGGAGAGCTGTCACAGGTGGGAGTGGGAGCCAGTGGTGTTCCTGCTCTGCTGGCCCACACAGCTGTTATTGAAGGTGTTGAAGGTCAGTGAGAGATGTGGCTTTGTGTATTCAAAATTATTTTTTATTTACTTTTCCTCCTCTTCTGTGACTGGGGAAGGTTAAACCAGTTGTGCTGATTCCAGTTCCTTTTTCATTCTGGAGTTAAATTTAAAACCAAATGAGAATTTCCAGGCTGGTGAAGGGGCTGCAGACCCTAGGGTCTGACAAGCACCTAAATTTTTGGAAAAAAGAGGTTTGTGCCTTTCCTCTCCCCACAGAAAGTCCCAAGCCCCTCTGCAGCGGAAAGTGAGCGACCACTGGTGCTTCCTGCCTCCAGATGGAACTGCAGAATCAGGCAGGGTGGGTGGCTGCCAGTGTGATGGGTTAGCGACAGCAGGTTTCAGGGGGCCAAAGTAAAGGAGCTGAAATAGGAAAGGTGTCTATTAGGGATGGAAAACCATTTTAAAAGGAAGCAAAATTAGAGTGTGCAGTAGGGTAAGTAGGACTGCAAAGTTCGGTAATTAATCACACTGTTGGAACTTGGAAAGGAAATAAATGTGATAAAAGGATTTGTCCGAATAGATTACAGGCAAATTAGAAAAAAAAAAAAAGGTGGGGTCATCACAGCCTTGGAAATTGTGCTCTTCAAAAATCTTCAATCATCCTCACAATCAATTCTGCGTTTCTTTAATAGCACTGTCTTGGATTAACCGCTGCCCGCATCCAGACATTAAATGAAGTATTGAGTATTTGTCTCTCAACAATACACTTGGAAATTGTTTATTTCCCTACTTGTCTTTGGCGATGTATTTCAGTGCTGTAACCCAAGCTGAAATCCAACCTGTCCGAGGTGCCCAGCGCTTGGTCCTGCAGGCTCCCGCCCCAAGGATCTGCAGCACGGGAGGGTTTGCTCATAAACCACTTGTTTGTTTTTTGCATACAATTACACGGGCTTTGCTATACAACAGTGTGTTGTTTCTCTGCAGCAAACAATCTGCTTTATGGGTTTTCCTAGGAAAATATCAGCTTGCTATGCTCACTAATATGATTCAATTGTGTTGTGTTATCTGACCTTTAAGGAACTTGCAATCTATAATGACATGGTTCTACAGCGGAGCCACTAGTAAAAGCCCTGGCTCCTGGGGAATTCCGGCTGCAAATAAGTGAAGCCCGGCTACAGAAGCAATAACAAGGCAGTTTAACCCCTTGGCTGCTGGCCTGCCGGGGTGGGTCACCATCCCCCTGGCGAGGTGCTGTAGGGATGCGCGTGTGGGCAGCTGGAGGTGGGAGCGCAGCTCTGTGTGTCCCATCCAGGAGCCCCCAGAGCTGGCGCCTCTCGCCCCTCTCCCCAGCGGCGTGGTGGGGCACAGGGGACAGGGAGGGGACCCGCTGGTGCTGGCCGTGCTGAGGCAGGAGCGGGTCACCCGTGCCCCCGTTCCGCGGGCTGCGCGCTGCCGCCTCCGTGCGCGGTGCCCGGGGATGGTGAATGCCGCTCTCGCTGCCACCGCCCCCGTCTGTCCACCGCGCTCCGGGCACCCTGCCACGCCTGGAGGCACCAGCAAGCGCTGCTACAGATGGGAGACCCCACCTGTGTCCCCTTGCCCTGCTGGTGGCGTGGGGGTCATGTCACTGCCGGTGCTGGCTCTGGGCTGCCACTGGAGAGCGTGGGGCTGTCCTGATCTGGCATAGCATGGCCTCTGGCCCCCCCCCATCTCCCTTCTGGTCTGCCAAGGTCCCAGAGGGACACAGCGCCGGACCCATTGACCCCGTGGCACAGTGGAAGCTCAGGAGCCAAACTGTTATGTGCCCACATCATCCCTTAGCTCTGGCTGTTCTTCTCGCCCTTGGCATTTATCTGCAAGGTGCTTAGGGGAGGTCTGCAGGCTTTGGTTTCAACCAAGACTGGAGTGACCCCTGGCTCGTAGATCAAATAGCCCTGTTTTCTGAGGAAGGGTAATGCCACCCACCAGCTCACGCTGCTGGTCCCTCCCTGCATCTCTCCCAGCGTGGCTGGGAGGACTCAGGCTGGAGCAGGACACAGTGCTGTTGAGGAGGCCTTGGGAAGCCTTGGGGTCTGCCCACAGTGCTCTGTTTGGCTGTATTTTCAGCCCACTAATCACTGTCTGATCCCTCTGATTGCTTCTGTCTGACTTCCCTCTATGGCTGGAATGCTTTACCTAAGAGGCATTTCAGGGATTTTATTCAGCTGAGTGAAAGATGGGGTACAGTCGGGAATCTGTCAGACCCAGGAAACTGGCAAGAGATGGGGAACTTGAGCAGAGAAACAGACACTCCAGAGATTCACAGAATGAGATGGGTTGAAAAAGACGTTAAAGATCATCCAGTTCCAACCCTTCCTCCACCCAGGTGCAGGGTGGTGTGGCTGGAGCTCTTGCTGGCAAAGACTGAGGCAAAAAAATTTTAAAGAATTGGTTTATCAGAAACTAAGGACAGCCTGTGCCAAGTTCTAGGTGCTGGGTTTTAAGAAAGTTTCCTCAGTCTGCTGCATCGGCTTTTGGCAGAAATCTTTGCGAAACGACTTTTCCACTGAGGAACAGGAGATCAGAGAACTGTTCCCTTTAACACTTGAGTGTGCATGAACTTGCAGGGATATCGTTTGAAGCTCTGCTACCCTTGTTAAAGGTCACTTTTTGATCCCATCAAATACCCTCTTTACCTGGAGATAAGATTTAAAAATGAAAGACGAAAGAGAAAGGGCTTAAGGAAGAAGGAGAAGCGGGAAGCTGCCTGAGCAGCCTGCGCCTGGCTGGCAGCAGGGGGGAGATGAAAGCAGGCGCTGGCACAGCCGGGAAAATGGCTCTGCAGGGTGGGGACGGAGTAGAAACAGAGGGGCTGGGGCATCTCCAGGGCTGTGGGGCAGCCCCTCGGCACATCTGGCGCCAGGAGCACTGGCCACCCTGGGCTGCTGGTGCTCCCTTGCCCTGCCAGAGCCTGCTGCCGCCATCGCCACAGCGCAGAGGAGGGAAACCGCGCTGGGCCAAGGTCGTGGCTGAGGTCAATAAATTATACATGACAATTAATCTTAGAAACCTGTGATTCGGGGGAGAAAGGCGAGGACACTGCGGATTCCGAGCCGGGCTGGCAGGCAGATGCCTTGGCTCCATGTCAGCCCGGGGAAGTCAGTGAAAAACAAGCCTGTGCTGGGATGCTGTGAGTCGGTGTGAGTCACTCAGCACGGCTGGCACGCTCCCGGTGCCCTTCCCGGCGGGCAGGGGGGTGGTGGCTGGCACTGCCCGGGCCGGGGGCTTGTTCCCACTGCCCTGTGCAGTGGCTGGGCTGTGGTCCCAGGGTGCCCAGCCGTGGGAGCTACTCAGCCTTCACGCATGCCGTGAACCCTCCATGCTGGGGGTTCAGCAATTGTTTGCCTGTTACAATCAATTCCTATTTGAGACGTTTTAAAATGTATAACTGTCTCCTTGAGACTACAGCATTCAGCAGGTGGTAACACTCAAAGCTGTTTTTTTAATCTGTAGTAAGGATTTACAAAGGAAACCTTGACTTTTAGATTGATTTTTAAATAAGCATATATTTAGCTGTTAGTGCTTGAAGTACATATTGGATTATATTCTTCTGCAAACAGAATATTCTAATTGATCTTGCTAATAAATAATGAAAGCCAGCCCTGCTACATATAATTCAAGGTTACACTGCATTTGTATCAGCAGCACTGGGGAGTTTTTTAATGCTTAAAAGATTGTTTCTTTTGAATAAGGGAAAAAATGGGCGTGGGACTAAATGCTGAGCTTTTCTCTAGAATTTCCTTTTATTGTTTTCTAAACTGTAGTTAGCAAGTGTCACTGTTTGAGACCCTCCTATACATATAAAGCTAAACCTAAAAGCCTTTCCCTCTCCCCAGTGGCTGCCCCTCAGGAGTGGCAGCAGCCAAGGATGTGCAGCACTGCACATCTGCCTGCAGCTGGCCCTGTGGCTGCCTGGTGGGTGGGATGGGGCCAGGAACCCCTGGGAGGAGGGCAGTGCTGCCACTAGGACCTGAGAACAGCTGGAGGATCAGTGTTACTGTTCAGCTTGGAATTATCAGAGCTGTGATGGGTCACTTGGCTGGGGCAAGAGCAGCTTCAGTGAGCCTCTGGGACGGGACAGGTCTGGGCCCTGCACACCTGGGGACACAGAGCTGCCTCTGGGGCTGGGCAGCGAGCTGGGCATAGCCACGGCTCCTGGCAAGGGTGCAGAGCAGCTCTGTCGGCCGGTGCCCTCTGCAGCAGTGCTCTGGCCCAGCACAAGCCAGGGACAGAACGGCTGCCTGGAGCTGGGGCACTCAGGGTGCAGGTTATTGTGGTTTGCAGATGTGGTGCAGGTTCTTGGAGTTCAGAACGGGCATTAATCACCCAGTGACACTGCAATTACCATAGCGGACAGGGCATTTATTTGCCATTTAAGTTGTAATTAGGGGAAATAACTATTTCTTCCCCATTCACAGAAGTTGCAAGTTGCAGCTGGCCAGCTTTGACCTAGTGGGTTTGTGCAGCTCAGCTGCATTGGCTTTGCCACGGGGCACAGAGCTCTTGTGTCCAGTGGAGGTGATGCCTGCTGTTACAGGGACATTCACAGCAGCTGTCCCCACTCCATACCACAGCCTCTGCCTCTGGGGTGGTGGCAGTGACTGGGGCAGTGGAGAGGGCAGGGCACCTAGCCCAGGGTCATGCCATCCCACAGGGACCGTGGGTCAGGGACACAGGACAGTATTGCTCCCTAATTCCTACAGTATTTCTCCAATTTCAAATGCCCTAAGCCTGAGAACCAGGACAGAGGCCAGCCAGGCACCCAGTGGGGACTGGCAAAGGACAAAGCTGTGTGGCTTTGCATCCCACTGGCTGCTGGAGGGGGAGCGAGGTCTCCAGGGCTAGGGCCGTGCCCAGTGGGTCAGGGCTCAGTGGATGCAAAAGGCTCCATTCTGTTCCACATCTGTGACATCAGCAATGCTGCTCATTCCTGAGCAAAACCCTGCGTACCTCGTGGCTGGGACCTGCCACTCCATTCCCTGTTGAGGACAGGGCAGGGATCCATGGTGGCACATGTGTCTGCTGACCCTCTTGCTGCCTTCCTGCTCCTGCTACGAGAAGCCATTTGTTTGAGGAGTTAAGAGTGGTGCAGGAGGATGAGCCAGCGCAGGTTTCCCAGGCAAGAGGAGACATTCCTGTCTTCCTTTTCCCATAGGCAGCTGGCAACCACTCTCCCACCAGCTGGAGTGACAACATGATTGGCCAGGAAAGGCAGCACAATATTAAAGAGCTGCTGGCACCTCATGGGAAATTCACTTTAAAATATTTTATTTAGGTGTGTATCTGGATTTTTCTGCTTCTCCTCCGCTTGCTCCGTACCACAGGGAGCACGCTCTGGAGTGCAGGCACTGTGCTGAATGGGGTCTCGTATATCTCAGAGGGGGAGGGCCAAGGGACAGAGCCAAGCCCATAGAGTGTCCAGAACCTGCGTGCCGTGTCCCATGCCTCCAGGGCTGCCTCGTGCCCAGCACTCCCAGGTGTGGGAGCAGACTGACATGGAGCCACAGAGCCCCATGGCCTGCATGGGGTGGGTGTCCTGGGTGGGAGCAGAGCAATGGAGGGTCATGGGATGAGGACAGATGGACTCTTCTGGGCCTGGCCAGGATGAAAGGCTGCTGCTGATGGCTGTTTATTAGCAAAATTTCTCATGATTTTGCCTTTTGCCTATTCCAGGAAGTCATGATAAATATGGATGTGAGTGCACAGGGAGATGGGATGGTTAATTAGAGTGGAGTCCTGGGAGTGGGATCTCCTGGGCTGTAATCACACCCTGGGGAGGGAGCCAGTCCTGTGGGGACCCCCTGCACACTGCCAGGCTGTGGGACCTGGGGCTAGGGACTTCCCTCTCCACAGATCTAATTGCACCTGCCTCACAGGCTTGTTGTGTGAGTTGGAGTTAATTAATGCTCATAAAGCCGCTCGGCATCTTTGGAGAAGAGCAAAGGTATTGTAGTTGCTGTTATGATTTACAAGGTGATGCAATTAGTTTAATTTAAGAGAGTTATCAGTCAGCCAGCCTTTTCCACAGCCACTGTGCTGTCCCTGTTTGCCCACTGCCACAGACAGGTTCACAGAGAGCCAGCTCGTGCTGTCTGCTTGGGAGGAGACAGCAGCACTCTGTGTCTGCTCCTCCTGAGCACCTCTTCCCCTCTGCCCCATCCCTGCTTCTTGAATCATCCCAGTTGTCACCCTTTGTCCTATTAATGGCCTGATGTCATTGTGACCTGTGGCTCTGGTCACAGCACTCACCAATGCTGTCATGAACAGATGAAGAATGAAAGTTATCCCATTTATCCTCAGCTGTTTACCTCAACATGAGCTCTGGTGATGCCAGTCCCTCTCTTCCAGCTACCAAGATCTCTGATGACACCCCCACACTACAGCCTGAACTACTGGGAGCCCAGATGAAGGATGTGAATCCAAACTAGCCTTTCCTCTGGTGACAGTCTCCTTTTTTCATGCTGCTTCTGGCCAGCAGATATGTGGGACTAGCTCTCTCTCAGGCTAGGTCCAAGCTCTTTTAGCGTTGGAATGTTCCTGTGTCCCAGAGACTTGGAAAAGTGGAGCATTAAATCTGTCTGTCACGGGAGGAGAACAGGGTGAGCATGGCTGGGGAACGCGTGGCTCAGCCCAGCCTCGCATGTCTGCAGGATGGGGGGTAGAGGCTGTCAAACCAGCGGGTGTATTTATATATATCTATATGTATGTACATGTGTCTCTGTGTGTCTGTATACATTCATTGGGTTAAGAACTTGAGGACCATCTGTTCCAGCTTTTGGGGGAAGCTAAAGCCATTTCTGGCATATGCTGAGGCTGAGGTGATTAATCACCGAGGGCTCAGTGGTTTGCTGCCACAGAGTGGGGTTTGCTCTGCAAACCCCAGAGGCTGGCTCCACCATCCCATGATCTGAAGCCAGGGTGACCTTGGGCCCCATCACCCGCCCTGGGCGTGGGCAGTAGGGCCTGTGGTGCGTGGCACTGTCCCTCCATGTGTTGTGTCACAGGGCCACTCAGTCCCCAGCCCTCGGGGAGAGCAGAGTTGCAGCCCCTCGAGTTCAGCCTGAAGCAGTTAGACTGGTCACTTCTTTCCAGGCTGCCTCGGGGAGAACGTTTGTCCTCACTTTTGTGCCCCATCTCTGCACAAACCATTCTTTGTCACCAGCTCTTTTTTCCTCCCGAGACATGAAAACTGAGACCTGTTGCCTGTCTCTTTGCCTTAGCAGCAGATGAAGATGTCAGGAGCCTGACTGGCTGTTGAAGAGATCTGCCATTACCTTTTTTCCTCCTCCAATTTTTGAAATCATTTCATAGGAATCCAATTTTCTCTTTCATATTCACTTCTGCAAACAGATTTGAAAAACTCTTTGTTAGTCAGAATCATCTCTGAAATGTACTGCTGTATTTCTTTTTGCTATTCTAATTAGCCTTTTAACTCAGCACTGCTTGTATTTATAGCTAGCTAATCCTCCCTCTCCAGGCCCCATCCTCCTCCATAGCAGAACATTTCCACTGTTTAGAAGCCATTTGCTCTTTCCTGTTTTCTGTTTCCCAGTTCCTTTGCTGTCGCTGTTTCAATGCTCCAGCTCGACTGAGCTCCCTGATCAGACGCAGGGTCCCCTTTGCTGCAGCACCTTTCCTGGAGCGAGATTCAGCTCCAGGCTGGCACAAGCCTTTGAGCAGCTGCCTTGATTCTCTCCTTCAAGATTATTTCAAGACCATCTATTTTAGCTCCTCAGCTCCCACCATCCGCTCCTGCAAAATGGGCAGCCCAGGGTGGGCACGGATGTAGATACGATTGCCTTGCCCATGCCAGTGTGGGCAAAGAGCCTCTGGCACGTTTTTGGTGGCCACGGTCGTGTCCTGCCATTCTTCGGAGTGCAGGAGTGTGACCCCCATGTTCTGACCTCCCCGGGTTCCTCCACTCAGAACAGTTCCTGCATCTGTGCAAAGGAGGCAATGGAACCAGATTTTTGTCCTCATCCATCATCCTAATTAATCACCATAGTTTAGAATACATTTTTACTTTTGGATGCTTTTATGTACTTAGGAGCCAGGAGGAATCGGTTTGCTGGAGTGTTTTAGTAAAGCCCTTCAGCTTAGCATTGGTAAGCGTCAGAGTTTTCCCCGGGGGGAAGGGGGGGTGTAAATACAGACTTATCCCCCAAAGCCAGTGGGAGAGCACCCCCTAAGAACCCTTTTTGCTGTGCGCCTCTAACCCTTGACTTAGGAGCAATTCCCTTGCTAATGCTTTAGCTCTGCATTTCTGAAGCTTAAGATAACTCAGAGCTCTTCTGGAGCAATGCCAAATGCTGGCATAAAATATCAAAATGTCTTGTATGGTACAGAGCTTTATCTGTGGGCTGGCACTGTGGGGCTTTCCCTTTATGTGGCCCTCCTGCCAGAGCTCCTCAGAGCGGGCTTTCAAAGAGCAAATACGCAGGAGATCTGCTGGCTTAGCACAATTCCTAAATGCAGATAAGGCTTAGAGCCTCACACCAGGTAGGAAGATTCCAGCACCAGTTAAATGGGCTCGATTGTGCAAATCTCTGGCCGTGGCAGGGAGAGATGGGGAGCACTGACAGATGGTCTGGCACAGGCAGCACGGGGACCTGCTACGGCACCCTGGGTAAAAGACATCCTGGTGGCCTTGAGACAGAGTCTGGGATGATCTGGAGGTCCCAACTCCCCATCCCTCTGGGGCTGGTCCCACCATGGTGGCCACTGTTTTCACACTCCCTCAGCATGTCATCTTCCCCTGGGGTGGTCTCAAACTGTCTCCATGAACAGTAACCACAGAAGTGTAAATCACTAAGGCTGAGGAGCTGAAGAGCATCCAGTGCTGAGAGAGCAGCCCCTGGCACAGGGAGTGGGGCTTGGGGCAGCCCCTGGTGTAACACAGGGATTGGGGCCTGTGGGGTGGGCTCTTCTGCATCCAAAGTCCACACATGATGCTGTCCATCAGACCTTCAGGAGAAGGTGCTCCCTCTCCACACTGGAGAGCTGGAGCCCCAGGCCCACTCCAACACGGCAGCTCCCGTGGGGAGGAAGGAGAAGGTCAGGGAAGAGGAGGGTGTTGAATACAAGGCAGTGCTGAGGGCAGGGTGAGGAGATTGTGTACGTCAGGGACT
Organism: Platysteira castanea; assembly: GCA_013397175.1. Taxonomy (NCBI): domain Eukaryota; kingdom Metazoa; phylum Chordata; class Aves; order Passeriformes; genus Platysteira; species Platysteira castanea. The sequence continues at coordinate 1,380,401 of VYXC01011097.1, read as the reverse complement.
CGGGTGAGAAGCAGGGGAAATCAGGACTTCCTAATACCACAATTTTAAATGTGCAAATCTGTTACTAGTGAGTTATTTGCTCCATATGAAATATTAGTTCTTGTCAAGATATATCTTTCCTGTGCATAAACTGCATAGTTTGATGCCTTGTTTTTTTTTTATTCAATCTCTCTGCTCCTGAAAATTCATCTCCATTTTATCATTTGCTCAATTTTCATGTTTGCGTGGCATTTCTGAGATAGTCACGGCATCAATCCTCTGCTTTGGGAATCTCAAAGCCCTGGCAGGAAAAAGGGGCTCGGAGCGCCCCCAGTCACAGATCTGCTCCTGGCATCAGGATCCACATAGCAGGGTTTGGTACTGGTGGATGGAGCGTGGAGAACAGATGTGGGTGGGTGACAGCTTCACAGGGACACGGGGATTTGTTCCATGAGTGGTGCTGAGAGGCTCAAACATGGACTGTGGCCAGAGGCACAGAGCCCGGCTCACTCCAGCTCACTGGGCACCAGGGCACAGTGACCTGCCATTTGCTCCTCAGCAGCCTCAGCTGAAGGACAAAGCACCATTTTCAGGATGAAAAATTGTTTTATTGCATTTATTGTAGCACTGAGTCACAGCATAGGAAAAATCTTAAAAGAGGTAAAGCAGGAAGTCCCTCTAGGAGCATGTTTAGCCACCAGGACTGGACATGGCTGCCTCAGTATTTCAGCTGTCACAGGCATCTTTGATTCCACCTTCTCAGTGTGGATGTGATGCCCATCTCCCTCATCCAGCCTCCATCAGATCTGGAATCTCAGTGCCCTGCATCTGCCTTTGGGATATCACATGGACCTGGAAGAGGAGATGGATCGGGCTCAGGCTGCTCCTAACCCTTCCCCAGCCTCCCCAGATTTGCCTCTCAATGCTTCCCCCAAGCTGGCATTCCCTCAGCTCGTGTTCCAGGCTCACAGCCTCCTTAAGACCTTGCAGTAAAACTTTACACATCATTTATCACGAGATGTATTAATGGTACAAACAATCTCTTAGCTTCCTTTTATCTCAGCAGGCCCACCATGTGCTCTGCCCGTGACTATTAGCAGCACTGATGACAGTTTAGGCAGTGAATGGATGTTTTCTAGTTTCTTTTCCTTACCCCACTGTATTAGTGGGGGTTCTACCACCAACCTAATGTGAGTAGACCAGGAAGTTTACAGCATGCAGGGGGTTAAAGTCCTGTGTGTCATTATGCACAGACCAAGATTTCTGTCTCCCAGTCCAGTTGGTGCTTTTTAACCTTCATAAATCTGTCTTCTTGCTGCTGGAGCCAGCAAGAAATCACGCCTCACTGTGTCAGTCTCCAGTTGGTCTCTTGTCCTGATTTAAGCAAAACCATGCAACTGGTGTTACTGTATGGGAATGCAAACGTTAGCGCCTCATCTGCGATGCTGCTGGTGGTTCCGCAATCATTAATCTAATGAAACTGGTAATAACTCTCGGGGATGTGGTTCTGGGTGAAATCTCAACTCTACCAGAGACATGCTGTGCAGCCCGTCCATTCAGGCAGTGATTCGTCATCAGCAGGATGGAGGCACCTGGAATGAGATGACTCCTGGAAAAACTCGATGCTGCTTCTTGGTGGGGAGCAGACTGGGGAAGGTTTGCTGAAGGAGCTGCACACGCAGCACTGCACCAGCAGCCCCAGGGCAGGGATGGGCAGGGGTGGCCTTAGCAAGAGAACCTACAAAACCTGAAGTCTCCTTGTCAAACCTGACCGGGCACCTTGGAGCCAGGTGTGTCAGCACCTTTCCAGCAGTGTGAGATGTTCCTCCAGGTGGTTTCACTGTCAGAGGCCAAGGGGAAATGCAAGTGCTCATTCTCATTCTCACTCTCAGCGAGGAGCTGAGAAAGAGCAGCCAGCAAAGAGGCAGGAGGTTTCTGCTGCCGGGAAAGGGGCTTTCGCTGATTTGCCCCCTTGGAAAGGTTCGCTCCTGTCTGGGAATGATGCACCCTGGTGCCCATGGTGGCACCTTCCCACTGCTCAGCCAGGGATGATACCCACCAGGGGTATCTGAGTGCGATGGGACCAGCAAGGACCCGAGCTGCCGATGCAAAACCCCAGGGACACAGAGCCACAGCCGTGCTCTTTTAAACAACACACCATTTTGTTGTCTTTATGGCTGGAGGCTTTCATGAGAACATGCAGTTTTTGTCTGCACTCCAGCAAGAGGAAGAAGGATGCTTATAATCCGGTGCTGGAGAAATTGGCTGAGAATCAGAGCTCTGTGCCAGCCCCCTTTGCTCTCCCAGAATCTGCAGCAGAGATGCCTGGGAGCGTTTCTTAACCGTTCTTTTTGCCACAAAAAAAGCTGCTAAGTCAAAACCTAAACAGTTTGCAAACTAAAGTTGATTTTGATGAACCTTCAGTTTTTAAAGTGTTTGGGGGAGAAGTTCCATTGTTGACAGAACACCTTCTCTCAGCTGCGCTGGTGAACAGGCTGGAAAATGAGTCAGAATGTGAGGGCTTAATTGCTTCAGGCCTAGCATGTAAAAAAACTCAAAACTAATAGGGCTGAAATATGGTAAGGCTGCATTTCCATAGATGCCAAATAATTTACTGAGAGATCATAAGATGTTGGTCTTCCACCTGGACAGGAAGAGCATTTTATATTTTAAAATCTCTTCAGCGGAACCATTCCTGGCTTGTCTGTAAGCAGGAATTCCTTCCAGCCAGGCCCCAAGAGGTGTTCATGTGAGCCGGGCAGGCTCTGAGAGGGACCAGGAGCTGATTTCAGGCTGGCAGCCCTTTGTGCCCAGAGGTCCCACTCCCCAGCACACCCTGGCCAGGAGCCTTGCCCAGGGACACCTTCCCAGGCAGCCACCGTGGATGTGGAGAGACTCTTAATGTGCAGAGATCCAGCTCCCTTGCTCTGTTCTTGTCCTTTCCTCTCTGCCCAGGCTGGCGTGGGGTGAGTGATGGTGCCAGCTCTGGGAGCTCCTCGTGGGATCTGCCCAGCTACTGAGCCCTGTTTTTGTTGCCTCCTCAGAGGCCTCCCAGGATGATGCTGGTTATCCCGCTGGTTTTATGCACTTCCGAGGGGGCAGAGGGAGGAAAGTTTATGGCTGCATTTATGAGGAGCTTGAGATGATCTGCATACGCTAGAAAAATCACAGAGGCTATATAAAAAAAGGGAAAGTGCCATCCCTCGGCAAGCGGAGTGAATTGGTATTAGCCTGCAGTCAAAGAGGATCTTAAATTATTGTTGTCTTTTTGTATTGCTGTACAGTAGTTTAAAGATAAAAGCCATCTGGGAAGAGTTGAGATAAGTTGTGGGGGGAGCCAGCCGCGCTCAGAGCTCAGACACTGACTGCAGCGTGCTGGAATGAACCCACTGCCTGCAAGGGTTTGTGCTTCACCCCCCTGGGCTCAGGATGATAAAGCTGGAACACCCAGGGGAGCAGGGTAAATCCTACCTGGGCGCTTCAGCCTCTTCCCCACAGCTGCCTCTGCAGATCCTGCTGGCTGCACCTGCCTGTTGCAGACACCTGCTCATGAAGCAGCGCTGCTATAAATTCACTTGCTGTCCTTGGTGCGTATTATCATTGCTCTTTTCCCAAAACAGAAGCTGCAAGCTTGGAGCTGGGGCTGCTGGCTTGTCCCCATGTCCCTTTTGCTTGTGACATCTTCTCCATCACCGGCACAGACCAGATGAGGTGTTTGTTCCTTCTCTCCCAGCGCTGAGGCGTGTGGCTGGGCATGTGGTGAGTCTCTTTGGCTGTCCTTGGGCCCAGGGCACACAGCTGACATCTCACCCAGTAGAGGAAGGTGGCTGCAGGGCCTCGTCCCAGCTGATTGTGGGGGTGCAGGTGAGGGCTTTGCCTGGCCCAGTGCTGACTGCAGTAAGGCTAACAGAGTGCGAAGCCCCCAGATCAGCTGGCCTCAGCCTGGGTTGGTAATTTAAACATGGGTTTATTAGAAATAATTAATTTAGCCTGCAGCAGAACAGTGCAGGGAGAGCAGCAGGAGCTGGCATGCTGTGGGAAGGGGAGACGGTGGCAGCTGTGCTGAGGAGCCAGGAGCGCCAGTCTCACTGGCAGCCGCATGCCCCTGCTCCCCTCTCTGCTGCTGCTGCCACCCATGGCTCAGTCCCACGGGATGGTCTGGGAGCATTGCTCCAGGCTGTGGTCACTGCCTGAAGGTACAAGCAGCCTTTTGGACCTTTCCTGGGAGGAGGAGGAGGTTTCTGGCAGCTTCACCCCATGCAGGGAGCGTGTTGGGCCCCACAAATGCCGAAACGGTTCCACGCAGCCAGGTGTGACGGCAGCCTGCAGAGAGTGGCGAGCAGGGACAGGACACTGTTGGGGAAGCCGCCCTGCTGGGGCTGTTGGGAAGGCAGCAGTGGAAGACCCGGGGCTCCTCTGCCAGGGGCAAAGCCTGGGTGAGAGCGGTGCTGGCTGCTGAGCCCCTTGCAGCTGGGGCACTGCGGGCACAAGCAGCACAGACGGCTCAGCACTCAGGCATGCTGGCAACTTGGAGCACTCTGCTTTCGTGACCTGTCCGGGAAAGACACCCACCAGGAGCAGCCCCAGGCAAGGTACTGGGTTGATGGTGGGCACAGTGGGCACGATCTGTGCTGCCTGTGGGGCTGAGGGCTGGTAATCAGCCCTCCTGGCAAGCAGCGAGGCATTACTGTAATCTAGTCTGCAGGAGATAAAAGCTCAACGAGCTTTGTGGAGTCAGACAAGGATAAGCACTGACAAAGTCTGGAATGTTTTTTCAAATGATAATGGCTCTCCTTAATAAATGCCAAACACAACACTGGGCAGGGCTGAGAGCAGCAGCAGCAGAGGCTTCACGGCCATCCTGAGCATGGCCACCCCAGCCCAGGAGCCAGCCACAGGCTGGCTGGTGGCAGGGGCTTGTAGCTGGCCATAACATTGATCTGGCAGCCCAGCTCCACCTCAGCCAGCAGCACCCACTGGATCCAAGACCTCACCAGAGCCCACTCCGGCAGCTGGGAGCAGCACCCCACTCCACGGGCAGTGCCAGTGCTGACCCTGCTGCTGCCATGTGATGGACAGTGCTGGGAGGGACTTCTGACCTGCAGCGGCCTTGCTGGGACTGAGTCACTGCCTGGGCACCAGCGGTGCTGGAACACAGCTCAAATCCAACAGGACAGCCGCAGAGCAAGGGAGTCTGAGGAACTGTTGCTGATTCCCCAATGGCCTCAAAATCTGTCTTTGTGTGGTGCTGCTTTTTGAATTGCTGCATTCACACAGCAGCTTGAGGGGAGTGATAAGGCTCATGAATATGGAAATTTTTCTCAGATGGGGGAAGGGGGTTTGCTGGGACTGGGGTGCTTTCCTGAAGCGCTCCTATCCTGCCTTTCTTGGAGCACCATGTGCTCAAAGAAGTGAAGTCTGAAGCAGCCCTAGGTGCTCACACACACCCTGGCTCTGGGAGCCAGCACAGTGCTGAACCAGGGACCCAGGGAAGGGCGTAGGGGAGCTCTATGAGGATAACCAGACATTTCCTGTGCCCGTGTACAGACATCCAGTTTTCCAGCAGCCACTGTGGGACTGGGATGCACACCGTGCTCTGCAGAAACAGACTCATTCCATTCAGCACGCACTGTCCCCACCGGCAGCACAGCCTAGCATCGTCCTGTTTGCCCAGTGCAAATGGTTTTTCCAGTTTCTTGGCTTTGAGCACTCCTTTCCCTGCTAATCTCCCTGCCAGTTTGGAGCTAAATTTCCCCTCGCTCCTCGCAGCCGTCCGCACGCAGCCAGAGCCTGTGGCTCAGAATAGACATGCAGGAGCCCTGTTTCTGGTGGGGCTCCATGTACCCCCAGCCAGTCTGTGGCAGCATGACTTGGTGTGCCCTGGAAACCCCCACCGATGCTGGCCTGGTTTAGTTCTGCCCAGGTCCTCTGATGGCTTCAGGGCTCAGTGTCAAGAGCCCCCAGTGCCATAGGGCTCAGCATCCCCGTCCCCGGAGCCCTTGAGCGCTGTGGTGCTCCATCCCCGGAGCCGTGGTGCCCCCCAGTCCCGAGCTGTGGGGGACAGTCACCACCGCTGGGGCTCAGCACGGGTGCTTGTTCCACTGGTGCTGTCCCTGGCCGCTGCTCCAGCCTGCTCTGCACACATCCACTGGTTATTGATCACTCTAAAAATCTTTAAAGATTAACTTCTGGGAACAAATATGACATCTTTATGGAGAGCCAGAACAAGCTGCTTTAGCATTCGGGTGGCTACTTTGCTGCACGGAAACATCTGTTTGCACCAGGACGTGCAGAGCAAATGATCTGTCAGCGTTCGAGGGCGCGTCCTGCGAGCGGCTGCTCCCCTTATGGTGGGTACAGGTAACCTTGCCACCCGCGCAGCTGCACAAGTTGCACTCCTGACACTTGTTACTACACCAAGTTCCTGGTGTGTGCTGTGAAACCAGCCTGTGTTTTCACTGTGTTCGACCTCCAGGGTAAAGCCAGGTAGGGCATGGCCTTCCAGGAGCTTGGAGGGAGCAGCTGGCAGCAGCTGAATACATCCCAATCCTTTGGATTAATTTCTTTTCCACAGCTAGAGAGAGCTTTTCTCGTGGCCACAATTGCAGAGCACACCTGGGAGTAGGGGACACTGCTCCCCAGGGTACAGGCAACAGGGCGCAGGACAGCAGAGCCTCCATGGTTACTCTGCTGCAAGAGGATAACCTGCTGCAAAGAAAAAACTCCCCTGGTGCAAAGCCCAGCCTATGGCAGGGCACCAGACTGTGTGAATGAAGGCACCTTTACCCAGAGCAGTGAATCATCATTAGAAATCACTCAATAATTTGTGTCAGGAAGAGCAAGTCACATACTGGGTCATCCTGCCCATCTCACTAGCCAGCATTTGTGCATTCCCTCTGGGATATTTGCCAGGGATCTCTGATCCATCTCATGCCGTGGAGTTTTCCCGCTTTCCCTAGGATGGCAATTCCCCGATTAACATAATTTGCTTCCAGAAAACTTTCTCCAATATTCAGTCTGTGTTTTCCTTATGTTAATTTCATGCCATTACAGCACCTGATTAATTACTCTGTTTATGCCACTAGAATATTTGCAGGCCATTGCCATTGATGTGGGGACACTTAATAGAAATGTCTGTAGATCTAATTGCTTAATGAAGGGATGAAGAACGTTCTCGGCTCCCCTGGGTTCTGTAGGACCAGCAGATGTTTCTGTGGTCTGACTGTGTCCCAGTTGATGATCCCCTGGGCTGGCTCCAGCTTTCTGCTCACCCTTGTGTCTCCTTCTGCAGACTCCTTGTCCCAGGGAATGCTGCTTCCACAATGCAATCCAAAAATGGGACAGGGTTTCTGTATGGATTTTTGCTAACTTGTAAATTAGGGTAAAAACCCACAGGGAAGATGCCCAACAGTGAGTGCCTGGGGGGTCCAGGTTCCTTGGCCCCACTGCCCAGGTGTGTGTGCATTTGGCACTCCCTACCTGTCGCTGAATCCGTCAGTTCTCTCTGTTTCCCCAGCTCTGGCTGTTGTTTTTGCTCCCCAGCACGTGGCAGTTCCTCCTCCGCAGACACGTAACGCTGCGCATCCCCAAGCAGGAGCTGAAATCCTGCCCGATGTGCACTCCCCAGTTATCCCAGTTTTCCGGTGGCACTGCTGAAGCCAAACTCCCTGTGCAGCCCAGGGTGCCAGCGGGGCAATGCTGGCACCTGAGCCTGGAGATGAGTGTGGCTCCCTGCTGCTGCCCGGGCACCTCCTCCATGGAGCAGCTTGCAGGAGCTCAGTTCCCCTCAGCTGAGACTTCAGCAGCCTCAAAATAAAAAGAGGCTCCAAAAGGTCTTCTGACCCCCCCTGCAAGGCTCTCCAGCCTTCTTGAGTGGAAGGAAAGGATCCATTAATGTTTGGCTTCATTTCTGTTTATCAAAGAGAAAAAAGCTTTTGTCAAGCATCAAAGTGGGGATTCAGGACGCAAAGCAACTGCTTTGCTGTGGTCTCCTGAGGAACCTGAGGAAGGAAAACACTTGTTTGAAATTCCCCACAAAATTGGTGAATCTGAAAACCCCAGTTTGTGCAAAGAGGAGGATCAAGACATTCCCTGTCTGCTGTAAGCCTCTCTGGAGCTCCATCCAGATCTGAAATCCTGGACAACAAGGATGCCGGCACTGCACCCTGTGGGGATTCGGGGCTCCAGGCTGGGCTGAGGCTGGAGCTGGAGACTGAGCCAGCTGTGCACAGAGCCCTCAGACAGACCAGAAACCCCAAACAGGCTGAAGCAGCTGCAAGGGAAATGTAAAATAAACATGTGGCCTGAAGTCCGGATGTGCAGTTTATTTTAAAACCTAGTAACTCCAGATAATTGATAGTGGAGTGCAGTATTTTCCATGCGTTGGATTACGAGCGTCTGTCGCTCACCAGAAGCTGTAACCTTGAGCGATGAGACATTATTGGCAGTATTTAACACAAATCTGTTTTCCATCATTGTCAAATCCCACTTCAATATGCACCACAGGAAGAAAGCCGAATACTAAATTGATTTCTTTAATGGGAAGTGTTCTTCAGGAGATACCGACCTGTGTGGAGATGCATTAATAGGATTACAATGGAACCTTTTTATTTTGCTTTATTTTTTATCGAGATTTCCTATCCTGTCACACGTGCGAGATGCTGCTTGGACATGCACGGACATGGTGAGTCAAAGGCAAGGCAGCGTACCATGAGGAGAGCATCTGTCTCTGGAGATGTAGCTCCTGAACTTGGGACTGTTACTGTGGTGGCTCTGCCAAGCCGTGGCTGCAGGGAACAGCTTGGAAACAGCAGCATTCACCAAGCACCAAAGGAGATCTCACCAGGTACTGCTGACTGGGATAAGGTGGTGCATCCCGCTGGCACCTGAGAGCACCCAGGACATCCCTCCTTCTCCTGACCCAGCAGCCCTTGGGAGAGCCTGGAGAAGCCTCTGAAGAGAAGCAGGAGAGAACGGAGCATGGACTCAGTGTGGAGCTGGGTGTGGAAGCCAGGGGCTGAGCACAGGCTGTGCTCAGCCTGTCCCAGTGCTGGTGCTGTGCCCGGGCAGCCAGTGGCCACCAGCGGAATTGGCAGCACTGGCCACCGTCCCCACAGGCACTGGGTGATCGGTGTGGGGATTGCTGGTGCCAGGCAGGGAGGAGGAAGGTTTGCCTTCTCCAAGAGAGTGGGAGTTCTGTAAGCGATAAGATAATTACCTTACTTCAGCATAAGCTGATTGACAGGGAGCTAATTGACTGTTGAAAAGTTACTGTTTGTTCTGCCCGGGCTGGGCAAGAGCCCCATGAATTTCTCTCACTTGCTCCTGCTGACGTTGCCTGAGCTGAGGCTTGCCTGGGAGTCCCAAGCCCAGGTGGTTGAAACCTCCCAGTTCTTCGGGGGTCTGGCCAGCAGGATGAGGAGTTGGGAGCTACACCTCTGCACCCTGCAGGGCTGGTGGTTGTGCCACAACCCTTGAACAGCAGGTTCACCTGGCAGCTGCCGACTCAGACATAGCTGAGCGCATAACAGTGCCACGTTAAAATGTCTGTCTCAGAGTTGTGGGCCACTTCAAGGTTGTTTACAAGTCTGACTGGCAAAGCTGAACCTTTCCTTGTGATATGCTGAGGATTTATGTCTGTAAATATTGAGGGGATGCGTAGGAGGCGTGACGAGTAACGGGGCCATGCAGGGCAGACCCTCCGCAGGCAGAAGGTTCGCTCCTCGCAGCAGCTGCGCTTCCACTGCAGGGGTGGGTGCTGCTGCCCAGCCGAGGGTCTCGGTGTGGAGCAGGTTCTGTGGCACACAGGGGCTGGCATGCGGGGCTGCACTGAAGGATGCTGTTCAGGCAGGGAAGAGCCACCAAGCATCTGACAAACAAGGCTTTATAGATTTACAGGAACGCATTACGTGTTTCCAAAGGCAGTATGGTACCCTCTGGAGCTAATCTGAAGGAAGGTTTTGGATTCAGAGACAATGCCGCTCTGGCATACCCTGACAGTAAGTGATGCTGTTGCCGTGACAACTCCCCAAATCTTCTCTTCCACTCTCAGAACCCACCTGGGTCTCCAGCTGCCCTGGGAGTGCACAAGACTAGTGCTGCACACCCTCTCCCTGGGCACCCGCCTTTGGCTTTGGTCAGCAAGACTCATCCTGCTGGTCCTGTGGCTCCAGCCCATCAGGTGCTCACGCTGCTTTACTGCAGCTGCCCCACTTCTCCTCTGCTGCCTGTGCAGCACTGGGCCCTGGGTAGGTATAGACAAGCTGCCACTGTGATGGATAAGAAAATCACAGCGTCAGTTAGAGTGGATTATAGTTTTTTTCTCCTCTGACAGGAAGGAGATGTCTCCATACGAGTCTGAGGTTGCTCAGGGCAGCTACCGCCTTCATCCGTCACTGCTGGTCCCCAAGCACTCCTCAGCCAGAGATGCATTTGGTCTGAAACGCATCCACGTGGGCTGAGGCTTTTAAGGTGATCAGAGCTGATGGAGACTGTGTTGCCCGGAGCTCTATCTCAGGCAGGAAAGTTGTCCTGCTGCCTCCAGTGAAGCGTGGCCTGTCCCTTCAAGCTGCAAAAGGCACAGCAGCTTGGAGAGTCTGGAAAAGCCCCAGGTGACGGTGGGAAAAGTGACTTGGCCCCAGCCAGCATGTGTGCCCAGACTTGCTGCAGCTCTTGGCCCTCTTCCTGCTCTCGAGCCCATGCAGCTGGGATGCTGTGTGAGCACCTGCATGTGGACAGCAGTGATAGATTCAGAGTGAGCATCACCAGCTGGAGCCAGAGGAGCTGGGTCTGCCTTCAAGTGAGGTGTTTGTGACCGGGCAGATAACACAGAAACATCTAAGGAATACTTTTGATGCCGAGAGTGTTGGCTGTGCTTCAGCTTTGCCCTGTGCTCAGCACAGCCATGAAAGGCAGAGCTGCCACGTGTCCCGTGTGGCAGAGCCCCTCGAGGGCAAGGGGTCACACAGGAGCAGCAGCTGGGACTAGGCTGGGGTTATTGTTCCTGGCAGTGAGAACAGGTTTCCTTGGGAGGCTGGTGCCCTCCTGGCAGAGGCTGCGCAGGGAGAGCGGTGCAGATACGCGGTGTCGGTGCGGCAGCACTCAGCCATGCCAGAGACATCCCTCCTTGCCATGCCTCCTTGTCCCCTCTCCCACCGGGGACACTGGGGCCGCTGGGCTCCGGGAAGATGCCCTCCTCGTTGGGTAGGAGCACTCTGAGGGGCACAGGCCGTGCAGCATTTGCTGCTGGAAGCCCGAGGACAGGCGGGCTGGGAGTGCACCGGAGTGCATCGCCTGTCAAGCAGCATTGATCCGGGTCTGCCTTATCTGAACGAGCCGTGGCCCCGAGCAGGTGCTGGGAAGACATTCCACTTAACAAGCGCAATTAGGGCTGTGACACAATGGCAGGAAAGGAGCTCAGCAACGGAGATTAATGTCCTCACACCTCTGTGTGTCGCAGTGGGGCTGCACGGCTGCCTCTGGTGCAGGATGGGCTGACCCCAGCTCTGCTTACCTGCAACACCTGTTTACTGGGAACTTTCAGGAAACTTTCAAGTACAGAGGAGAAACATTTCCTCTAGGAAAGTCTGTGGAAATGCAGTGCTTGCTTTTGGAACCGGACCTGTCAGTGTTTTCCCTGGCAGCCGGGAACCAGGGCAGGCAGGAGCTCGGGCCAGGGCAGGAGTGATGCTCCCCTGCAGTGGCAGTGTGAGAGTGGCGCTGGGATGCAGCGTGCCACAGCAGCTGCCAGGGACAGGACAGGGCACAGGCCGGCGGGCTGGTGACATGTTGTGCCACTGTCAGCTGGAACGAAATCACGGTACAGAACTCCTTACCACTGAGGCTGTGCCCCGTTTCCTTCCATGTAGCCTGGGGCTTCTCCAGCTCCTTCCCAGCCATGCTCTCCCAGTGCCGCTGGCCCATTCTCTCTGCAGGTCGTGCTCGCGGTCCTGGTGCCGGGCCCCCGCTGCTGGTGAGTGCCAGAGGTTTCATTGTTTGCTAATGGAGTTGGGGATTAATGTGATTATTTTGCATAGTAATTGGTGGCATGTGTAGCGAGGAGATCACCATGTGAGGAATGAGAAGTGAAGAGGTTTAGGGAAGTGGGCTACTTGGGGGTTGAGACAGGGTGTTTGAGTGCCATGAGTCAGTGCTCTGTAGCCAGGAACCCACACGGTGTGGGGAACCCGCTTCCAGTGCTGCCCTGGTTGGGGGTTGTGACTGCCCTGAGTCCCAGTGCAGTTCGGGGTGCCAGCCTGCGTGATGGCAGGTGCCCAGCGCGCCGGTTGGCATCCGCCACAGGCAGTGGCAGGCGGAAGCTTTCCCTCCCACGATACCATACGGGAAGGCTTCTGTCATTGTGCCACTGCAGAGAGAGGAATTTAAAAGTGTGACAAGGCAGGTTCCTCTGAACTGCCTCCAAATACCCGCCTAAGAATAGTTTCTCCCTCCAGAAGGGTGGCTGGCTCCAGGCTCTCGTCTCCCCGCGCTCCCAGCACTCCATCCTTCCTCCTGTCAACCTGCGGGCTGTGACCAGCTGCCGGGATCGATGTGTGAGGGGCGGGGTGGGATTTAGGAGTCACACAGACAGCACAGATCTTCTTCTGCAACCTAAATCTGCACTCCACCCGCACAAAAGCAGAAGTCCCGGATTTATTCCCCAGCTCCTTCCCCTGTTAATAGCAGGCCCTCTGCTCTGCCTGTGATGTCTGGGCACAGCAGTTTTACCAGGTGATAAACCTGGCTCAGTGCAGCCAGACTTTGTGTCAAACACGGTAATATTCCCCAAGCACAGCCCCAGCAGTGTGCAGCCTAATGCCAGCCATGCAGCTCACGGGGTTAGGCGGCAGAGCCCCCGTGTCCTGTCAGCTGAGATACAGCAAATCGGGTGTATGGAGCACGGGAGAGGGGCAGAGGAGCTGGCAGGGGCTTCCTCCCTGTTTGCCTTCCACTGCAGACATTTACCTTTGAAGCAGTGTGCTGGAAGGTTTCCTTCCTGATTAAAGCCCAGCATTAGTATGCAGATGAAAACATGAATTGGCCTAGATGAGGCTTCCTGGGCAGTAGTTGAAGTCAAGGATTTAATCTAGCCTGATCTTGGACATGGTTTAAACTCTTCAAAACAAGAGCACATAACCTGCTGCAAAGGTTTCATTTCAATAAACCCCCCTGTCAACAAGGTCCAGCAGCCTCTGTTTGCCTTCTCAGTGATGCTCGGCAGAGGTGAAGTGCCTGGCGTTGGTTCCTGCACCCTGTGCTGCTGCAGCAGCCCCCAGCTGCTGCCAGGATACATCCTGGCATCCCTCCATGCCCCATGGCTGTGCTGCTTCACTCCAGCACCTGGCCGAACCTGTTCCTCTGAAACACAGTGGTCTGAGCCTTCAGCCAACTCCAACCAAGCCACCGGTGGTGGCTGGATCCTCTCCCAGGACTGTGGTGATGAGCAAGTGTGCTTGCTGCTGCTGTTCAGGGACCTTGAGACCTCTCTTCTGCCCACCTTGTGTTGCTTGTGGGAAAGCCCTGCTTCATGCTCTCCCTGTACCTTTGGAGGACCCCCACAGCTGTCCATGGGACCAGGACAGCTCCAGCTATGCTGGACTTGGGAAACTCATCCCTTCAAGTTCTAGTATTTATTCACAAGAAATTAATTGTCATCTCTGTGCCAGGTTCTGGAATTTCTTCTGCCAGATCCTGCATGCATCCCTTTGATACAGAGGCCAAAGCTGTGGAAGTGCCAGCTAAGCCCCAAGTTTTGATCAGAGTTTGCAGAAGCTCAGATTGCCTTGTGAGTCTCTAAATCCAAAGAGAATTCATGGACTGCAGAATCAGTGAACTGCCCAGCCTGAGGGTACTTGGGGCAGAGCAGCAGCGTGTTTGGTGGCCACAGTTCACACGAGCAGCTCACAGCTGTGGTGGGGCAGAGAGTGGGCCCCCTCCTCACTGCCACTGGCTCAAAAGGTTCCTTGGCCAGGCTTCAGTGTGGCAGTGGTCCTGCCCTGTTTCCAAGGGAGCCATGGGGAAGCAGGGAAGGATGCCCTCTCCAGCTCTCAGGGATGGCATCTCGGTGCAGGAGAGACAAGGCCCCAGCACAGTAGGCTGTTCCAGGCAGCAGGAGGAGGGCAGGCAGAGAGGGGATGTCCCTGGACAGAAGACCAGCTGACTTGATCAGCGAGCACTTAATTAGGCTCTGTGTTAAAGCCTCCGTCCATAGCAGCTGTACACAGGAGCTGTGGGGACAGGAAAAATTCTTCAGCAAGAACAAGCAGTGAGACTGTGGGTTTCCAGACCTTCCCTCCAGAGCTGGAAAGCCTTCACACCAGAAGCACCAGCCAAGAACTGCTGGCAACGCCAGGCAGGCGAGCACAGCCTTAGCTGCTCCATCCTTGTGCATAAATTACCTCCAGGCTCTGAGCTAAACAAAGGGCCCTGAAATAATTCTGCATTTTAATAAAGTCAGCGTTCGTGCCACTGTCGTCCTTACAGAAAGAGAATTTGCATTTCCTTCTGCCAGCTCGCCCCACACAGCCCGCTGGCACTGAGGCCTGTGCACTCGCCTGTATTCCCACCAAGGACAGCATTAGATTTTGTTTCTTAATCACTGTGACACCAGAAACACAGGGTAGAGCTGCCCAAAGCCCCAGACTAGAGAGCACACCAATATCTCCAAAGCCCTCCACTGTGCAAGGGTGTGTGAAAAGCAGCACTCTCCAGAACACTTGTGTGGGTGGCTGTGCATCTCCTTGCGTCCCCCTGGATCCCTCTGGCAGCGGCCTGTGGGCAGGCTCACAGCCCATGGATCTGACAGCCGGGGAGGAAGAGCTGCTGCTTGCACTGCTGGTCTGTATTCCTGTGAAATCTGGAAAGAAACAAACTGCAGTTTCTCCCTCCCAAAGGGAAGGCATCCCCTGGGCTTAGAGTCTGCCACCAGCTGTGCCTCCAGCAGGCAGCATGCAGCGAGCAGATGAGCAGCATCAGAATTCTGTGCAGGTGCTGATGGGTGCTGGACAGGTGCTTCCCTGGGCAGGCAGAGCAGAGCCATGTCTTCCTTCTCTTTGATGGGCCTGTCACCCCTCTCATTGCCCTTCTCAGCCCCTCGTGCCGGACACAGAAGCCAGGGGGGTTTGTCTGGCCTGGAGCACACTGCCTTTCTGCTTGGAGCCGAGACTGGGCCTGGAGACTGGGCTTGGAGCCGAGACTGGGCCCGGAGCACCATGTGTGTCCTGCTGAGGGCTGCGGGGCTGCTGCAGGGAGAGAGGCACTTGCCTGTTCCGGGGTTCACCCCTTGTTCTGTGAGGGTCCACAGCCCACAGAGCTCTGTCCCGCCAGTGCTAGGTTGTTGTGGGCTGAGCAAACCTCCGGCTGCAGCAGTCCCTGTGGGTCCCTCTCCCCCTTCTCACCTCCATCCCACTCCCCTCTGCTGGTGCCTGCACCAGGGCCCTGCTGTGGGGGATAGCTGCGATCACAGCTTTCAGCGTGTTCAATTACTGCCAGTTAATGATGATTAATTTACAATTAAGGGCCTCTAAAGGGTAGTGTGTCTGTTAAATAAATATTGATCTTTCATTTGTGGTCACAGATATATTGCCCCAGTTATGGGAAGTGCAGCAGCAGCAAAGCTGGGCTCTCCCAGAGAGAGATGCCCTGCAGAGCCCGAGCTCACAGGACTATTGGGAGACTGGGGGCTGCCTGGTGCAGGGAACTGGGCTTGCCTCATCCCGGGAGCCTGGGCTCTCAGGGCTGGACAAGGATCATGATATCTGGGGTGTTTCAGCGCTGACGGGAAGTGCTCAGTCCTGTTGGTCCCGTTCCCATTTGCAGAAGGGGTGTGGGAATGGGGATGCTGGAGCTGGTGCTTCACTCTTGCGTGACCCTTAACTGGCCTTGTAAAGTAAACAAATTGTCCAGAGGCTCCACTTGCAGCCCTCCAACAAAGCCCTCTTCTTTCTCACCTGTGATTCTTTTCCACATGCAGATGAGGTGGAAACACTACCCCACCCCAGCTCCAGCCGTGTCCCAGGCAGCCCCTGAGTGAGCCCTGCTCCTTCTCCCTAGCACATTCCCAGTGACTGTCCCCTCGCCTCCCTTCCCCTCTGCAGTGCACTCCTTGGAAGCAGGCTCACCAGGAGAACGCTCTCTGGCTTCCTCTTTTATTTGAGGCATGTATTTGGAACAGTGCTTTTATTCCAAATGAACACGATTCATTCAGAAGTGCAGTTTCTGTTTTTGAATCAGCAGAGCTGTTTATGCTCATAGTGTCCATAAAACTGTTATTTTAATCCTGACACTGATGCTTATGAATAAAATTTAGATCTCATTCAGAAGAACATTAGCTGTAGCTGTTTGGCTTCTTGTTAAAGCATTAATTTTTATTGAGACCACATTGCCAAGCAGCTCCTTCTGCATCTTGCAGCAACCAAGTACCTCAAAGTGGAGACTCGGGTAGGACCCAGTTGATTGCAGCACTTGTCCCCCAGACCCTCGGCTCCAACTGCTCCATCTGCAGTTGCTGGATGATGGTGGGAACCTCCCAGTTCCCCCAGGTGAGCAGGGCACAGGGAGCAGGGGCACCATCCTCAGGGGGGATGCTGGGGTCTGCCGGAGGCGTCAGGAACTGACACAGCAGTGCTTGCTCGTGCTGGGTGGATGTTGGGTGTTCTGGTGCCAATTAGCTCTCCTATGTATTTATTGCACCTTTTTGCTCGAAGCAAGCTGTTAAATGTCAGAAATACTTTAGCATTTTAACAGAAAGATAATTTTTAATAGATTCCACCTACAAAAAGGAGCTGACTGGCAGAATATTAAACTCAGGGAGATTTATTTTTATTCTGTGCCTCCAAACAGCTTGAGATAACCATTTTTGCATGGCTCCTTGCTGATTAATGCTGCTGTCTCTTGCCTGTCCTCCTCACTTGATGCTGTGGCAGCTGTGGCTTCTCACATCCCATTAACCTTGTCTGCAGAAGGGATACCTGGCCAAAGCAAAGAATTAGCCCTTGTAATTAGGAATGTAAACATCTCACATTGCCTACTAACATCCACACATCCTTCCCTGTGTGCTCCTGGTGCTTGTTAGGGCAGGATACCCCCAGACAGGCTATTCCTATCACCAGCTTCCCACACACCAGCTTTCAATAATTTCTAGTAGAAGAGGCATATAAAGCCCAAATCAAACCCAAAGTAGCTTTGATCCTTCAGGAACTAAGATGGGTATTCTGTGAGTGCTGGTTGTGCTCTCACAAAGTGCACTGGCAGCTGGTGGGGTCTGCTGGACTGAGGTGAGCCTTTCCTCTTCCTTAGCAGAGCTGATGGATGCCTGGGACTCGTGGCTGGCACCAGCCAAGCAGTCGTGTTCTTAGTGATGGTGCTGTCTGTATCCTGGCACTGCAAGCTGGTGGCACAACACCAGGCCAGCCCCAAGTGCTTCCACAGCAGCGCTGCCTGAGGTGTTGCAGGGATGTCACCTGTCACCTCTGCTTGTGGCCCAGGTTTGATTTTTGGGTGAAGCTGTATCAGTCTGTTCTCAGCATGAGCAGTGACTCCCTAGTGCTGGATGGAGCAATGGAATCATTGCTCATAATAGAGCAGCTTCTGATAATTCAGGTGACTTTATTTGTTTCTAGGTGATATAATGAGCTGTTTTGAGTGATGTTAGATTTAATGGCTAAATCAATGTGTGTATTTAGTGTTAGCCTTTATTTTAGCACTAAGTGACATGAGATAAGCAGACTTAGAGAGTGTTAATTGGTTTGTGTTTAGCATTTACACTAATCAGACTGTGCAGTGCTGCCCAGAGCTCTTCAGCACTAGTAATTCTGTTTATCCAAACCAGGAACTGTTTACTCTATTGACTGGAGTGGCATCGGGCTGTTTTTTCACTCACTTGGATGTTACACTACATGTTTGAATTGACAGAGAGCCCTGGCTAACCCCGCGTGGTGCCGCACACAGCGCGTGGGGAAAGGTGGCTCAGCAAACCCTGATGAAACAGAACATGACAGGACTCCTGTACGGGCAGCACTGCTTCAGCACTGCGAGTACCAGCCACGCAGCCCTCCGTGGCTGGCGTGTGTCTGCCTTCATTACGGGCAGCGCAGGAGGCAGGAAGAGCCTACGCTCCTTGTCCCAGCCCTCTGTCACGGTGGAGCTCCCGTCGCCCCATTCCTGTATGGATCCACTGCTCAGCTCTCGGCACCAGGATCACTCTTTCCATGAACCACGCTCGTGATACGGCGTTTATGGGCTGAGATGCTGGGGCTGTGCTGCCCAGAGAGGGGAACTCCCAGGTTTGCTGGGCAGTGTGGATGTAGCATGTGGATGTGCCAGGACCCTCCTCCGCAGTTGTGGCTGGGCTGCCTGGCCTGGGCTCACATCCATCTTGCACTGATGGGAGCAGATGTCTGGGCAGGAGCCCACCAGAGCATCCCAGGAGCCAGCAACAGCACACTCTGGCCAGCCAGCAACACACAGCATGGCTGCCTTCAAAATGGCTTGAAAATAGCCTCACCATTGCTCTGTTCCCATCACCTGGCTGGTTTTATTAGAGTTGGTTTTGGATCATTTAATTTTTATCTAAACATTCACTTCCCAGCTGAGCTCTTGGAGAGCTCTGGCTCCCTGGGCTGGTGATGAGCCCCTGGAAATGGAACTGCCTGCAGGATGTGCTGACGGCCCTTGCTGCTGCTGGGAGCTGCCTCCTGAGCCATCCCTGGCCCTTCCCTGTGCAGTCCCAGTGCTGAGTTTGCTCCTGGGCCCCTGACTCTTGCGGGGGTAGGTGTGATTCACGTGTGAGAACCCACGGTGTGCTTCCCCAGCAGGGATGCTGTGGGTAAGAGAGGTCAGACGTGCCACAGGCTGCTCCTGCTCCGGGCTGCTCTAGGCTGTGCTGGGAGGCACAGCAAGATTAATTCCCTTTTATTTTGCAAAGTGCTGTGTTAATGATTTCTGCCAACCAAGCCCAAACTGGGTCGCGGTGCCCCTCCAGTGCCACCGCTGGGGATAATGGAGGGAACCCAGAGTCACCATTATCTGGAGCTGCAGCAGCATCGTGACAGTCCCTGGGATGGGCATTAAATCACTGTGTGAGGGCAAGCAGAGGGATGTCACTGGGGCTCAGGAAGGAAGCTCTGCTGTACCGTTTGCACTGACTGTGTGATCCGAGTCAGAATGAGAATCATAAATCTTGATTATTCTCTGTCTCAGCTGATTTGAACCAAATGCCTTGGACAGGGATATAGTTCACATCTCGCTGAAAACTGCAAAAAAACTGATTAAATGTACAAACTGATATCAATAGCACTCTATCTCTGTTAATGCCCAAACTGTCAGAGTTTGGGGAGAGGATCCTGTGTGGGCGGGCTCTGTCCCAGCCCAGAGCAGCTTCTTGGGGATTTTCAGAGCAGCTTTCTCCCCAATGTTATTTATTTTGGTACTTCATTCCTGCAATTCTGGCTGTTATTATGATGCTGTCAATTACAGATGGCATCTCTGATTCTGATTGCACTTTGCTTACAATTAAGCATCCTATAGAAAAATGGAAATGCTGGGTCATTAACATAGTGTAATAATAAGGTAAACCATTCAATTATGGAGGAAAAACCACTTTGAATAATAAGGATATTGTATGCCTAAAAGACATTCAGATGCCAGTGTATTACCATTCTTGCATACATAATAAATGAACTTAAACCCCAAAATAATCAACAGAAGCAAATAATAAATAGCTGTGCCCTCGGCAAAAGCCTGGCTGGCATCACTCCCTCCAGGGGCAGAGGAGCAGCTCTGGGGTGGGAATGGAGGAGTCTTGGATCTGTGTGGTCCTTGGCAGTTGCTTTGGGAGTTGCCTTGGCCACCGCAGGACTTGTCTGATGCTGGAACTGAGGTGGTTCCCACTTGCATGAGGGTCTGGGGCAGTGGTGTGCAGTGCTGCCTGCAATAGCGAGGGGAGCACTGGGGCTCTGCCCAGGGCATCTGCTGGGCTCCAGAGGCTGGGTGCAAACACTGGTCCACTGTAGATTAAACAGTGGGATACTGTGCTTTGGACAGCTGCGAGGCTAGTGCAGGTGGGGAGATCTCGCCACTCAGTGTCTCTGTGAAGGGATTTGGAACTGGCTTTGCGACCTCCAGCAGCTGCTGAGAGCCCGTCACCTCCCCGCCTGCCCCTTCAGCTGCTCTGCCCGCAGCACTGATGGCTCGTGTGGATCCAGCTCACTGACAGCTAGGATAGGAACAGGGAACTGCAGGTGTGAAGGCACAGAAGGTCATGCTCCGGGCCACCATCTCTGACCAGCCTGGGGCTCCTGTGGCAGCCTTGATGGTGGTTTTGTGTCCAGCCTTCTTATGCTGGTCCCTCTGGCAGGAGGGCAGGAGTCCCTCTCCCGTCCCGGCTGCCAGCAGTGCTGGAGCTCAGCTCCGGGTGTGAGCGATTACTGCTGTTTTCAGCCTATTTGGCAGTATCGCCCCTCCATAACAATTCCCAGCCTTTTAGCTGTTGATGGCTTACCTATTACTCTGGCACTGCGTTAGGATAACATCCAGATACATCTGAAGAATGGAATTTATTTACTCTTCTCCCTGAAAAGCTTTTAGTATGATACAGCCGTGGTGCTTTCACTTATGCAGCCATTATTGCCAGGGTGTTTTTCCTGGTAGAATTAAATTTTCCAGAACATGAAAAAGGACTCCTCAGGATATACAGCTCCAAACCGCTATATTTGAATATTTTATTTTCCTGACCTTCTTTGGGAAGGGCCCGTCCTGTCTTTGGGAAACTGGAGTGGTTTGAAGCACCCAGTTGAGGCTGATCAGTGTTAGGTGTCAGCAGCATGGTGTGCACACAGCTCTCCCCAGCAGCTGTAGCTTTCCCACATCCAACTGGCTGTTCCAGGAACCGCAGCCTGCAGTACCAACAGCATCTATTATTGACAGCCTTGAAGCTTCCACAGGCATCACTTAGCAACCGTCAGGCTGAGCTGGGTGGGAGCACTCCTGCCCGGGTGTCCGTGTGGGCTCCAGTTGCTCTGCTTGGGGCAGGGGGAACACGGCTGGTGCTGGGGGCTCGTCCTGCTGCGTGTTGGTATTGAACTCCCGGATCGGGAATCCCAAGGGGGTGGGAAGGGAAGGTGTGGATCACTGCTGCCAACAAGGGGCACTGGATTGCACGTTTCAGAGAGGGTTTCTGTCCTGCAAGCAGAGATTGCATGTGCATCAGCATTTCATGTAGCTCTGCCCTGTAGCTGAGGACTGGCATGGGGCAAACAAAAAACAGTGGAAAGTGAGTGAACTGGCACCAAGGGGACTCGAACTCCTGTGTCGAAGGGAAATCTGGACTGGAAGCAGACTACCTTGACTTGAACATCCTCAGTAAGAGGGGGCAGGACTCACCCCTGCCTGCCCATGAGTCCTCATTCCAGACTAGGGCTGCTTTGCTATAACTGTGACTAATATAGTAATTAAATCTAGTAGACAACACTAAGAGATTCCCAGTGAACAGGATCATGGTGCTTCTGTAAAGAATGGTAGTGAGACTTAGTCAAAATAATTTTGACAGCAGAGGGGTTAGAAATATGCATTTCCAGCCTTTTTCACAACCTGTTTCATGGCTGACTGCTGACCAACAGTAAATCTTGCACTAAAATTGGAGAGATTGGGCCAAATTTATCCCTGGTCAAACAATATCACTCTGAATACACATCTCCATCCACAGAGCTGAGGTTCCTTTGCACAGCCAAAGCTGAGTGGTGCTGAGGGCTGTTTGTGACTCCTGAGTGCTGACACAGATGTGCTGAGTGCTCCCAGCCTGGCCAGGAGCTCCCCAAGTGCAGGAGCCAGCATGCCCCTGTACATCCCACAGCTGCTGGTGAGGAGGGCAGTCCCCATCAGGAAGCACATCATGCACGTCCCCATCAGGAACCCCACAGCACTAACCTGAGCCTATCCAATTTGTGTGAGAGCTGTGCACTCAGACAGGCAAGGGATTTTGGCACAAGGCAGCAGCCATGTCCCAGAGGAGATCCACTTGACGAAAGAACAGAAGAAAGCAAGATTTAGCATTAGGATCGTAATTTCAGATTACATTGTGCAAGTATCAACAGTCTATACTCATGAGAGCCTTGGGGAACACAATGCTGCAGCAGCTCTCCCAGCTAGCCTGATCAGCAAGGGTTGGTTTTAATTGCAGCTGGGTGGATCTAACCTTGTGATGTCTGTTCACAAAGCATTGCTGGATTAATACAGGTTCCATGGTTGCTTCTGCTAAAAGACTTTAATGGATCAGCTTCGTACTCTGCTCTATGATTATAGCATTCCTACCCACCTATCATGCCTGAGCCAGATGGTCCCAGTGAAATCAGAGCATATTTATATTTTTGTCTGCTACGCAGCCACCTGCCCACTGATTTTGTTGCATAGTGGTAGGAGGAGAGGAGAGTTCCTGGGTGCAATCCCCTCCTCTCACCTTCCCTAGCCCCAGTATCTGCCCCACCTCCTAAAAGACCCTGGAGGAGCCACGGAAGGGCTGTCCCCTCAGGGTGCCCAGGAGGCTTGCCTGGCTGTCTGGAGGGCAGCCACACTCCTGGCCAGCAGCGTGGCTCTGACTCCTGGCACAGAGACAGCTGCTTCCCAGGGTGCTGGGGGATGTTTCCAGTTCTATCGGTGATGAGAGCCATTAAGAAGGTACAAGTACTAAAGAGATCTTGAGCGATGCCTATAAAACCTTTGAATCCTTGACAGAATCAATAGCAGGTTCTCAGGAGTAACTTCTTATCCAGGCCAACTTAAGCACATGCCAATGAGCCGTTAAAGATTTTGCATTTTGTGGAGACACAGAAACCCTTTCATTGTGATTGCTGGACTCTAGACTAGGCGATATTATGAAAAATCACATTAGAAATAGATTGTGCTCCAAAGGCATTTTCCTCAGTGTCTGGGAGTGTGGCTCGAATGGGGCTCCTGAGTGGCATCCTCCCTCCAGGCACATGCCCTGAGCCCCTGGGCTAAGGAGCCAAGTCCTCTGGGGGCTGCTGCAGTGAGCAGCACCGGCCCCTCGACACGGCTGCCAGGACAGCAGATGAGGACAGGGAAGGGGGGAGCAGAGGAGCTGTGCCCCATGAAATGGAGGTCCTGGGGGCGGCACCTGAGATGCAGCCGAGTGCCCTGGGGTGCCCTGAGCCGTCCCACCAGCCCAGGAGCAGGAGCCCTGGGCAGCCTGTGCAGGTGGGTACCCTCTGGGGTGCCCGCAGCCCCGCCAGGCGCTGCCCCCCGCGCGCACTCGCCGCCTCTCAGATACCTTTGCTATTGACACCGTTTCCAATTTGGCATCTCGGTTGCCATGGCAACTCCAAGCTGCCATTCTTTGATCAGATCAGCTCTCAGTTAGTCAACACACGTTGGTATGGCAACCCGGGACCGCGCTCCATCCGGCCCGTGTTGCGGACAGATGGATGGACGGCTCCAGGCAGCCCTGGCAGCACTGGGAGAATGGCTGGCCCTGCTGAGGGGCACTGAGACACTCCCAAGCCCCAGCTGCTTCTTATTCCCTGGCTGCACTGGGATCCGGGGCTGCCTCCACTCCAGCTATAGCGTCCTGGGCTCCCACATCCTGCATGGCCTGGGGGACACCGGGGAGAAACTCAGCAGGGACGTGGCTGGCACAGAGCAAGGAGGGGTCCTGGCAATCCCAGGCTGCCCCTCACGAGAGTATTCTGCATGGACAGTGAATGGCTTTGGAAACTCTGGGAAGAGGGAAAGCTCCTTGTCTTGGAGAGGGAAACCAACAGTACAGACAGCCACTAATTTGGAGCTAGAAGCCCTGCAAAAGCAGAACACAAGTCACAGAGAGGGGTGGTTCACCCCCTTCTTCCAGCCACCAGATTCCTAACCATTAAACTCTCCTCCAGTGAGTCTCCTGGGGATGGTTCTTGTTCCTTTGGCCCCCAGTCTGAACTGGCACCCGCTTTTCTGAAAGGCCTTTATGATTTGCGTTTAGTGTTTTTTAACAGACATATGTGAGCCGTTTGAATTAGAGCAATGTGAATCTATTAGGCAGCGACAGATGCAAGTTTTGTGTCTCTTATTAGAAGGGATTGGCTTCTGAGGTTTAGTGATGTGCAAAGGATTGGACTTTGGAGAGATTAAAATTATTTTCAGCGTTAAGCACAATATTTCTGAGCTAATGCACTCACTCTTGAATATAGATTCACAGACCGAAAAGATTATAAAACATTAAACCTATGTAAATGCAGCTGTAAATTTATGTTTGAACAAATTCAACAAGAGATTTGACTCGGGGGCTTATAGCAAATGGGTTCTGCTTTTAATGCGTACTGCGGGCTCAGTTGCAATGCCTCTTTCCCCTTGAAAGTCCCACGCCTGCTGAATTACTGGCAGGTCACAGCTGACAGCTCAAGCAATTATACCGGAATGTGTTAATAATAAAAAGAAAAAGGATTCATGTTTGTCTTTTCAGAAGACAAAAGCAGCTGTTTGCTCCACCCCGAGGGGCAGCAGAGAGGAGCTCCGTGGGCAGGTGACACTTGCAGCACCTGGCCATTTCCTCTTTCCGTGGCAGCCGTGCAAATCCGTGTCCTCCTCTGCGATTCCCCAAGCCCTGGGAGTTGCTATGAATTTTCTCTTGCTATGAAGTTTTTCTCTTGTTGAGAACATGAAAGTACAATTAACAAAGACTCCTTTTGAGTGGGATTGCAGGAAACCTGCAACATCGTGAAAAAGCTGCCTACACAGAGATAAATGACAGCTGTGACTGAAGGAATAAACAAGATAATCTGGATTTAAATAAACCACAAGGGGATTTTGGCAACATGCAAATTCGCAAATTTATAAAATGTATCCTTTGAAAATAAAGAGCTTGTTTGAAGCCAGCAGTTAAGAACAATTACTACAGCACATTTTCCCAATGAGGGCTTAGAGCTGGCCTCTGCTCCAAGCCAGGGCGGGCAGGAGCCAGCTGTCCTGCCTGCCGCCCACAGTGGCTGGGGCCTTCCGTGCACAGAGCAGAAACCTGAAGGGGTGACAGCAGCAAGCCCCTGTGCAGCTCAGGGGTGCCGGGGGTGCCCAGAGCAGTCTGGCCCTCCTCAGCCTCTGGGCACCGCACTGGGGAATGAACAGGAAAGGAGAGAAATATCAAAAGCCCAAGCCAGTACTCAGTAATATACATTGGATCATCTGCTTGGAGGACGAGGTAATTCCTGGGTCCAAGCCCAGCATGACAGTTTAGTTTTGGCATTGCAGGGTGTAGTGATGCTGCACCAAGCACAAGGGGATGATGCCCGGCCCGTAAGGGAGCAGAGGGTTTGTTCATGCCCGTGTCAGTGGAGCTCCTGCCAGTGGCTTGTAGTCATTGCTCCTCTTTTGGAGGTGAGCAGTGATGGAGAGAGAAGAGGCGTGGGTGGGGAGACACCAGTGGCAGAGCCAGGAGTAGACATGCCCCATTCCAACACTTCACCTCCTGCACTGCCCTGTGGAGGCACATCAGGTGTAGTCATTGTGTGACCATACCTCTTCTGCAACCAGCCTGGGCTCAAAAGGGACACAAACACTGCAAGGAAAGCCAGAGTGTATTCCAAAGCCTACGTGCTCCCTCCAGGAGCAAAGCCCCACACTGCAAACTGCTCTGCATCAGCCACTGCAGGAGAGTGATGCGGAGCGTAGCTCTGCCTGCACACACAGGGCTGGTTAGAATTCCGTCGGCACACACGCAATTAGGGCAGAGCACATGGCAGCAGCTCTGTGAAGGTTAACTGCTCTGAGGAGCATTCCTGCCGTGCCAGAGGCTCGGTTGCTCCAGCTTTAACACCCTGGTTATTCCCAGCAGCAGGAGCCAGCAGTGCCATGTGCCACTCTCTGTTTGGCAGCAGTTATCGCGTGCCACCGGCTGCGCGCAGGGCACCTGACCCTAGGGCTGCAGGCTCCAGCCTCCTTCACCTGCACAGTGTAGCTCAGCACCTGTCCCCGTTGGGCAGCACATGGGGAGGGACTCTGAAACACAGCAGAGTTTGGGGTAAAGCCTTTCTGTATGTACATCCCAGAGCCACAGTCATTCCGGGCTCTGCAGGGCCAGGTTGTCTTGAGGACACACTGTGGCTTCCAGCTTTATCCTTAAAACTGTACAGCAAAAGCTGAATCTGCTTCTCCTCCTCTTTGCCTTGATCACTGCTTCCCCATCTTGTCTCCTCAGGGCCAGCCCATCCACCCGTTAGTCTTTAATGTGCACGGAGTTAAACACAGTCCTTAAATGTGGCAACACTTCCAGATTATTAGCTCTGCAATTTCTTGGCTCCTGTTTATTGTGGTAACATCATCTGAAGGGGCAGTTGTAATTAGCATGTTTGTTCATGCTTCTTTTATAAACCCCCAGTGTGTTTGTTTTATACAAACCAAACCAAATGCGCTGGGGCATCTGTGCTGGTGCTGCTGTGGGGAACGGACACCATCATGGCTCTTGTCCTTGCTGCAGGTGGATTGCTCCCCATCCTCCACTGCCAGCTGATAGCCACGGGCTGTGAGAGTGGGCACGGAGCAGCACTGCTGGTGGCAGCCCACCCCCCTGTAGTACAGCAGTGGGCACGCAGGGCTCATCTCTGATCATACTGTGGGGCTTGCTGTGATGTGCATGGCCATAAAAGCTGCTTCCTTCCTACAGGGCTGTTAAATCCGGGTGCTGGATTCCCCAGGGAAGCTGGTCTGTAATTCTGCAGCATCTGCAGCCCTCAAATGCTCCTATCCCTCCTAATTTGTTCAGGGTTTTCTTAAAGGAAAAAATACCTCAAGGTGCATCGTTCTGACTAATCCTTGCTCCCTTCATGTCGCTGCTACTCAAGTGGCTGATGCAAGGCATGAATGAAGCACCAGAGTGCTCTGGGCAGAAGATGGGATTGCAGGTGCCTTGCCTCCAGGAAGGCAGAGGGATGGGCTTCCCTATGGAGCCTGGCCACCAGCATGCTGGCCCTTGGACAGGGAGCTGGAGTCCTGCAGCCCTGCAGGCTGCATTGCTGGTGTTCGGACAGAGACCATTCAACAGGAAAGGTTCTGCAGCAGGACAGGGGCAGCCACAGGAACCGCCAGCCTCTTCACCCAAAATGCTGAGGACACTGGCAGCCCTGTGGCAGCACCAACCCACCCTCACTCTTGCCTTGGCAGGAGGCCCCTCACCACCCCAAAAAGCACCTCAGCAGAACAAGCCTGGTGGGCTGGATGGCACCAGCAGTGAATACACAAATTACAGGGGCGTTAAACCCAGTTGATGCCTTTAGCAGTCACAAATAGGAGGTGACACTGACAGGCACATCTAGCGGGCTGTGCCTATCAGCTGCTTCTGCTCCGGGCTTCAGCTGTGTGATTCCTGAAATGGCTCTTCCTGGGGCCCAGCAGTTTGACGTCAGCATTACTGTGGCTGTCGCTGCCCAAGGTGCTCTCACAGAGCCGTTTCCAGCCTATTCACGTTATTTCCTCACCATATGTTTGTACTAAAAATAGTTGCAATACAAAGGGATAATCCTGCAAGACCACGGGCATCGCCACCCCCCATGTCTGACACAGGACACCTGCCCAGGGCTGTGAGTGCTCCCCTGGAGCAGCGACCCCGTTCCTCCTCCTGGGCGCTGCGGCAGGGCTGGGGCTGCCCACGGCCAGGGCTGCAGTGTGGGTGGGTGCGGGCAGCAGGCCGGACCCTGGCTGTGGCACAGCCTCCAGCCCCAGTGCCACCTGGCAGCACAAGACGTGTGAGCGAGGCTGTGACGCTCGTGCAGGGGACATCTTGTGGGTCCCTTCCAACTCAGCTTATTCTGTGATCACTTAAAACCCTCTGGCTGGCTATGGTAATCCCTAGCTGGTGGCGCTGGGACAAGAATTTACCTCTTCATTTTCTTAGACATAACTGCTATCTCATTGCAGTTTCATTTTACAATATGGTAATATGCTATCCAGGAAAATCTTGCTACATGCTAATTTATCCAGTAGGCAAATTCCTTTTGGCTAATAAAAGTGCTTGCACAGGAAGCTCAAAACCCAGCAGCAATTAATTATTGACAGAGCATGTGAATTAGAGATAAAAGAAAAGTCATTCTTTCTCACACACAAGATAGTAAATAAATTTAATTATTGTACTAGAAGCAAGGGATCTTATTCTGTATTAAGTTTTATTAGCTGAGACATTTAAAAGCATGTCATCATAACAAAAAGGTCCTGTGTAATCCGAACTGCGCCGCTCCGTACACGGCTCTGGAGTGAATAGGCTTAATTGAGCAAATGGGAGCAGATGGCTTCTGAGCAGGCAGGTATTGTGCAGGTTTAGTGTCAATTAGCTTTGGTCTACACACGCCTATGGCAAATGGTCTGCATAACATGTCACCAAGGCTGACTTTACATTTTAGGTGCCCACCATGGCCAGGGGCCGAGAAGAAACAAAGCCAGAAAGACTTAGGTCTGGGGGTCACACAGGAGTGACAGCGTCCCTCCTCCTGCATGTCCCACCAACACCTGCACAAGGTGCCCACCCCTACCTGGCCCCTCGCTAACCACCTCCTCTGCTTCTGCACAGGAACGTGATGCCCAAGACGCTGGATGGCCAGATCACCATGGAGAAGACCCCCAGCTACTTTGTGACCAACGAGGCCCCCAGGCGCATTCACTCCATGGCCAAGGACACGAAGCTGATCGTGGTGGTGCGGAACCCGGTCACCCGAGCCATCTCAGACTACACACAGACTCTCTCCAAGAAGCCAGAGATCCCCACCTTCGAGGTGCTGGCCTTCAAGAACCGGACTCTGGGGCTGATTGATGCCTCCTGGAGTGCAATCCGCATTGGGATTTATGCCCTGCACTTGGAAAACTGGCTCCAGTACTTCCCCCTGTCCCAGATCCTGTTTGTCAGTGGTGAGAGGCTGATCACTGACCCAGCTGGGGAAATGGCCAAGGTCCAGGACTTCTTAGGCCTCAAGAGGATTGTGACAGAGAAGCATTTTTATTTTAATAAAACGAAGGGGTTTCCCTGTCTAAAGAAGCCAGAGGACAGCAGTGCTCCCCGGTGTTTGGGCAAGTCCAAAGGTCGAACTCACCCCAAAATAGACCCAGACGTCATCCACAGACTGCGGAAGTTTTACAAACCCTTCAATGTCATGTTTTACCAAATGACAGGCCAAGATTTCCAGTGGGAGCAGGAAGAAAGTGATAAGTAGAACCACAAAATCAGGAAAAATTTTTTGTTTTTGGGATGTGAATCATCATTTGAGACCCAAAACTCTCTTGGGGCCAGAGGCTCAGCCCTGTGTGTAACAGGCTCTTGTGCTGTCAGGGCTGCAGCAGAAGCTGCCCCACCTGTCCAGTCCTGGAACTGTAGTGGCCTGTCACCTCGGGCTGCACTCGGGTTCTCCCCCACGGCGCTGGGGGTCAGGGGACGGTGGGAGGAGGAGGAGGCAGAGGGAGCAGGGCTCCTCAGGGTGATGGGGCGCTTTGTGTTGATGTTTCGCTGCTGGTGTCCCCCTTGCAGCCAGGCAGGCAGGACCAGACCTCCTGCCACGGCAAGCTGGGCGAGAGGGTGGCTCCCAAATCCCAGCCCTGGGACAAACCCACAGATTTGATTTCTCCTGCCCTGCACTTTAGTTTTGCCCAAACAGCAGCATCAGGTCTGGTAAATTCAGGCTGTGTGCAGTCACATGCACACTGGTCTTTATGTGTGGAAGGAATAAAGCCAGTTATGCTGCAAAGGAGCTACGTACAGGAACTTCATTTGCACCTGATGTTTCAATTACTTGTTGCACTAAAACTAGAATTTACCAAGTGCCACAGACACCTGGCCTGAATTCTCCTCCGACTGATGGGTGCACCTCCATTGTTTAGGAGAGTGGTGCAAACAGTGCACCACTGTTGGAAGAGAATTGTTCCTTCTTTGCTGAGATGCTCAGTGAGATCAGAACTGGGTCCCCGGGTCCCCACCCTCCTGGAAGCTGGAAGAACATTGCCAGGCTCCCCAGGAGTGAGCCAGGCTCCCACTGCCCAGCCAGGCTGCCAAGGCACAGTGTGGTGCCACACACGTCCCCACAGCACCTCCTGGCCAGGCTGTGCCATGCCCTGCTGGTTCGGAGCCAGCTGTCACCAGTGGGGACCGAGGGGGTGGCTGCAGGGCGGAGGCCTGGGGACAGCCCCGGCACAGGTCTGACAGTCAGGGCCCCTGGCACTGCCATTCGTTTGCACCTTGAAAATGCAATCCCTGCTGCTTGCTGTGGACAGCTGGGGTCGCAGAACAGGGAAGCCCACCTCATCTTAACTTCAGAAAGAATTACAAAAGAGCAATTAATTCCCAGGGCAAGCACTGCTCAGCGCACAAAACCTGTGCTTTCTAGTGGAAATGGCTAAGTCACCCAAATCTGCAAATCCTGGTAGAAGCTGTAGAACAAACCTATATCCCCACTCGATCCCCCAGTGTCATGAGAGCTGTTGCTGGGCCCAGCAGAGAACAGGAGCAGCGCTTTCACACAACTGCACAGTTCCACCACCACTGCTGCAGGAAACCAGGCGGAGAGGAACAGGTGAAATGCAGAGCTGCTGAAATGGTCCCTCTCATGGTGATTTCTGAGGGCACTCGGATACTGCTGGCAGCTCTCTCTGCTCTGATGAGGGCTAAGACTACCTCCAGCTTGGGGTGTAGCCACATGAGAGCCCCTCCCATTGGGCAGGTCTGCAGCAGAGGTGCAGAATGGGATTGCTACAGAAGGAGCAGGACTTGGTTCTGATTAAGGTGGAAGAACTCCCTGCAGCTCCAGCTAACCAGATGGAATCAGCATTCACTGGGTGACAGGCTGACCCTGCTCAGGGTCCCAGGGCCTGTCCTGTGGCTCACTGTGCCATGAAATGGTGCTGGTGCCTTGCATTGGATGAGAAGAGCTGAAGCCATTTGGACCATTTACTACGTGGCCCATGCCAGAGGGGCACTGCGAGGTCCCTGCTGATGTCACGTCAGTTCCCATCAGCCTGGTCAGATTTGAAAACAGCTCCTGACACAGCACAGTTTTCACAAACCCACAAATTACTACAGGAAAATTGGAAGTATACAATAAGAATAATCTTCCAGTGTTTGACACATTATTAAAATACCAGAGCAGGTCCTAAATGACACCTGTTGTTGCATGATTTGGATCTGGTGCAAGATGCTCAGTGGAGGACAAGGGGCTCCAGGCCCAGTGTCCCCCTCCCCAGAGGGATATCCAGGAATCTCTGCCTCTCTCCAGAGTGGTGCACGCCCAGTGTGGTGCCGGGCTGGCCCTGCTGGTGCTGAGCAGAGGTGCTGGGACTGGTGGCTCTGGCTCTGGGAGGGGCTCAGCTCCGGGGATGGTGATTCCTGGGTGTGCCCGCTGTGCCCCTCCCGCCTGCCCCCCACGCTCACTTCTGTCATTTCTGCCATATATTCAGAGGTTTATTTTTTATACCAGATGCCATCTCTGGCTCGGCAGGAGCTGATGGGTGCCCACTGGGAGAGGAGACCCTGCTCCTCTGCCCCGAGTGCCTGCTCCATGGACACCAACCACTTCAGCACGGTGGGACAGGACCCTCCAGTCCCCCAACCCTCTCCCCTGGTGCAACTGTGGTGGTACCAGCACTGCAGTGCTGGAAGGGAGCAGGGACATGCCAGTCACCCTGGGATGGGCTGGGGGCATGGGTGATGCTGTTTTGTTTTCTTCTTTGGAAATGCGCCCCGTGGATGCTCCACTGCAGCTGGGGATGGACAGGGGGATTATTTTCTATCTGGCCAGAAATTGGCCTGCCAAATGAGAGTCAGGTTAATAACACTTTTTTAAAAAAAATTATTCAAATGTCAGCATTAGAATACACAGGAAATTGAATTTTGTATTTGGTTTCAATTAGCAAAGCATAAATTATATTTAATTTTTTACACAGACTGAGTGATTCATTATTCTGGAAAAGCTGGTACTTTCTGGTTCAGAGACTGGAAATGGAGAGTTGGTCTGTTCTGAACCTTACTTGCTGTGCTGTCACTGCCTCCCAAATGCGGCTCTGTCCGTCAGTGTCTCTGTACCTGAACGATGTGACTGTCCTGAACTGAACCCTGGAACCCACAGCACTAAACAATAAATCATTGTAGCAGCTGCACTTCTCGGCTCCATTTCTCTTGGCCCCTCCCAGCAGCACCAACACCCCATGAGCGGGAGCCACAAGAGCACAACGCTGGCCGTGCCCAGGAACCTGCCAGCCCAGCTGGCTGCTGTGACCTGCCCCACAGGCCATGGCCCCCGCAGCCAAAAGGGCTGGGGAAGGCACATGCTGCAGCCAGGAACAGGACAAGCACCAGGACCAGGACCACCTGGGCCAGCCTGCAGGTCCTGGTGTGGGGGAGAGCTTTCCTCACTGACCTCTCAGTTTGGGGTGCACCTCCCAAGGTCACAAAGAACAAATCCCCCAGCAATGCCTGGGAGATTTCACTTGCTGCTGATTAAGGGTAAATCAGTGGCTAATAAAAAGAGAGGGCTGAGAGAGGGCTGGCTGCCAGGCAAAGAAATTAGGAGGAAAATTCTTTTATCTTATTTTGTGTGCACAATTTCCTGCTTGTTTGAAAAAAGGTTATTTCACAGCATGGTCCTATTGTGTCATCTGATAAAAACCACAGAAAAACTTTTATCGACAAAATTAGGAAGTAGTGAACTATAAAATTGCTAATTATTTTCTAGTAAATTTACTTTTAAATAACTTTAGACACCAATTACAGGCACCATTAAGCACCATTAACACTGGGTGTATTTACCAAACAAGGATGGAATACTTATTCAAATCAAGATCATTTTGGTGTAGAGTCTGCTGTTTGGAAAGCAGCCCCCTCTCACCAGATATTTAAAAAGCCATCAGAAGATAAATTACACCTCAGGTCCCTCATTTTTGAGTTGTGGTGTGATGTAATTCAACCCTTGAAGGAGACACCTGTGAACAGGAGCTGATGTCCTGAGGAGCAGCATCCGTCTCTCGGTGCGGCCCCGGGGCCGGCGTGCTCCTCTCCTGCACACCCCGGGGAAGCAGCTCTCACACTCAGCTGATCCAGCTGCCTCTTGCAGTGCCTCCATCGCTGCTCCGAGCAGGGTTAGCCCCCTTGGCACACCCCGTCACAGACCAGCCAGCGCGGCTCCTGCGGCAGGTGCTGCCCGGTGCCTCTGCACTGCTGGAGCCGGGTGCCTCCCACTGCGTTACGGGATTTGCCCCCTCACACACACATTGCTCTTCAAAATGCCCGTTGCCCGTGCCCTCGGACTGCCCGGCCAGTGCGGAGCCGCGGGCTGCCCCGGTGCCACACGGCGACTGCCTGGTGCCGGACACTGGCCGGGATGAACGCCGGCACGCTCCTCAGAATTGGAGGTTGCCAAGCGGCTGTCAGAGAGCTGGCTGCAAAGCTGCTACCTGCTCCCACCTTCCTGCTGTCATCTTTGACATCCTCATTATTTATTAACTGCCCGGTACCCAACAGGCTGCCACTGGTGCAGACGTGCTCCGATTATGCAGGTTCGATATGCTGCCTGCCTCCAAGGTCACGTCCTCCAGGATGCCTTGCAAACCAGATTGAAGAGGTACCAGCAAAGGTGCAACATGTTCTGTATTGCTGATGCCAGATTTCAAACAGAGCCCTTTGAATAAGGATGACTTACTACATAGCATCATCGAATCATGGCATTGTTTAGGTTGGAAAAGGTCTCCAAGACCATTAAGTCCAACCATTCCCCCAGCACTGCCAAGGCCACCAGTGTCCCAATGTCCCCAGATGGTGAGATGAGGCCCTGCTGCTCACTGCTGTTCCCATTCCTGCATGCAGCTCGGAGCACTCTGCAGCAGCGCCAGCAAACACGGGACCCAGGATGTCAGGTGAGAGCTCCACCACCAGCTTTCACACTGTGGGACCAGGGGTTTGTCTTCACACCCGAGCCCAGGAGTGTGGGGATTATTCAGCTGGGCAGGTTGCGACCCTGCAGTGACCTGTTACAGCTTGGTCAGCAGGAATAACCCTGACCTCGTCACTGCCTCCCTGGCATGGTGCCAGTGCCCATGACCCTGCTCCTGCAGGGCCGTGGCATTGGCACCCTGTGCCAGCAGCCTGTGACATCCTAGGCAGAAACAGCTCAACAATCTTTCACATCCCAGATTTCCTGGGGCCCCATGCTTGGGGTTTTTTGGTTTTGCTAACCTCAGAAACTCTCCCTCTATGAGTCACTTGCTGGGAAAAAGATATGATTAGAAAATTTTTGGTGCCTTTTAAGATGTTCTTCTAACTTCTGGTACAGGAAGAAATATTTGAGGGTCATATCACTATTACTTTATGCCACCAGCAGGGATATTTTGAAGTTTTGAGTTGCAATATAAGGACTAATACCAGATATCAGCACTTGCCTGTATGTACCTCGTCCAAGGACAGAGGCTGACAGATGTACCTACAGATGTACCTACAGATGTACCTACAGATGAACAGATTTCTGCTCTCACCTCTGCTGTCCCACTGCCCCCACAGGGCCCAGAGGGAGGGTCACCGTGTGCACAGTCTCCAAGGAAATGGGAATGGAGGGAACTTGGTTTTGCAACCCCTCATTTGTGACTGAAGTCATTATGTGCAGAGAGACATACGGGTAGCTGAAAGACAGAATTAATATAGTAAGTAATCCTCTCCATTTAGCATATCTTTCTGCATGAAATAATGGTTTAATGTCTAACTTTTCTAGGCACATGCTTTTCCTCATAACAAACACTTATATGAGATGCAGCTATTTGTGTTTCAAAGCAAAAAGTGTGGAGTGTAATGGACTCTACTCTGACTATCTGCCCATGAAGAAGTTCCACTCTATCATGGGAAATGAGGAAAAACATTTTATTTGGAGGCAATTTCTTTCTTTTAAAGCCATTCTTATCTTTCTGCCTTGTTCTCTGTTGGAGAGGGTATTTGCTGGCTCTGAGCCGCCTCTCCGGTTTGCGGGGCATCCCCAGCAGGGATGCCCTTGCTGCTCTTGAGCACCCCTCACAGCAGCAAAGGGCCGTCTGGGGGTTTTCCTGGTGCCTCCAAAGCAGCGGGGCTGCCCCGTGGTGTGAGCTGCAGGAGTGAGAGCCGTCCGAGGGGCCGGGCACTGCTCTCCACGACTGCAGTGCCTGGCTGTGGCAGCCCTGGCTGCTCGGACCTCAGTGAGAGCTCCACTGCTCCTCTTACCTCCCACAAGGCTCAATCCAGAGCAGTGTGGGATGGAGATCTGTCTCCTACAGGGATCTGCCTCCAGGGTGCTGCTCTCTGTAGTCTCCAGGGCAGATCCCACGAACACGCACACCACGAAGGAGCAACGAGGTTTTCCCTGGCAGTGACACGGCTTAGCGCACTCATCCACATGATGCAGGAGATGTCTGTGTAAGGAAGGCAAATGGTACATCTGGCAATTTTCCACCCAACTGACAGAGATAAACAGTTATAAATACACCCCATTAATAGTGTAAGCATCCTTCAAAGCTTTTGTGGAGAGGCTGTGGGGCCAGCGTGTGGCAAGGGCTGGTGCTGCAGCTAGGGACCTGAGCAGCAGGTGTGGCACAGCCATCAGGCCTGAAGCCCCTCGCTAGCAGAGACAAAACGAAGGCTGGCAGTGGCAAAGGGAGACAGTTCCAGGAACTGAGGAAGCTGGGAAGCCATAAGCGCACCTGGCAGCAGTGCCAGGGCAGCAGCATCGTCCTGTCGGATGCCAGCTGAGCCGTGCTCTCCCAGCCACTGTGGTCACTGCCCGCTCAGCCCTGGCAGGTCAGCAGGTGCTCAGGTGTCCCACCCCAGGGACTGACACCCATTCCTCTCCCAGGGGACCCTGCAGCACCCAGCAGTGATGAGCAGGTAGACTTGGCTGGGTTTCAGCCGTAGTTCAACAGGGGAAAGCTAATGGCAGGGTTTTGCCTTGATCTAAGAAAGCTACTGCAGGATAAATTGCAGTTAATGAAAAGAGTGAGGAATTGGCAGGCTATGGGGGTTACCTCACTCACCTCTTGAAGGATTTTTTTCTGAGCAGAATAAGCAGCTGAGAGCAAGTCCTTTGACAAACTCAGCTTTTCCCAGGGAATCTTTACATTCACATGACATGTGAAGCTGGAGGGCTGGATGCTGTGCCTGCATCAGAAACCTCTCCATGTCCAGCGCTGTGGTAGAGGATGGAGAAGCGCTTCATTTCCTCAGTGTTCCAAATTTACCTGTGAAGAAGTGTCTCATCACAGTTAATTCATGCTAATTTAAGCTAATTTCTCAGCACTATGACTGTCTGCTCCCTGCTGTCCCATGGTTTCGGGGGCACAGTGGGTGCTGCTGGAGCAACAAGACTCCAGACCGGGCCAATGACATGAGCTGCTCACCACAGATGATCTCCTTGGAGCAGGGCGAGTGATTTATGGTGCTTTGCCCAAGCACTGATGGTTTTGACTGCCCTGTGGGCTGACCTGTTTTTCCAGCAGGTATTTACTGCCTAGCAAAAGTTTACTGCTCAGAAGTTTGCTTTGTCTTAAGACCCTGAACCAGCTGTGCCATTTCTTAGTCCTAAACACTGGCACCCGCACGGCCCCACCTGACGTGAGACCAGGCTGCCCTGACACTTTGTTAGTGACTGTGCAAAGAGGCTGCAATTGGACCATTTTCCAGTTCACACAATCTGCCAGAGTTCACAGCAGAGGAGAGTCCTGCTGAGAGGGGCTTCACAGTTCCCGGAGAGCCTCTCCCTGGAGAGCAGGCACAGCAGCAAGCACTTGGCTCATCCATTTGGTCCAGGGCCATCTTTGCATCTCTGTAATACAGAAAAACAGTTAAACTAACATTTTTTCCCAGCAAGATTTAATAATAAAATTGTAAGTCTGGTGTTTTCCTTCCAGATATGACAACTTGTGTGGAAAAGTTGATTTGTAAGATTTATGGTTTAAGAATTACTCTCAGAAAGGAAAAAACCAAACAAACCCAAGTCAGCGCTCCCAGAGACGTATCTTAGAAATCTTCTAGTGCCTGGAGAGCTGTCACTTTTAACCCCATTCTAATATGGAAAATGTCTTTCCATGTAACTCAGAGGGAATGGCATGTGCCACTGGCTTTTCCATGTTTTGCTCTCTTTGCAGCAGCAGAGCTCTCAGACCAGCCAGTCAGCTCTTGGTCCTGTCAAAACTGCAGCATCCACTTATTATTTTAAACACAGAAAACAAGAGCTCACAGCAACGTGAGATGCAGCCCTGACCACGCACGGCCCAGTCGGGCATTCCTGAGGGTGCTGCACACCAGTGCTCTGCCACAGACAGGCGACCAGGGTGCCCCAAGCCCTGCGCCGGGGGAGACTCCTCCTCCTGCACCGTGGAGCGAGCGAGCTGCCTGCGCCTTCCTGCCGGAGCTTACCTGTGGAGACAGATTGCTGATGGCCCCGTGGCTGCTGGTCCAGTGCGGTGCAGCCTGACGGGAGATGGTGCTCAGGGCCTGACAGCCTGCTTAGGCCAGGCTTGGGGCCAGTGACACCACAGGCTACCAGTAAAATGCCGTTGCCACATTTCACCATCACCAGGTGCACACCTGCTGCTGGAGCCTTCCAGATGCACCAAGGAATCTGGCTCTCTCCGTGGGCACAGCTGCTGGGACTCAGTCCACACAGCACCTACAGTTTCTCTGCTCATCACCATCTTGTTTTATGTTTAATGAGTTCATGTAACTTTTTGTTAAGCAGCGAGGAAATGTTTTCCAGGGAAGCCACTTCCAGCACATCCTCTGTGTGTAGGTTGGATGTTATGGAACAGTGGCTCTGTTGAATGCATTAGCATACAGCACTTCACTTACTCACCTAATCTGCATATTCTTCTCCGGGGATGAGGAGAACCTCCAGGTGCTGGTGAGAAGCTCAGGTGCCTGGGGCTCCGGCCCTGAGGCGGGTGGGCATGGGCAGGTGTGGGGCAGAGTGCTGCGGCTGCCCCACGCCGTGGGTCTGACAGTGGCCGAAGGGTGCCTGACTGACCGTGTTCCCCAGCCAAACCACAGTCCCTGGGACCTGCATGAGGCAGTGCTACCTCCTGCCAAAACCCTCGCCTCCCCCTCCTGTCCTCTGCCCAGGGCATGTGCTGCCCCAGCAAGGGGACCATGCCAGCCCGTGTCCCACTGCCCTGGCCCCTGAGAGGAGGATGAGCAAAGCTGCCCCACAGCTCCCTCCTGGGCTGTGCTCATGGAAAGACACACACATGCTTCTGGGACCCAGGCATTTTTTCATCTTGGCACAGAATTCTTCCAGAGATGATTATTTGAAAGATGAGTCACCAAACACAATAGCAAAGACACATCCTTGACTTACTGGCAGAGAAGGGATGTGACCAGCATTAAGTCTCCATGCAATGTCTCCATCACACTGTGTCTGGCGTTTATTCTAAACAGCTCTCAGTCTTGAGCAGAATTGTTTTTTCACATCAGAAATCCAGCTACTTTTTCATAAGAAATGTTCCTTAATGAAAGGAAAAACAGACAGTGTTCACGGATGTAAAAATCATTATAGCACAGCTCTGTGCTCTCTGCAGCTGCTGCCTGTTCCAGCCTGTTTGTAGGACACAGGCATACACGGAGATGCACAGCAGTATCCCTGCACTGGGGGTAGCAAGGCTGTGCCCCTCAAGTGGGGCATAACCAAAAGGACACCTTTGTGCAAGGAGTCACACGGAAAACCGAGGGGAAATAGGCACCAGTTTCTCCCGGGTGGATCCGTCTGGACACAAGAGCAAAACTTTTCACAATGAGGACACAGACACGGAATAATCTCCCCAGGGAAGCAGCCCCTGCTCGGCCCCTGCCGTGCGGGCCCGGCGGGCAGAGCCCGCAGCAAAAGCCCCTTCCCTCGGCCAGGAGGGAGCTGGGAGGGGCACGGGCGCTCCCCGGAGCAGGGGCTGGGCTTTGCACTGCCCCTCCGCTGAGCAGGGGCTGCTGTCTTGTAGCCTACTCCAACTCGGAGAGTGTCCTGACCTTGATGATGTTGGTTTAACTAGGATATGAAATGCAAATATAGCCTAAGCTCCGTAATTCTGGCACCCAGCAGAGAGCCTGAAGGGTGGAACGCTTCCCAGAAGGGTCAGCAAGAGCAGAAAAAATTATATAGAGCAAATAAACAGAGTAAAATGCTTCTCACTTATCCTGGTGCGGAGGGCTGCAGCTCCAGGGGACTGCAGGAGATTGTGCTGCTCTGAGGCTTATCCTCAGGGACAAGCTGCTGATCGGGAGACAGAGGAAAGGCGAAGGGCAAGGAGTCAATTTGTTTTAAATAACTGCAAGCCAGGAGGAAGTCACCCCTGTTCTGCTTCTTGGCTGATTCTCTGCCACTCATCACACAGCCCCACAGCCAAGGCAGTCCCCCCAGGGATTTCCCGGGACCTGGGGCCAGGCCTTCGGAGAGGGTTTAATGTGTGATCAGCGTGGGGAAGGGAGACACCCTGGGGGCAGGGCAGCCCCCACCGAACCCACCCACCCTGCTTAGGGCAGCTGCTGTCACCAGCCTTGTGGGGAGCTGAGTGTACCCCCAGCTACTGCTGCCAGGCACAAAAAAACCCCCTTGAATTGAACAGATTAAAAATCCTATTTTCCAATCAAGGCGGGGCTTGCACGTTGTCAGTAATCTTCAGCAAAACCACCCAGAATGCTGCTCCTGGCTCTGCATCTCCCAAGCAGAGCAGCTCACGCACGGGTGTAGGGGTCACAGCCGGGTGGGTTTTGGCCCCGTGGCGATGGAGGGACGCCGTGCTGCCGGCTCCAGGCGGAGCAGACCCAGCCCTTCCAGCCGGCTTCGCCCGGGGCCGCCGCAGCCCCAGCGCCCTCGGGGTCCCAGCGGGCGCGCCCGGAGCGCCCCGGGCAGCAGAACCAGGGGTGACACCCGCGACATCCCCGCGGCCCTCGGGCCCGGCACCGCGCTGGCACTCCCGGGAGGCGCGCAGGGTTCGGACACGGCTGAGCTGATATGAAGGCTATGCCGGGGGCACCGGGGGCAGAGCCAGAGGCAGGGAGGGAAGTGGCAAAGGCGAAGCCGTGGGCTGGTGCCCCTGGATGCTGTGGGGCAGTCCCGCAAGGCACCAGGCACGGGCAGCCCAGCGGGGCTGACTCTCAAGCCGAGAGGAGCACCCTCATTTAGGCATCACGACTTTATTAAACAT
This sequence comes from Platysteira castanea, assembly GCA_013397175.1. Lineage (NCBI taxonomy): Eukaryota > Metazoa > Chordata > Aves > Passeriformes > Platysteira > Platysteira castanea. The sequence continues at coordinate 1,340,267 of VYXC01011097.1, read as the reverse complement.
TTAAAACACAAAGTACAACATTTATTGGGAAGAATCGCTTTCCTACCAATTACAGTTAATAGGGTAAAATTAATGTACCAATTAATATGGCTGCTTCTAAGCTTGGTCTAATATGTTAAATACTGTTCCTATCTCTGTAAATGCAGCAAAATAAAGTGATGATCAGGATAGGAGCTAATAAAGTTTTGCTTCTCTGTACTTAAACTATTTGGCATCACTGAGTTAAGGCACAGGAAAAAGGAGATTATTTAACATTTTAAGGTTTGTAAGACCCATAAATCATTTCATACATGCCATATTTGTTGAAAAGGATAGAATACATTCAATTTTACAGTATATTAAACTTCATCTAATTTCAACGTAAGAACAGACCAGCAAAATAAATGACCAATTTCTGAAGCAGAAATTACCATTTGGCTGCTGCCATTATGAAGCTGCTGGTATTTTATCATGTTCTTAACATAATATTGCTTGTCTATTGATGCATAGTTATAGTGCTAGTCCAAATTGGAAGGCGGTGAAAGAGGACAGTGCAGAGGGTTTTTTTAATAGGCATCATTTGTCAGATGTTATTTCAGAGGTCTTTGCACTGATGATAATATGCAGATTAAACCAGAAGTAAATAGGAAAAAAAAAAAAGAGAGAGAGAGAGAGAGAGAGAGAAAGGAAGGCAGAAAGGGAATGAGAATTTCAGCCCATTTTAGCTGCAGCAGGTGGACCAGCCCCGGTGGGGCCAGATAGCAGTAATTAATCTGGGTTTAAGGGTTTCTTCTGAAACCTCACTGTACTTGACAAAAGGAGACTTCCTCCCTTGCATCTCAATGCTGCGGGGGCCACAGGGACCGTGGGAGCTCTGAGTGCCAGGGCAGGACCGGGGACAGAGTTCTTCCTGCCCAGCACTGTCTCCCCCTCCTCGCTCTGCCTGCGCCATCCAGAAACCTGAGCACAAATAAAAATTATGTTTAGTTTGCAAAACAGAAGGAAGGTATCTCCATCCTCTAGAGTTCATTGTTCTGCTAGACTTGGTATTATAGTGGCAATATATTACAGAGAAGAAAAATCAGCTGGCTGCTGCCTCCAGAATGACAATGGAAACCACAAACACGCTGGAGCTGCAGCTGCCCAGAGGGGATCTGCCAGGGCTCTGCGGGCATTGGGGCACCAGGAAAGGTGCTTATGGGGAAGGAGTCCCACCCAGTCTCATGGGCACAGTGTCCCATGGGACAAAGGGACACCTCCCGTACAGCAGGGACAGCCACGGTCCGGGACGGGGCAGGCAGGGACCCAGCACCTTTAGTCACTCCTGCTGCTTCTCAGCCGTCTCAGGCTCTTCAGGCAACAGCGCCTCTGCCAGGGCACAGCACCATCCCAGGGCAGGGCACGACCCCCAGGACAGGGCACTGCCCGGAGCAGGGCACTCCGCTGGCACCAGGATCAGCCATGCCTGAGGCAGAGGCAGTCACTGACCACTGACCACAGCACTGCCCCTGGGCACAGCTACAGAGCTGGAGACAGCTTCCTACCAAACCCACCCAAACGAAAACGAACAAGGTGGTTCATTTGTATTAAGGACAATCATCCTGACCCCTAATCCTCTCATTCCCTCAGTGAAGGGCTCCTGCTGCCCGCAGGCTGCCCGGAGAGGGGGCACAGCAGGGGGGGCAGCAGGGCAGAGTGCTCTGCACTGGCAGCTATTGAGAACCCCCCGAGCCTGGGTCTGCTTAAACCAAATGAATTGCTTGGATATTAGAACGGGAATTGGGTTCCGTGCCTGCAAATCTGCACAGGGATATATTGTGCTTTAACATAGATTTCAATTACTTCCCAACCTTCAGTGTGATGATGCGACATTATGCTCTACTGTCAGGGTTTGCCAGCATGCTCCTACTTTTCTTTCTCCTGTTAAATATGGTCTTTGTTGCGCTTCATTGATCTCTGAGCATATTCTGCTGTTTACAACTTTGATAATCTTTGTGTAATCTTCAGGGGTAATTGAATTCTGACAAACATAGCTGAATTTTAAACACCACACAGATTTCAGGGCATTGAAGAGCCATGATATGAAAGTCAAACCTGGAGATGGGGAGCAGCATTTGCTTTCAGCTTCTGCCCTGAACAACAGGAGCTGAGCCAGGCTCAGAGCCCAGGGACATCGAGCGCAAGTTAGGAGACATGACTGGGGGTGGGACCAGACCTAGCCCAGAGCTTAATCCCAAGTAGACAATATAATGTCATTTAATGATATTTTAATATACACCCCCAAGACACTTCTGCTGCACAAACTCCCAGGAATCCCACTGGGTCTACTCTGCTAGGATAGGATACAGTCAGCAGCTACCAATCTTCGCTAAATACCTCGGGAATTGCCCTTGTACAAATAAATTATTGTTTTTATGGGCGTATATTGTGAATTAGACGGGGGGGAAAACGTTGCAGTTGGATTTTGATGTAGAAGGTTTTTTTGCAGAGCCCATGGGGCACATGCATAGCGCTTCCATAATCATTATTGTTATTTATTATTTGCCAGCACCAGGAACGTGCCCAGCCCAGCACAGGCCAGATGGAACATGGCTGCTGGGCAGCACTGTGCTCCCAGTGCCTGCAGACGCCGGGCACCCACCCAGCCTCCTGTTCCTCGCCAGGACCCCAGCACCACGTCCCCTGCCCCAGCCTGTCCTCCTCTCCCCACACTGGCCCCCAGCTGCTGCAGTAAGGCACAGCCTCCCTTCTGGTGGCTGGAAAAACAGCTGTCTTGCTTGAGGACATCAGATTTTTGATGCATTTTCTACAAACTTTAATTTCCCAAACCCTCCTCGCTCAGGATGCAGGGGGACTGCTCAAGCACGCTATAAATTAGTATGCCAGCAGAGCTGCTCCTGGAAGGAGGATAAGCTCAGCCAGACAGGAAGGAGCCTCCAGAAATCTCAGTGCTGGAAGGGAAAACTTGCTGCTCTCCTGCTGTTCGTGCTGGAGCTCCGTGGCTCCAGTTTATTGCAACAGCACACGACAGCCTCGGTGCAGCAAAGATTTTCTGCCGAAGGGTCTGAGCTGCACGGAGGCTCCCCACGCAATCAAAAGAAAAGGAATTAAGGAGTTGTCTGGCCTGAGAAAAGGGATATTGAATCTAATCTGAGACGGTGTAATTTGGAAATCCAATTGCAGTTGTCCGTCAGCAAAGGCAGCCACTGGTGAGGGGAGCCGGGAGGCTGTGGAGGACCAGAGCCCCCAGCGCCGGAGCAGGGAGGGCTCAGCCGCACAGGACCGCCAGGAGCCCCGGGATGGTGCAAAGCCTCCGCCACCTGCCACAGCCCACAGCCCTTTCCAGGGGCTTTTCCACAGCCGGGCAGTGCCACGGGAGCCAGGACACACGGCTGTGAGTCGGAAGGAGAAGCGGGAGGGAAGCGGCTCCGCACCAGCTCTCCCCACCTTCGCTCTCTGCCGCGGGAGGGGAGGGGCAGCGCCGGCCGCCCCCACACCGGGCATGGCTCACCCCAAACCGCACTGACATCTCATCCCCCAGGAACAGCACGGCTTCCCCTGCACCTCCCTCCCCTGGAGGCGTTTCAGGAGAGACCAGACACCGACTACAATTGATTTAACACTTCCTGCTAGAGTTTAACTTGGGCTCACATACCGCCTCATAGTTCACTTGCCCTGAGTGGTCATTACACTGATGTTTTACCAGAAGCCAGACAGTTTTTTAAGCTTCTGGATGGACCCAGTGACCCAAATGAGGCCAGAGTTCTCTGCCATACGGCCCTTGGCTAAAGGCTCCTGCAAACCACCTGCAGCTCCCAGCTCCCCATCCTGCTTCCCCCCCGGGCAGGAGGCTCAGAGGGCTTGTCAGCATTTCAGATGCCAAACGTCCATTACTTCGCACGCAGGGCTCGGCAGTGAGGACGCAGTCCAGGCAGCTGTTCCCTGTGCTGGGGTGCTGCCCATAGCTGGGGTGGGCTCCTCATCAAGGACGGTGTTGGCTCAGCAGCCCCCAGCCTGCCCGGAATCGCAAGGGGAGAGAGTGGAAAGGAGACACACGAAGATGCATCAGGGCCACCTGTCCCCAGCCCGCCAGCTAGCCCCTGGAACTTCCACGGGTGAGGAAAGGTGGGCAGAGAAACAGACTCGGGCTCAGTTTTATCTCCTGCGGGACTTGGGGGCCCTGATGGAACCTCAGGACTGGCCCTGCCCTGATGGAGAGGTGGGGAGCAGATGAAACCTCCCTGCAGCACAGCACTGAGCATCCCCCCAGCAGGAGAGCTGGAGCAGAGCTGCTCTAAGCTATTAGCTCCCCACATGTGCTTTATTTCCTGAATTAAAGAGAAGAATTATAATGAGACTTGACGTTAAATTCCATAAAAAGTCAAGCTAATCAGTGACCAAACCTGTAATTGATTCTTTTGCTAGTTCAATACTTAATGCTACATGTTAAGCAATAGGATTTTACAATTTGCTAGCACTTCACTTACAGAGAATTAAGCAATAAAAATCCATTCAGAGTACAAGCAGCAGGAAGGGAGCCACAGCTGCTAATATGTGAACAAGCCAATAAAGTGGCTCACCACTTGCATCAGTATCTTGTTTCTCAGAATATCTACCCCTGTTTGATAGTGAAACCTCTTTAACACATGCGAGCGAGGTGTGAAACCCCTAGGGAGGTAATGCAGGGAATGCCGTGGATGAGGTGCAGGTGGCAGCGGATCAGTGCCAGGCCCGGGGCCGGTCACACCGAGGGGAGCACGCACTCCCCAGCCCCAGGGCACTCGGGGGCTCAGCCCGGAGGAGAAGCCACCCCACCGAGACACGGCTGTGCCCCAGAGACTGGGACCTGAATCCAGCCACCCACTCCCCGCACAGGGAGCAGAGCTCCTGCCAGCCGTGGGCCACGGCCACCCTGCACAGGAGGCGGCACGGGAGGGGACAGCATGGTGTAAAAATGCTGCTTTTTAGCAAACGCTTTCTTCAAACTTCTTGCACTATTTGTTTGATATTATTCAAGGCAAAATTCAGACCAAGAAAATAGCTCCCACAGCCGTTTCCACAGACAGGTACTAGAATTCAGTTTCAAACAGTTTGTGTTTTAAAATGCAAAATCACCCACATCCTTCTTTGCCCAGTTTGCCCACCAAGCTTTCCTCCTTTGGGCTTTCCTTCTGTTTCAGCACGAGCCAAACCCTTGTCTGGGAGCCACATGGTGCTTCTGCTGAGTGTTTAACGCCCAGCAGTGACAGCAGAGCCAGTGGCAGCATATCCCCGGGAAGAGAACACCACCACATGCTGACCCCCAGCAAAAAACCCTGGACTTTTCCTGCCATGATGTGCTGGGCTCGGCAGTGCTGGGGGCATGGCAGGAGTGCAGCACACTCCCCAACATTTTACCTTCACCACCGCCCCAGCCAGGCCCCGTGCAGTGTGGCAGGAGGGATGCTCTGGAAACACAATTACTGTTGTGAGGGGAAGGGCTCCTGGTCTCCAAGGGGGTTCTGCTTCCTGCTACAACGATTCAGGGAATCTGCTGAGGCAGATTTTATGAATTCCACTGAAGCTGTGGAACTGCTGCATTAGGCAAACACCCTGATGATTGTCAAGTCAGCCCCTTGCTGTCAGAGCTGCTCTACATTGCCCAGGCCAGGGACAGCAGGTGCTCATCAGTAGACTGCACATCCTCCACAGCTTTAAGTACCAGCCCTGCACATCTGCTCCAGAGCCCACAGCAGCACGTCCTGCAGGCCCAGGGCCCCTTTCCCAGACTCCCTTCCAGGGCACCTTTCAAACATGTGCAGAGATGCTGCAAAGGAACCTCCTAACCTGAACACCCAGTGCCCAGCCACCAGCCCGACTGCAGCAGCTGAGCCAGCACGAGTACCACAGCTGCTCTTCAGGGAAGCAAGAGCCAAGCAAGGAGAGTTGGATTAGGACCAAATCTGCCTCAGATGTGAGTGCATGGCGCTGCAGCCTCCTGCCAGCAGACCTGAGCCAGGCACACCATGCTGTAGAGTTGAAATGCTGAAACATGGCAAGGAAACAGATCTACAGCCTGAGGAAAAAGCTTCAAAATGAAAACTTTAAGTAGTAGTAAATCTTATTTTTAATAATGCAGATTAACATTGCCAAGAGATGTGGCTAAGAAAATAAAATTTCACGGGGCTGGAGGAGATCATAGAGAAATCAAACCCCACCACTAGGCACAGCACTGGGCTGTGGCTGCAGGGAGCCTCGAGGAGGGGGAGCAGGTACAGGGTGATGGTACAGCGGAGTCCCAAGGAGCTGCTGTCACCACCGTCAGACTGCAGGCAGCACTGCTGGGTTGTGGAGATTATATCTTCAAAATATACCTGGCTAAAGGATTCATGTCTGACAGCTTCAAGTGTTAGACAATTTGTACAGCATGAGAATGTGTCTTAACACTTGTCACTGCAGACATGCACAGGGAGCTGTGGCCACACACTGGGCATGCCCTGCATCTGTTACAGATGCATCCATCCCCTTCCACGGGCACCCTGTGGAATTCACTGAGTACCCAAGTGATGCGCTGCTGCCGCCTCCACTGCGAGGACACCTGGTCTCAGCATCCCGTGAGCAGCCCTGCACCTCCCCAGCCCTGCTCCAGCCCCGTGAGCAGCCCTGCACCTCCCCAGCCCTGCTCCAGCCCCGTGAGCAGCCCTGCACCTCCCCAGCCCTGCACCTCCCCAGCCCTGCTCCAGCTACACTCTGACTGCCAGCAAGGAAGAAAAACACAACTTTGGATGCAAGGTTTCTGCAGTCTCCAGGCGAAGCAGGGGAAGCAGCTGGAAATGCTGGTGTCTGTGCAGACGGGAGGAAAGCAATAGCTGTCTGTGCTGAGCCAGGAGCTCTCAGACAAAATCATGATCTCGGGTCAGTTCTGGTGGGCATTTGGAGACTCAGTGCTGCTTCAGGTCTGCTCTTTGGTGCCCAGGCTGGAAGCAAGGGCGGAACCTGTGGGTGTCAGTGTCAGGAGAGGCGGGCACCCCACAGGTGTCAGCCAGGGCCCAGAGAGCTGCGAGCCACCTGAGCATTTCTCCAGATGGGATGCCTGGAGAAGCAGCAGGTCCAGCTCCACCATTACCAGAGTTCAGGACACCCACTTGGTGTTTGGGGCTGAGCCTCTGCTCAAATGCATTCTCACTCCTGTGTCATTTCCCCTACAACACTGAACACCTCATCACCAGGTGTCTGCCAGAGCCTTCAGCCGTGAAATTATATGGCTCTACCTTGACCTTAGAATTCCACAGTGCCCATCTCCTGCAGAATACACACCTCAGCTTGGGGGCATTTCTCTGAGTCAGCCAACAAAAAATACAGCCTCAAAACGTGGATCTCTGCTAATTTGCTAGGATGCCTCCCCCTTTCCAGAGTAGCCTCAGCACAAGGCAAGGAGCTGGCTTGCTGCAGCAAGGGCCCTGTCCTGCCCTCAGCACCTCAGGCCCCAGGGGATGCTGCAGCCATCGTGCTGACCACACCCTTGGCCCCAGATGGCTCCAGTAAAGGCTGATCCCAAACCTCAGCTGCAGTTGCTCCCAGTTCATACCAGTATCCCTCCGACTACACGTGTCTCCTCCTCCCCCTGTGCCGGCAGAAACAGGCACCACCTACAAGGATCCAAACACTTTTATTTCCCCGCCTTCTTCCAGAGGATTTAAGAGAAATTCATCTGAAAACTAAAAAAATCCCTAGCTTGGTGTGCTGCAGAGCAGGAGGCAGAGAGGACCCACAGTCCTGTGCAGGGACAGGCTCAGGAGGGCTGGCACAAAGCTCCCAGGGCACATTCAGCCTGGCAGCAAACTGCATCCCACCGGGATGCTCCTCTGTGCCAGCAAACTGACACCCTTCCACCACCCTGGGGACAGAGGAGCCAAGACAGACCCCTGAGTCCCCCACACAGGTAGGGGAGCCTTACAAGCACTGCCCTGATTCCCTAGGGAGGAGAGAATCCCCTTGCTTTTCCCACCACTCTCAGGTTGCTCCAGCAATCGAGAGGCATCTGATCTTCCAGGAGCCTGATAGAGTGAGAATGCCAGTGTCATTACCAAGTTAATTAGAAAAACTCAAATGGAGCTTTAAACATTTTTATAATACATTTGGGTCTTTTTGGCAGGATTATTGCAATCTTTTGGGTTTCCATTTCCCATTAAAGCACTCTCAGTAGTGCACATATAAAAGCCATGTGATCTTGGCTCCTTGCTGCTTTTTTTCCTTTTTCCCCCCCATTTTTTGGGGTAAGATTTATTAAATATTTTAATCAGTTAAATTCTGGCAGCTTAAACATTTTCTTTAATAGCCTTGTTAAATGTGGATTAGATTTAAAATCCCTGCCTCTGAACTCTGAAGCAGCAGTATTTATATGCAACGTTAAAAAAATTAAAAGCTTTACAAAGCGGTAATTACTCCTCTGCTGCAGGAGGAGGAGAGATTGACTTTCTAAGTTATTTTTAGGCAAGTTTTCCAGCCTCACCGTTCCCAGACAATACTACACAAGCATCATTTTTTCTTCCTGAAGGATCCCCTGTCAAGGTGTGGCATGCCTTAGCTGCAAAGCCCACACCACCAGCTGTGGCTTTGTTTTGTGACACCAGAAGCAGCCAGCAGCCCTTGCAGGACGCCGCTCCCTCTGAGCACCCCCACACACGGCAGCTCTCCCCGGTGAGTGGGTGCCCAGCACTGGCCAGGGGCTGCCCCTTCCCCTGCCCCTTCACCAGCCGAGCCCCGCAGCCCTCGCAGCCGCCAGCTGCTCCCATCAGATGCGAGGGGCCAAAGCAGCAGCCCCGGGCTGGGGCAGCCCCTGCTCCTTTGCCATCCCGCTAAGGACAGCTCTAAGACTTCTGCTGTATCTAAGTGATGCGTGCCCTGACTGTCACCACAACTCCGTGCTGTGCTTGCAGAGGACACAGAGACCTGGTTTGGTATTACTTGAAGTCCAGGACAACCTTCATGTGCCATTCCCTCGCTTTCCCTTCCTTCCCCCAGAGCAGCAGTGTGTTGCCCCCGGGCTGGGACAGACCCTGTGCACGCAGGAGCTCCCAGGGAAGGCAACAGACCAGGCAGGGGCAGCGCCCGCGTCTCTCTCACAAACACGTGGGAAGGGCGGGGAGGGTGAGCAGTGATTTACAAAACACGCCACTGACACCGTTTAGGCGGGCAGGAGCAGGGCAGCACCTCGGGAAGTGCCACGGGGCAGCAGCCACTGAACAGGGCACACATGGGCATCACAAATGCAAAGCCACAAAGAGAGGAGGGTGGCCTGACCACCCCTCACATCCTCGGGAGAAGCTGCTCCTGGGGGTGGGTTGGTTCAGGGCTGTGCGTCCCGCTGGGACAGGAGCAGGTGACAGGACAGGGCAGGGTGAGCCCCACGAGCAGGACTACAAGGTGTGCCTCAGCAGGAGTGCCCAGGTCAGCAAAGCTTTTCTGGGAGAAGGTGGGATGGCTACATGCCCCTCTGGATGGTCTGGAAGGCAGCTGGAGGGTCCCAAGGGATCCCAGAGGGTGCCCAGAGGAAAGGTGCCAGGCTTGTAGGCAGCACCCTGAACTCCAGGGAAGCAAAACCCGTGTGAGGGAGGGAGGGAGGGAGGGAGGGAGAGTTCCCCAAGCAGTGCTGGAGCGCTGAGCTCCCCCTCACCCGTGTGCTGTGACAGAGCACAGAGGAGCCCACATACAGCCCTGCCTGGGCAGCACTGAAACTCCTCAGCACGTGTGGTTGGAAGGGTGAGCTTTGCTGAATATTTCTGAGGAACAGAAGGTACCTTTGGGAGTCCTACCTGGGTTTTAATGAAGCTTTTTGCCATTGAATGTAAGTCGATTTTCTCAGAGTGATTACCCTGTCTCTGGAGGGTAATGTAGGAATAGGTAAGAACTAGAGAGGGACAGGAATAATATCAAGGACTAAAACAATTCTCAAATGAGGAGAGACAGAAAAACAAGGTAGAAACAGAATGAATAAATAATAAATGGTCTTCAAGAGACAGTCTGGGAACTCCTCTTATCCCACTCTCATAAAACAGAGGAAATATGATGTTGAATTAAAAGGTGGAATAAAAGGTAAACACTTCTCTCATGTGAGCTGTAACAAGTGCACGGGGCTCAGCGTGGCATGAGCCCAGACACTCCCCGGGGAGCTCAGCTCTGCCTCACAAACTCCGACCCCGGGCTGCAGAGCAAGAGCCTGGGATCTGCTGGTGGCTTTGTCCGGGTGGCAAACGGGCTCCCTCCTGGAGCAGAGGCATCTCCCTGGGCTGATGAGAAACTCAGAGTTGGGGTTTTGGGGCTGAGGTCCCTGCAGCTGGATGATGTGTGGGAAGGATGCTCTGCCGATGCTGTTACATGCTGATGCTGCATTCCCACCCTGGGGTGCCAGCTTCCATCCTCTGGATCTGCAGCTGGTCCTGCAGAGACTGTCATAAAGCCACAGGTAAAACACGGGAGCAAACAGAGTTAAGAACTGCTAATGCAGGAAAAGGCCATGAGCAGACGGTTCCTGCCTCAGCCAGCCCTGTGAAGCTGGCTCCCAGGGACGGGACTTCAGGGAACAGAAACTCCACTCAGTTCTGCACCAGAGAATGAAGACTTTCTCCTTTTAAAATTCATAAAACAACCCAGACTGTAAGTTACAAGCTGCGGAGCTCCTATTTACATATATCACTGCAACAACCACAGTGCTCGTTATGAATTATTTAGCATGATGCACTCTCACACCAGCCCTGCCTGCTCTGTGGCCTCCTCTCAATTAGGCCTTTGTGGCAGAGGGGTCAGTAATAACAGGTCACTTAACTGTGAATAAAAGTGACACTGGGAGATATGCTGGAGTATTTATTTGTACTGTTGTATTACTGTAAAACTGTGTTTATGGAGATCAGCTCCTTGCATGTTGACTTGCCAGGCAGAAGATGTGTTTAGCAAACTGCACATGACACGCGGTGTCTGTGGCTGCTCCGTGCGCGGCCGTGCCAAGCCCCGCTGCCGCCTGCCCTCGCTGCGGGCACGGAGCTCTGCCAGCGCGGGGCTGCTGTGCCCCCAGAGCTGGGGCAGCTCGCAGGGTGCTGGGCAGCACCCGGGGGTGCTCACCTCGCCCAGGCGAGCACAGCATTGCATCCAGGCTCAGGACAGCGCAGGGCCAGCGAGCGCTCAGGACAGGCACCATGCAGGCATGGGAGAGCTGCCAGGAGCAGTCACTAAAATGAAACATTTTGTGGCAAAGAAGAGAATTTGCTGACAGTGCGTTTGGTTTGTCAATTTATTTGGCTTTCAAAAGGACAGTGTTTTAAGGAGAAGTTTTGGTGCTTTTCCACCTGATGCCTTTAATGTTCTTAAAAAGAACAAATTCAGTAAGGATGTTGAGTTCTTCATTTTGGACCAAATTAAGCACTTCCCCACACAGAAAGGCTGCCCTTTGTTCTGTGTTTAATGGTACTCTCTGCTTTGTAGAAGTTTTTGAAAAGTCATTTAATGTCAAGCCAATGTTTCTGGGCTTTTTGAGCTGCAAGTAAATAGAAAAATCAGGTTTTTACCCCACTCCCCAGGCAGTTTTTTTCCAGCTGGCAGCTCCTCCCCTCTCTGCCTGGCACCCTCCATCCCTCCCATCTATCCATCTCCACCAGCACAGTTGCAATGCAGCTTGCTCCTGCTACCTGACACAGGGCCATGGCCCCGGGGAATAGTGAGGACCCCGCGGCCTTCAGCCAGGCAAGGATCCCGCTGGTCCTGGTCTGCAACAGTCCACAAATTCATTTGTCATCAGCGGGATCAACCTGCATCAAAAATTGAACTGCTGCCTAGCGGAGCTCCACTGTCAGCAGGTGATGCTCCTGGGACCATCCTCGGTGCAAGGGGATGGAGAGGAGCATGGGATGAGGGTCCCCAACGCCCAGCAGGTCTCCATAGAGATGTACCCCAGTCCCTTGTCCCCAGAGGATGCAGCCAGCCCAGCCTTGCTTTGTGCCTTTGCAAAAGGCTCTGAATCCCAAATCCCATAGGGAGAGGCAGTAGCAGCATCTCCCTCCAGAATGCCAGGGTTGGCCTGGCAGGACAAGGCAGCGGGGCTGGGGCTGCCCTGCCACTGTGGGACAGGGCTGGGATCCCTCACATCCAGCAGCAGCCCCTTCCCAGTGCTCAGTACAGCTTTTCCCAGGAACTGTTATTAGCTCAGTATGGGAGGTGATAATAACAAGCCATTAATGGGAATCTCTTTGAGTGCCACTGTGTGGCAAGATCGTAAATTAATGGTCGTTTCGTTTATTGTCATTTTATCCATAACAAGATGCTGATTTTCCTCCTGGGATAATGAAATTGATCTGTAAGAACCATAAATCCTCCCCCGTGGTGTGGCTGGAGCAAGGTGCTGGATTAACAGGCTAATGGCAGAGATGTGAAAGCTCATGAATCACGTGGCGGCGCGAGGAGAGGGCAGCTGTGCCGGGGGGAGCCACGCTGGCATCGTGCTGGCTCCTGTGCCGGAGCGCTCTGGGCTGACAGCGAGGTATTTCAGGTGTCAGATCAAAGATCCAAATATCCCTCGGTGGCTTGTATTTTCTGTTCATGGAAAATAATTTTTAAAGGCAAGCCAAAATGGTCCAGGACACTCCCTCGCCTTCACCCCATCAGGGATGTCCCAGGCAGATGCCGCCCAGCCTGCCTGCGCACCAGAAGCTCAGGATCAGCCAGGAAGAGGATTGATGGCTTCTGTAGCCTTCACCTGGAGCATAAAACAAAAACACATTGAAAATTTATAGCACCCATTGAGCTGAAATGCTTCCTTTGCTTCATGTTCCCTGCTGTTGCCAGGACTCCCGTCCAAGTCCCTTTACTCAGTGGACAAGCCCGGCTTCACAACAGTGACCACCTGGAAATAAAAATTAAGAAGCGGAAGTTTCTCATAATTAAGTCTTTAAATAGGAAAAGGAATTAGAGTTCTTAGGGTGACGAGTACCCTCCTCATCCCTCTGCAGAAGCACCAGCAGAGACAAGCACCTTGCTCCATGCCTGTCCCATGCTGAGCTGGCTGCGGTGGCTGCCAGAGGTCACTGACCCAAGCAGTCACTGTCCCAGGCACACAGGGGGGACCCCACTTCTTGCACCCCTCAAGTACTTTAACCACCTGATGCCTGTTGGAGCCTCACTCCTTACCCTCTCCCTCTCTTCATCTTGCTCTCCCCTTCACAAAATGGGACACTCTTGCCTGGCTTAGGGCAGGACGTGGCACCAGGGCTGGCTGGGCAGAGAGTCCCCTACCCAGAGGGATCCTTCTGCAGAGAAAGACAGTGGGGAGGAGACCCCTGGGACCCTCTGCTGATCCCAGGAGCCCTCTGCAAACCAGCACTTCCTGCGGCAAGGTGTTTAGAAGGCCTTACAGCTTTCTGGGCTTTTTCCTTGTGTAATTCAGCAGAGATATAATTTTAAATACTGCTATTTTTCTCACTCAGATATGAGAAATATTAACTGGCCAAACTTTGCTGTGGCTGTCACCATCTTTTTAGCAGTGTGATTGCCAGCAGGGATTTATCGTCCTCCCCGCACCTGGGTTATTTGAGTTTTGCTTTGCTGCAGGGCCAGGGCAACAATAAATTTCCTTCTCCTCTGGAACATGCTCTAACCTCTCATTTTCTAATAAAATGTTAAACCTTGGAGCACCCACACTGGCCTGGTGCTGGAGAGGAGTGGAGTTCCAGCTAAGCCAGTGAACTGCCTTAGGGCAGACACCCTTAGGGGCCAGGATGTCTCTCCCCGTGGTGGCTGTCGTGAATTCTGGCTTCCTTTTCCAGAGAGAGATCCTCCTCAGGCAGAGGCCGTGTCCTGCCTGCCCCTAGCAGCCACACCCAGCAGAGGAGAGTGCTTGAAAGGCGTCTAGGGAGGGTGTGCAGGAGAATCCACCCAGCGAGGCCTGACCAGGACAGTGGCAAAAGGGAGCAGCTCAGGGAGATCCCTCGGCCCACCGACGGTGTGTCCCCAGTGCAGCCCCCTGCCCACTCCAGCCCATGCTCCTTCAGCACACAGCAGGCTGGACCCCGGCCAGCGGTGCAGGGACAGCAAGAGCTGCTGGCAACACTGAGCTCATCACCAGCACAGGGTTTAGGCTGCTAAAAAGGGTCCCAGCCAGCAGCCTACCACCCCTCACCATCCCAGCCCTTCCTGCTCCTACGGGGCTGCAGGACAGGCTGATGGGGCAGGAGGGATGATAGGTGGGTGGGTGGTGCATCTGCTGCTGGCCCATTACAGAACCAGAGGTGACTGCAGCACCAGGTTTCACTGGCTGAGCTGCTTGGTGAGTCACAGCAAGGGGCCGTGTTGCGGAGATGTGGTTTTTCCAATATATTCTGTTTGGATTGGCAAGTTGGTCTCACTCTTTCTCAACTGACTGATAAAGCACTAGACAGGGGATTAGTCCTCTTGGAAGCTAAAGAAAGAGGTAATTTGGGTTGTTTATAGCCTGCAGGGGTAGAATCAAAATGTACAATACTGAGAGAGTCAAACTTTTACAGCGTATGGCAGAGCCATAACTCAGAGCAAGTATCACACATTACAGTCCTGTGAAATGCATTCCCGTGACAAAAGGCTGGAAAGGCAGAAAGAATGAGAGGAATTAATCTGTTCTTGGGACAAATATTGTAATGAAGACAGGAAATGCCAAGAAAATTAACCCCCGCCTGGTTCAGTGTTGGCATCGGAGTGTTTAGCCTGGAAGTCCCGGCTCTGCGCTTTGGGCAGCATTGGAAACAGCTCCAGCCCCAGCGACTCTGCAGCGTGGGCAGAGGGCAACCCTAGCCTGACCTTGGCTTTTCTGCACTAACGGAGTAACAGCTTTCCCTCAACTGGGTTTTGCTGGATTTCCACAGCTATTAAATCTAATTGCTGAGATAGAGTTATAAAATTATAATTTTAACCATGCAATTTAGATGGAGTAACCGGTCGCCTATTTCTGTGATTATCCCTGATTATTAAATGAACAGCTGCCTCCAAATATGTTTGCAACAAACTAATTCAATGAGTGCATGTGCCTGAATATTCATGGCCCTTATTCGCGGCACAGATTTTTTCACTGTGACTTTAAAAGTTAATTTATCCTGGCAATTTAAATAAATCCACTTCCATCAGCCTTGGTTGGAGCTCCAGACTTTGACACTGAGTTTGGCAGTGAGGAAGGTGTCCCAGCCCCTGCCTCAGCGCCCGCTCGCACAGACACCAGCGCCGGTGTCAATTCCAGGCTTCTCCTGTGTCTTGTTTGCAGGTTTGACAACTCTTCTCTGCACAGAACTAACAGAGTGTGACACTCCACAGTCTGTTTGGTTTAGCTTTTCCACTAAAATTTGCAACCATGCCAAGCAGCCAGGAAATAACCCGCCCTCCCCAAGCACTGAAATACGGGTACAGCTGGCTGGCACGACAGCCAGCCGGTGGCTCCCCCGGCTGCCGGGCCAGTGTCGGCTGAGGAATGGCTCCCAACAGCTAGCAGTCACCCTGGTATCAGGAATTTAATTTTCCTCCTTGCAAAGGAGGTGCCTTGCATTGCCACCAGCCAGAGTGAGGGTGGAGGGGCCACGAGCATCCCAGGCAGCCAGAACTGTTTCCAGCCTGCAGTGTGCCAGGAGTGGCTGTGGAGCAGCCACAGGGGCAAGGCACCACAACACTGGGGGCAGAAGGCGGCAATGGGACGTGGTGCAAGTGCCCTTTGCCATCCGGCTGCTTTGGCCAGCTCTTGTGGCCCTGGTCAGGGGCAGACAGCACAGACTGGGGCAGAGCTGTGTCAGGGTCTGGCTCCACATGGGATAAATGCTACTGTCCCCAGCCTGGCCTGCAAGAACACTAAATGGATTTCTTGGACTAAAATCTCTGTGCACTCTTCAGAGCAAGCTGCACTGCTACTGACCACCGAGGCATTTTAATAATAGCCACAGCATGATACAGGCTGCTTAGAAACCCAAAAGTACTGCCTGAGTGGGTGCCCAAGAATAGTTATTTCACTTGATGGTGCTCCTATCATGAAGCTGTGGAGTTCCCCCTGAGGTCTCCCAGCCACAGTTGGCAGCATGCAGCCTCTGGACCCCAACAGAAACCTCCTGCATTTGGGAATGTGCTAGGCTTTACATTCTTACTGGAGAGAAACAGCAGCTGCTCAGGAGGCAAGCTCAGCTCCCAGGACACATTCCTGAGGTGCCTATTAGGCAAATGCTGGCAGCACATGCCTAGGTTCTCCAGGCGATCCATCCATCCTACCCCTGTAGAAGATCAGCAGCCACTTCACTGGAACAGGCACGCACCAGCCTGGAACACCAAGCCTAGATGGGGCAGTGACTTGTGCAACCTCTGAGTGCAACAGCTTCCTCACATCCCCACTGACATGTCCTTTGGCAAGCAATCACCATTAAAAAAAAAGGTCTTTTAAAAGCTTTTATTAAAAATCCAAGAAAAAAGAAAGAAAAGAAAAATCTGTTAAAGCATTTGAAATGTAAAGTAGAGCTTTCATTTCAACAGCATCCCTGCTGCCTTTTGTCTCTTCCTGTACAGAGGTTTCACAAAAAGATCCACAGTTTGACAGATGTTCAGATAATATTAAAGAAGGCAGCATCTGATTGTGGGGAAAAGAAACAGCTCAGCTGAGCCAGGCCAGAGCTGTTGGACTGTGACCGTCTGCTCTGCAGAACCAAACACCAATAGAAAGGAGGGCTCAGAGGGGCCTGGCAGCCCCTTCTGGAGAGAGGAGCCTGTTCCACAGCCTTCCCAGCTCCTCGAGCATGTCCTCCCAGGGAACATCCCTCCACCAGTGTGTCCTGGGCGCCCCAGGTACAGGGGCCTGGGTCTGGCTGGCGGTCCCCCACCCCTGCAGTTCCCATGGCTCAGACAGAGCTGTCTCCACAGTTCTTCTGAGGGTGCCTGTCCCTGGGTGCTGAGGCTGCATCACTTGGGCTGTTTGCAGTGGGTGGGCACGGGCACAGGCATCTGTTCCAAGAGATTGCCCTGTTGCTGGGCTCTGCTTGTCCCAGGCAACACCTAAGGAAAATTTCAAGGATCCACATGGAAACTCATCCCTGTGTACCAGTCCCCTTGGGAGAAACCAAATTTCTCCTCAGCCTCTGTATGGCTGCTCTCAGCCCTGTGTCCCTGCTCTGTAACCCCCATGGGCAGGGCAGGGCAGGAGCAGGCCCTGCCCTGGGACCAGGCACTCTGGGTGTGGGACCCCAGGGGCTTTGGGTCCCTGCCCTGGGAGCGAGGTTCGGCAGGAATGCCACTCTCTTGGAGCTGGGGAGGCAGGAACAGGCACCAAGGAGTGCTCCTGCTGTTCTAACAAGGAACAATAGATTAAAAAGCTAGTTAAAAATTCATCCAGGAGAGGCAGAGTTTCCCAAGCATATCAGAGTTAATATTTATAAAGGGGATTGTTGCTCAGTCTCAATTATCCTAAAAGCTTGGTACAACTGATGCATTGGAGAAACCACGAATACAGACATGTCAAGGGAAAACCATTCCCTGTGACCGCTAACAAAATGCAATCAGATCTGCAGCATGTGGAGCCAATTGATTTTCAACAAGTCCTACAATGTAAACAAATGATTGATTCTCAGTGCTTTCATTTCTGAGCAAGCAGCCAGACACCTCTCCAGCTCCTGGTGCAGGTGAGGCTGGAGGTAAACATGACTGCAGTGGGGCAGCTGCAGCACTTTCATCAACCACAGAACAGCAGGAGCTTTGATTTTTGTTTCCCCAGGCCCTTAAGCAGCCACTAAATAATGAACAATTCCTCATGTAAGCAGCCCCTGATCATGTGGAATCCTTCTGCTGCCAGTGGTCATGTCAGACCACATTCTGCCTTCAGTGGGAGTCAGGAGTTTTTTATTGCTTTTGCATTTTGCCTCCTCTGATGTTTCCAGCTTTGCTCTGATTTTCTGGAGACAGATGAGACAGGAATATCTCCAAGAGCTTTATCACTGCTTTGTCAGTGGCTGCAGCAGTGTGCTGGAGTGTGTCTGTGCCAGCCGTACAGTGGCTGCTCAGATCGCTCCGCGCTCCCTGTGAAACCAATCAGCCATACTCCAGTGCACCAGTGGCTGCCGGACCATGCCCCTGAGTATGTCAAATTAAATCTCAACCCAGCACCAGCAGGCTGCCCACATCAGCCCCTGTCCCTGGGCAGGGGGGGAACCTGGGAGCGCGGCTGCAGCTTGCCAGTGCAGCACCCACCCCCGTCGGTGGAGCCACAGGACACCGGGGTATCAACCACTGGCACATCTCCCTTTTCCCCTCATGCACACCCCTAGTTCCACCCTCCAAACTGTCTTGGGAGCGCGGCTGCACCAGTGTGGGGCATTCTGTGCTCCCCCACCCTCCAAGCCCTGCTGGAATGCTGTTAGGATTACTGCTGGAGTAACTGAGGGGAAAAGTCACATTTCTGTGAACTGTGATAATTATTGCAGCAATAGGTATAAAACCCCCTGCATTTCCAGAGCTCTACCACCTGCCTGTTTTTGCCTCGTGTGCAGAGTGATGGGCGGTCCGGTGCTTCTGCAGTGCAGGGTCCCGAGGGTCCCCAGGGAGGAGGAGCCACTGCCCCATGTCCCAGAGAGCTGCCCTCGGGGCTGGGGGCCGTGGACAGGCACGTCTGGGTATGCAGTTCAGTCCCTGCAGAGCGGGAGCAGGGTGGGGCTGCTGCCTTGGATGTCCATCTTGGGCTACACCTGCCCTCTGGCACAGAACCGAGTCCTTCCCAGGAGCAGCCTCCTCTTTGCAGAACTCTCTGGGGTTGGCCATTCATGACCCCCCAGTGGGGACCCCCCAGAGGTGGCAGAGCGGCGGGGCTGCCCCCCTTGCCGCCCCAGTGCTGTATGTGGTGGCACACACGCTGTGGCGAGGGTTGGTGGTGCCTGTGGCGTGCCGGGGGCTGCCAGGCACAGAGCCCGCTCCTGGCACCGGGGGTTGGCACCATTCCCCGTGAGTGGGCTCAAATGCTTCCTAAAACACAAACAAAGGAGGAGGCTTGCGTGGGCACTGACAGATTCCTGCACATAGAGGGACTCCGCCAGGGCCAGGAGTGTTTCTGTTTAAAATTAAAATGGTCTTTTCAAAGCAAATTAAAACTCGTTGTGAAAGCAACCATGAACATCTGTGATCTCCTCACAAAGGCCTTCTTGACTCTTTTAGAAATTACCCTGTGCCCATTATAGTATCAGCATAATTCTGCCTCTTTATTTCAAGCTTGCAAGATATTTATATTTCAAATAATTTTTACAGAGTTCAAATGTGAATCACAAGCTGGTTTTTCTGCATATGTATTAATTGCATGTGTGTGTCCAGTGCTAAGCCTTATTGCCATGTAATTTGTACAACGTAATTAACCATGTAGAAACCATATTACGTTGTGTTTGGAAGTGTTACATCCAGTTAATCTAATTGACTAATAACATGTTTTCATTTAGCAGCACGTACTGTATTTCCAGTGATTGAATTAATGTCATGTTAACGGCTGCTTTTTGCAACAACATTTGGCATAAATTGCATTAAAAATTGATGTTCGTACAAATGTATTTTGAGTACAGCTCAGCATGTGGCCTGGGAAAACACTCCTGCTGTTTATTAAATCAGCTCCACTTACGAGTACACTCCGAGGCACAGCACCGCTGCCCTGCCTGTGTGTTGGGGAGACCACTGTCTCCCCATCCCGCCCCAGGTCTGAGCCAGACTCCTCCCAGGGTTACAACTTTACTACCTGGGCTCCTGTGATGGGTTTTAAAAGGACTCTCTGTTGATGAGATTGTGGTGGGAAGGCTCCAGGCACCTGCTGGTAGAGGCAGACCCAGAGGCACCACCAGCCCTGAGCCCCCATGGCTGCACCTGGCCAACCTGCCGGCCTCTCCCACAGCAGCCACAAGGACGGGATGGACGCGTGCTCCACAGCCACCTCCTTCCCTCCCGTCCATGTTCGCAGGTGGTCCCCAGGGAGGTGGACTGACGCACCCATGGCCAGGAGGCTCTCACTCACCTTGATCTGCCATGGGAAACAACTGGAACCGCAATGCCCAGACCACTCTCCACAGCCACCCCCCCTGGAGGGGCCAGGAGAACGGGCATGGGCAAGGCCCACTGAGCACAGCCAGGCCAGTGGTGTCCAAGTCTGTGACCACAAGCCCAATGAAGGAGCCCAAGGCTCTCCCTGTTTCTCCTTGACAGATTAAAAATCCTGATTTTTTTTTATTCTATACCCGTCAGTGTATTCTGTTTCTGCTGGGATGGAGGGAGTTGGTTTAATATACTTGTGAAAGCAAAGCTAAAAAAGAACAGGAAAGTTGCTGGTTGAGGTGGCACTTGTCCAAAGCCAGAAAAGCAGGAAAACAAGGCACAGATATATTTGTGCTGATGGCAGCTTGATGTCTTGTGTCCTCACAGACATTTTCCATGCCATTGCAAAACCACATTTTCCCCACCTGTGTAAGCATCACTCCGGTAAACCAGAAGGGTTGTAAAAGATACCACAAGTGGTCTGTGAACCAGGGGTGTTTCATAGCTTTGTGGGGGAGAAAGTTTCTGTTCCTTGGTTTGCTGTCTTCCTTGCAGGCTATACAGGCTCCATTCTCCATCTCTCCCAAAGTTTCTGCTGATCAGCTCCATGGGTGAACATCCTGTGGAGGGGGACTTACTGGAACTCCATTCCTGCTGCCGATGTGGCCAGCTGTAACCCTACGGCATCCACATCCCGTGTGGGAGCAGCGAGGAGCTGCCATTGTTGCATGTGCCCTTCCTGCCGCCCGTGCCACCCCAGCACGGCCTTTGCGCCGCAAGGGCAGGAGCGGCCTGCAGGCCCTGCTGGAACGGCTGGGACACGGTCTGGGGAGCCGTGCTGAGAGGGACAGCATGGTGTGGCCTGTAGGCCCTGCTGGAACGGCTGGGGCACGGGCTGGGGAGCCGTGCTGAGAGGGACAGCACGGGGTGGCCTGTAGGCCCTGCTGGAATGGCCGGGACATGGTCTGGGGAGCAGTGCTGAGGGGGACAGCACGGTGCGGCCTGTGCGCTGCGGGGGCAGGAGCGGCCTGCAGGCCCTGCTGGAACACCCGGGACACGGTCTGGGGAGCCGTGCTGAGAGGGACAGCACGGGGTGGCCTGTAGGCCCTGCTGGAACACCCGGGACACGGTCTGGGGAGCCGTGCTGAGAGGGACAGCACGGGGTGGCCTGTAGGCCCTGCTGGAACACCCGGGACACGGTCTGGGGAGCCGTGCTGAGAGGGACAGCACGGGGTGGCCTGTAGGCCCTGCTGGAACGGCAGGGACACAGTCTGGGGAGCAGTGCTGAGCGGGACAGCACGGCATGGAGCCTTTGCCTCCCCACATGGGGCAGCTGGGGGCTGACACCACCAGCCAGGAATGCTGCTCCCAGGAATCGATCCCTGCGGGTTTTAAAGGCAAAACATGGACTCAAGCTCCACCCTAGAGTCACCACAAAGAGGAGTGACAGTCTTGCCTCATGGCGGTGTACCTCATTGGACCCCAGTGTGTTATTGCATCCCACCGAAGATCTCTGGGAAACAAAAGCATAATCAGAAAGAAGCTTAAATCACAGTACCACAGAGCAATTAAAAGTCATGTTCATACAGAGCCATTAGTGCTGATTCTCACACTCTTTACATAGGAGCAGCACATAATAATCATTTCCAATTAAATTACGCTTCTCCAAGGTGCATTAACCACTTTTATCCATCCGATTAATTGGACGCATCTCTGCTGCATGGAGCAGTTACGCCACTCCAGAGGGAAAGTAGACAGTTAATAACACCTGCTGCTGTGGTGCTAATGCAGGAGCACTCTGCTGTCAAACCCACGGGCACATTCACTGCAAACTGTCCACCCAAACACAGCTCTGTGGCTCCCTGCTCCTGCATTGTCCTGTGCTCTGTTCACTCCTGTGGTGCGACAAGGGGATGCACCAGTGCCCAGGCTCCACACCAGCACTTGGAACTTGTGTTCCCTTCCTCCCAGGACATGGCACCTGGCAGTTCTGTGGAAAGTAGCGGCTTCTGTGAAGAAATTGCAGAGAGCCCAATTTGTGCAGGAAGAGCTGACCTGCTGCCATGACCCATGGGTGAGAGTTTAGTTACTTGAGAGGGATGTATGTTTCCATGCAAATTCTTTGGGCACTCAATTTTTCAGACTCCTCGGTGAGAAACAAAGGCAGATTCCTTGCATGCAGTAAAACCAATGTTTGTGCAACACAGCAACAGGGCAGCTTGTATCTGAAATACAGTGAATGGGACACCCAGATGTGTGTGGTGGCCTGAGTGTGCCTGCAGAGTGCACAGACACGAGGGCAGCTGCACCTGGGATGGAGCCCCAAGGTGCGTTCCCACCAAAGAGGTAAGAAGAGATCATTAAAAGAGTTGTCTGCTGACCTTGGGGCTTTGTAAATGAGGCCAGTACAGTTCCGTGAGCCCTACCCCTTTCTCATGACTGCAGTTCCTCTGTGGGAGCAACCACTTGGACATGCCTTGGGGACTGAAGTAATTCCCCTGTGATAGGAGGCAGTGCAGACATGGGAAGAGCCAGGTGCACCCAGAGCAATGCACACATGGAGCCCAGGTAGTCACACTGGGGAACAGTGAAATTGGGTGGGCACTGGAACATCACCAGGGTCCCTAAACCAGAAACATGTTGAAATGAGCAGGAATGGGACAGAGACAGCCCATGCTGAGAGGCAGAGGTCTTTTCCAGGAGGCCCGATGAGTCTCTGACTGGCGCTGGAGGGGAGGTGCTGGGATGGCAGAGGTGTGTGTGTGCATGCTCCTACGTGCCCATGCCCATGCTGCAGGGATGGCAGCGTTCTCACTCGTTCTCTCCGCAGGCACAGATGACATACCCTCGGGAGCATGCAGTTATCAAAATGTTATAAACTGCTGCCTTTTAAATAGTGTGGTAATTTGCTAGTCCATTACAGGAGGAGTTGTAGGATACAAGGAGCACGCTATGAAAAATTAAGCCTTCTGCGTCACTGCTGACCTCCGCAGCTGAGGTGCTCTCAGAACTGCTCCATTATGTCAGCCTGCCCTGAGCAATTAGCCACCCGTCAGCACTCATCAGCGTGTCACCGTGCCTCGGGGGACAGCGGGCCTGGCAGTTCCCTTCCCGAATCATTCTCTGCGGAGGTTCCAGTCACCGCTGCAGGCCCGCTGGTCACCAGGAGGTGGTCCCAGCAGGGAACCACAGCGGCTCCATAGCCACCTCTCCTGCTGTAATTAGCGCGTTTGTAGAGCCATCACTGTGAGCTGCACCACCTAATTTTAGTTCAGCAGTTTCATTATCTGAATTCCTCGGACTTGGGAACAATCCTTTCTTGTGAGAAGCAGCGTTTTCCGTGGCAGTGCTGCTGTCCGTGCAGCCTGCTCCAGCATGGCAGCACTGATGCTTCCCAACAGGGCATGCTGCTCTGGGGCTCGGGCAGGGTCAGCTGTGCTGCCCATTCAGTGTCTTGCTGGCAAATGCACAGTCTCCTCTTCCCTTTTTATCAAAATATATACCTTTCAGGACAAAAATAAACATGTGAACACAGGGTGTGCTACTCCCAGGCTTTCTGCGCCCAGAGCCAAGGTGACAACCAGCAGTTCAGAGGAAACTTGCACACAAGTTACACTCAGTCAGCTCATTAAAAACACATCAGGGAACCTCCAGTACCGTGGGAACCCCTGGAGCAGTTTCTGATCCTATCACACACTCAAAACACACGGGCTGCCCCGTTCTGCTCTAGCAAAACCCCTCAAAACCGGGAATACAGGGAAGGGTGGCAGCAACATGGGGCCTGAGGCTGGCACAGCCTGGCAGGGACTCCTCAGGCCCCTACCCACCACATCTGGGCACACAGTGCACCCGCTCTCCTCCCAAGGATGAGCCAACACTTCCACCATGGGTGGCTGTCCTGGTCCCTGCTGGTGCAGGACAGCTGTGAGCCTGGGCAGGACATCACTGGTTTGCATCCTCCACATCACATTCCTTACAGGAACACCATCAGGGAGCTTTGTGGGATCGTGAATATGAATTGCTTTGACCTCACTTAGTCTGATATGGTAGAGTATTAAATCTCTATTTTTCAAGCATTAAGCCTGTGTAATAGAAGGATGCTGTGAGCAATTTGCAGTAAGATGAAGGGATATTACTGTCCTGGGAGACAGACAATCCAACCACATCCACAAATTGATAACAGAGATAGTGGCTTAGGTTCATGCTAGCTATTAATTAAGGGCATGTTTTATGTGGAAGACAATACCAGCTTACACTGGCAGGTACTTGCTGGCCTCCCCTCCCCTGCGGTGAGCGGCGCTCCCGGAGCTGGAGCGCAGCCAGGTGGGTTCGTACCTTGCTGAACCACAGTTCACACGCGTACATTTGAATCTCTGACAGGCAAAATTAATTTCTCAAGCCTTTAGCATGCGCAGCTTCAAGAGCGGCTGTTCTGGCTGAGGAGCGGTCGCGGCTGCTGGGAGCTGTGCCACCGGGAGCAGCGTGCGAGCCCTCCTTCCAGAGACAGTCAAAGACTGGGCCAGCCCAAAGCACCAGGGTGCTGAGCTCTCTCACGTCTCTGGCTGCTAATGAGCACTAACCATGTCCCAAGCTCTTCCTCTGCCCTCAGAACTCACTGCCTTGTTAGCTGGCTGATCCCCAGCTCTTAGCAAAGAAATCCCAAATCAGGTTTCACTCCTTCTCTCATCTTGGCTGTGGCAGCATCCCACTCAGCTGTTACCCCTCTCCCATTTGGTGCTCTCAGCAGGCTCGCACTTCCTAGCCCCTGTGGCAGGACTCTAATCTCACATGCACTGATTAACTTAGGATGATTACGCAGCCACTAATTTTGTCCAAATTACCAACAGAATATTAT
The DNA here is from genome assembly GCA_013397175.1 of Platysteira castanea. NCBI lineage: Eukaryota > Metazoa > Chordata > Aves > Passeriformes > Platysteira > Platysteira castanea. Next base: position 1,315,420 of record VYXC01011097.1, on the reverse strand, counting down.
CCTTTTACAATCTTTTGCCTCTCGCCCTAGAATTTAGCAGCAAGCCTGCAACATGCCCTGACAGCTGACCCCCATGCTGGCACAAAAGACCCACCACTGCTTCAGCTGCGCTCAGCAAACCCTCTCCCCAGCCTCAGACAGGTTCCCTGAGCAGGGCAAGCCCATGCAGGGACATTCACCCTTGGGGTTCACAGCCACCCATGGCACAAGGTGAAACATTACAGAGGGCAAGAGCCAAGAGATCCCAGCAGTACCCCTGGAGCCTGTCCAGCCACTGGACCCAAGGTACATGGTGGATCCAGAGCACCAGCAGTGCCACAGTGTCCAAGTGCTCTTCTGCAAGAGGGTCTTCCCAGCAGGAAGGTGCAATGCCAAACAGATCAGGTCAGCCATGGAGGTATGTATGTAATACTGGGGAAAGCAACAAGAAAGTCTTGTGTCATGAATAAATTAAAGCATCCCTTTTTATGGACAGACACCTATTGAAAAGAACACAAATAAACCAGGGGGCTGGTCTGGGGAGGCAGAAGAGGTTTATTTTTTTTTCAGATGGGACTAGGGAACAGCTGGAGAATTGATGTGGTGGCAAGGACAGGAGATGGTTCCAGGCTCCCGCTGACACATTAGAGCCCCTGTGCTGGCCCACAGGCAGGTCACACACACCTTTCTGGAAAACTGTGCTCAGAGATGGGGGAACTCTTGACAGGAAGCACCAACCCTTACAAACCACAACAGCTCCCTTCAGGCTCTCCTGCTAAAGTGTCTCCTGGCCACTGGTTCCTAGATACATCTGTCAGACCTAGGGTATGTCCATGAGCTGGGCAGGAGCAGACCTGCTCAGACATCCCTGGCTGAGCAGAGCAAGGACAGTCAGGCAGGGACCTGGGTAGGGGCTGTTGGTGAGGGGTATGCTGGTCAATGGCAAGAAATGGAAAAATAAAACAAAGGGAAAGAAGGACAAGTTGGAAGTCAGGCCACTGAGGATGAAAGGAACAGCCCTCATAGTGGGAGGGTTCACAGCTGCAGATATATCTGGCCACAGGCTCACCCTGTCTGCAGAGTCTCCATTAAAAGCCTGATGCAAATGTGTTTATGAAGCCAAAGTATGTCCTGGGGTAGTGACCCTTCACCCAGCAAGTCTGGGAACACACGTGCCTTCGCACACCTGGCACCCATAGCCACATCCCGAGGCTCTCTGGAGCCGGTGTCTGTACTGTGCCCAGCACGCTGCGGTTCCAGCATCCCCGGCTGCCTGCTGCAACCCAGCTGTATGTCTGATCTTGGGTGAGAAATTTCTCTTTATACCAGGCTGTCTATTCAAGTCATAAAAATAGGCTTTTTTTCCTTCTCTAAGTGCAACACTTTTCATATTTTTACTTCCAGCTGTCTAGATAGTATTTCACTTTTTTCATTTCTAGTACTCGCTCTCAGTTATTTAATGTGAATTTCTAGGGCATGGTGCCCTTAGCAGACATCAGAGCAATATAACACAAAAAATCAGATATACACTGTTCTAGGAGAAGGCAGGAACAAAAAGACAAACTAGGCTCTTAATACATATGGTGCTTTTGATTCATGGAATATAGAAAATTGTATTTGATTATATCTGTAATGGATCCTCATAACTTTAGATTAGGGTTATGCTGATGGCCCAACTAATGGACAGTTTATTGCAGGAATAGATTTCATCCTATCATATTTTTTTCTGGTATCAATTACTTGGAATGTTTAAATGTCTTATTTCTGTGGATGTTTATTGCTTAATTTTCTTTCTAAGAAAAGCTTACACGCACACAGTGCCCTGGTGCTCCTCTGCTAAGGGGCAAGGAACTACAGGGCTGTGCTCCTGGAGCCCGGAAACTCCCATCATCTCTGGCACAGGTGGCACCACTGTGACACTAAGCTGTGAGGAAACACAGCCAGAGTTCCCTTAGCAGACATGTGATGCTATTGGGAAAAAAAAGTTAAAAATGAAAAGACTTATTAGATAACCCTGTCTCAAAAGCCAAAGGACTGTGTGGGATTGCTGCCACAAAGTCAACAGCAGAGCTGATGGTAAGAGAGGCCGGAAGTGAAGACAGGTTGGTGGAGAGAATCTCATTTGCAGTCGACTGAAATGGTAATATTATTAATAACAACAGCAGTAATAATAAAAATATTATTTTAAAAACAAGTATTAAATAATAATAATATGAACCCCTGAGGAGAAATGTTTGTTTCCCAGTAAAGAGTGTAGGAGGCTGTGGAGGCACCAGAGATGTTACCTATTGATCCCAGAGCCAGAGGGCAAAGAGGCTAGTGGACTTTTAATTTTTTTTTTTTTTTCTAGCTGTAACCACACCTGAAATCCTCTACAGATAAAACTGAAACAAACAAACAAAAAAGCCAGAAGAAATATAAAATCCCCCCAAAATATAAAAAACTTCTAAACAAAGAACAGTAACAAAAAGGTCCCAAACTACAAAAAAAACCCCAACAAACCAAATCTGCAGAGAAACATACCACCTTTGTCCCACTCTAAATACAGCTACTTGACACCAGTGATTTCAGAATGATTCCTGCTATTTACTTTATACAAGTGTGCCTTGCTTCACCCCAGAACTGATACCTGCCAGCCAAAGGAGGGCCGTGAGGTTGATCTCCCTGAAGACCAACAATCCTGGATCAGGAACAGACGCTGAGCATCGCGGGCATCTGCCAGGGCCAGTGGCATCGGCAGGGAACACAAGCTGCACATCCCAAAGGGTGCCCAGCAATGGGAATTTTGACTTTTTTTAACCTTTAGCTGAACTCTTCCATTTGCCCTGCATGCCGAGAGGGGAGGACGCTGGGCTCTTCTGTCCTGGTGCATTTTGCTGCCACAGCCCCTGTTTCTTGGGGAAGAAAGAGCCTGGCAGCAGGGACACATGATGGTCCTGTCAAGAAGGGCAAGGTGGCATGTTTGCCACAGCAAGAGGCATCTCCTGTTGTGAGGTGGGATCACTGCATCCTGCTCCTGCCTTTTCCTGAAGCTTTTCCCCCACACTTAGTGGAAGCCCCAGCCTGAGTTGCAGCCCCCACACCCTGCTCAAGGACACAGGGAAGGGAGGGGACATTGCATGGGGACCGTCCCTCACAGGGCTGGGAGCTGGTGAATGCCAAGCCACCTCAGCTCACTCGGGCACACTCATTCACATACAGGTGGCATGTTATCACCACTTCAAGATGAGAACTGGCTCCACTTATTTTTTTCATTAAAATGCAAATTAATTTAATAAAAAGTGGAATTGTAAATTAATGAAGCGCTTTAAAATTCTACATAATACAAGGCTAATACTTACTCTATAGTATTTCCTCCGGTTAATACCACTACTAACTCCCCCGAGTGGCACCAGCTCCACCAATCTCACCAACTGAGATGGGGTCAGAGCTTTCAGAAATGGGCACAGTGCCTTCTTACACCAGCCCAGCTTCTGGGGCAGCTCCCAGGCTCCGTCCTCTTGAGGAATCTCACCCTGCAGTACCTTCCTGCACCCTAAGGCCAAGGCACTTGAGAGCAGGGACGCTGCCTTTCCTCTATGAATAGCAATGGATCCCTGTAATTTATTGCAGCCCAACAGTTCATATGGAGATGGAAGGGGCTGCTGCCCAAACCAGCCCTGGGGACGAGCTGCCCTCCCAGCATGGTCAGCTGTAACACTCAGGGCTGCCTCAGGTGCTGAGCTCCCACGGAAACTGTAGGCATGTTTGAACTTAAGAGAGACTGTGGATCCTCATGGGGTTTTTTTCTTTATTTTTACCCCAATACAAAAAGCCAGATTCAGGTATTGACTCCAAAGCCAGACTGCTCTGGGGGCTTGCTCTGCACACAGGGCTGCAGACAGACAGCCCCACTGTGCTGCTGTGCTCATGAATGGCAGAGCTGCTGCACTAATCCCCCCACCTCTGGCTGGGCTCTCAGCAACCCCTCCATGTCCACCACTGCTGCCCCTTCACTGCAGGAGGGCACAGAGAGACAGGAGAAGGCACCTGGATAAGGCTGGCAGGGGGCAATTACTGCTCAGGACCACCTGCCTTCAGGGTAAAGCTGGCTCAAGAAAACAAAACATTACCTGGAACATACATGTGGAAGGCTTGTTCTCTACATCTTCCCTTTCTAACATCTGCTTGCATGGAAACACTGTAGGAGATCCATCCTCAGAAAATTCATCCTTAAAATAAAGTAGAACCAGAGAAGCACACTAGGAAAATATTGGGCAAAATGAATGAGGTATTTCCAACAGGATCCAGCCCTCCTGACTTACAGGTCCACATCTCAGCTCATCACCTTCTCCTTTTTTTTATAGCAAAAGGAGAGAAAAGGCAATTCTGAGAATAAATCAGTTCATCCTGAAGTAAGCATCTCAAGTAGGTCGGTAAACCACCAAAAACCTGCCCTTCCCTCTCTGCTGGTGATAAAGTGTCCAGGCAAACTACTCCTGGAGACGTGGCACTGGTACCTCCAGAGCTGGGCGACACGAGGCCTTCCTCTCACCTCTCCTGATGGGACCCTGCTCACCGGCGTGCAACTCCCCGGCCCTCCCAGCAGCGCCCATGGCTGCACAAGGTCCTTTTCCTCTGACCACACAGCAGGGGCCACACAGGCTCTGTGCCGGTGTTAATCACCCACCACACTCCTTTACTGCCGTGTGTACACCACACATTATCCCTTAAATAAAGCTCACCCACCCTATTATTGTAATGTCAACCCTGAACCTGAGATAAGCTCTACAGACGATTTATAATTACACAGCAATAGCTCTTCTACGCTGCACGGAGGGGCCATCGAGAGAGGATTTAGGTCTTTCACGGAGCCAGCGTTTGACAGGTCTCTGCTGTTATTTCATCGTGACAGCTCCTTGCCACCCTACTCCTCCTGCGACACCACACTCGGGCTTTGTAGTGTGATCTCAGGTGAAGAGAGCACGTAATGGGCAATAATTGCGGGCGATTACTGTTTACTTGTTAACTCTGCTTGGCAGAGCAGCTGTGATGGACACAGGGACTGGAATATTCCCTTTTATCGCTCGTAGCACTGAGAGAGAACTGGTGCTTAATTCAAAGGCTGAAATCTATAAAAAATAAGACGAAACCCATCATTAAATTTCTCTTAGTGGCTATGTGCATAATTCATCCAAACACCATCAAATATAAATGGCCTCGTGTCAGGATGAGCAGTGCAAGCACAGCACACCCCGCTGCTCCAGGAGACAGCCGCTGCCAGGCGGCCGCTCACCTTGCTGAGATTGGCACTGAAGGCACTGGGGCGTGCCCAGGGGCTCCCTGGCAGGACACGGTCACCAGACTGAGCCCCTGCTCCTGCCAGCCCTTGGGCCCGGGTGGGCAGGCAGAGTGGACCACATCCTGCCCACAGAGCCCTGTGCCAGGAGCCCGTGCCAGGGCTGCAACTGATCCCCAATCTCTCCTGCTGGCATGCTGTTTTACTAACATTGTTTTTTCCCCCTGGAGTTTAAATAGGCTTGCATAAATTACAGTATCCAAGTCCTTTATTACTCCCTGTTAGGGTCTGAACTTTGATTAGGAGCTGAATGCCCTCGATTTCAGCAGCCACAGCCACATCCCAGTACACAGTCCTCATTCCCCACCGCAGATGTCAATCTACAGCAGTTTAGTGAGCGCTTGCAACAAGTTTTCTAGAAAGTTTTTTTCCAATTATTTGAAAAACACCAAGTTATTTAATAAATCACAGGAAGTTGTTTTGCAAAAGTATCCTTTGAACCATTAGATATTATTTTGAATGCCAATTTTTCTTCACACCTTATGGCAGGATAGATACCCCACTCAATTTTCATCAAAAGCACATGAAAGCAATCAAGGCTCCTGTAGTTTCTATGGAAATAAGGGATGCAAATTGGGATTGTGTGGTGCCTTTTTTCTTGAATTTATCCATAAAAATGCAAATATTCTTCAACAGATACTGAAATATTTGCCTTGTTCTAAAGGAGTAGAATACACAGACGAGGCTCTTTTGTCCACTGGCTCTTCTGGCAGAGGTTTGACAGCCCGTGGGGCACCAGCCTGTAAAAGCTGAACGAGCCCTGCCAGAGCACGGATGGCAGCAAAGCTGGCTCCAAAAGGCGTGTGCCCAGCCCAGAGAACTGGGGCTTCCCCTCACAGGTCCTTCAGTCACCAGCATTAGGAAATGTCTACTCCTGCCTTTTCCCACAAGGCGACCCACCCCACCCACAGGTACTGCGCTGATCCCTGCCCACAGTGCCAGGTCACCAGCCCCATGGCACTGAGTTAGGATAGCGACATCACCTCCTTGGTGTGGAAAGCATAAGCCAAGGGAGCAGCACAAACAAACCACATTTGATTTGATGCATCTGCTTTACTTTCCTGCCAGACATTTCAGAGCAGAACATCCAGTACAGAACATCCTGCTCTGTTGCTGGGACTCACCTTTCCTGCAGCAGGGATGGATCAAAACCCTGCAGCAGAAGGTTTAATTAATTCCTTTTCAGACTGAAAGATACAGAAGAGTTAATACTAGCAAAGGTCTCTGGATTATTCCCCGAAGTGCTTTCCAGCTCTCTCCTCTCTCTGCAGGCTGGATGTAGAGAGCATCACACAGCATTCACCAATAAATAATCCAACAGCCTGAGGAGCTGCCAATCTGCAGCTGGGCACCTCGCGCCTGTCAGCTCCGGGTGCTAAGTGCCTCCTGTGTAGGAGGCTGGGGCTCCTCCCCAGCATGTGCACTCTGCCTGTGGACTTACCTACGTTGAAAAGGTCAACGAATGCTATTTCAGATCACTCTTGTTTGCCAGAATTGATGACAAACCCTGGCAATGCAACTAGTAGAACTCTAAGCATGAACTAAAGCATGCTGCAGCTGCACAATTACCAGCCTGCAATTAATTAATTGTGCTGTCACTATATGCACCTGAGAACAACAGTGAGATCAAAGAACTGAACAGAGATCAAAATGATTTGTAGATCACCTTACTTACAGCTGAAAGTGCCAATTAGATACAGCAAAGACAGAGTCTGGCTTAGTTGCTTAACAGCTCTGGGAAAGAAAAGTCACTCAATTGACTGTAGGAAAAACCCCATGAAATCTGGATTGCTTCCAGCCTGGGCAGAGGGGAGCTGTGGTGGACTGTCCATCGACTTCTCCTCTCCAAGGGTATAGGACATCTCTCTGTGCCTGTTACAGCCTACACCATCCACATCCTGGGCTGGGCTGCTGTGAGCAGGGGAGTCCCACTGACCGTGTGGCTCTGGGACCCAAAGGCCCTTCCAGCAGGTCCGGGAGCCCCAGGGGAGCCAGGAACAGGAGCCCAGCTGCTGGCACATTCCCTGCTGAGGACCCTAGGCGGTGGTTGCCTGCAACCATCACCTGCCCACCGGGAGCCGCGGCGCTGTGGGGCTGAGCCATGCAGGCAGGTTGTGCAAGTGACTGTGTGACAATGCCCAAGGTCTCAGTGGGCCAGTGACGTTTCCTAAGGTGACAAGGGCCGACCCACAGCACCATTCTCTCATGCCAGCTCTGCGAGCTGCTCCACGCTGACTGAGCCAAGCATGGCTGTAGTTATGGTGTTGATTTATAATTTTTTGTGAAGTTATGGGGAAGACACATTCCAGCTGCACCTTCCTAGCCTCCAGGAGGGACTTGTCCTGCCTGTAGACAGCCTCTCACCTCTGCCAGTGCACTGAGGGCAGCAGTGAGGATTGTTATCTTTCAGAGAGCAACACTGTAGCTCACCCAAACCTATGAGCTCCCGGGAGGAATTAAGAATTCGTTCCTGGCACATGTAAAGCTGGATGCCATGTTTGTGACCTCACAGAGCAGCTCTGACTACAGGGCTGGTCTCTCTCATCTCTGAGCTCCAGGCTGAGATGATGCACTAGGCTGAGTTCAAGGGATGCTGCCCATCCAGAGCCAGCTCTGTGAGTCCTTCGAAGTCCCCACACTCCTCACCAAGCACCCAGCCCCTGAGGCCAGAAAACATCTGCCTGAGTGCCCAGAGGAAAGGGATTTGCTGGACTCTGGGGCTGGCACAGGAGAGAAGGTGCCAGGAGGAGAGGCCAGACCGAGGAGGAGATATCTCCTAAGAAGTGGGCTCTGAGCAGTGTCAGGTGCCAGCCCCCCACGAGACAGCTCCCACCCCGCAGGGCGGTGGTTGCAGAGACCCGGGGAGGGCACTGCTGCACTGACACAGGCGGCTGTACATGTGGCTGCTGTTCTGGGTGTCCTTCCTCAGATGTGCCAGCTCTGTCTCCATTGTCTCCTGTTTATCACATTGTTTAATTTCTCTTTTTAATTGACTCAGACATTTTTTAATTTCTCTGTTTAATTGGTGCAGACTGAGAGGCTGCAGGCAATGTCATCTTCACATCATCTCTCGGAAACCTCGCCAGTGTGAGGGTGACATCATTGGCCATACACAGCAGGTTGTGCAGAACCTACAGACTCTCCCAGCTGGGGCCGAGGAGCAGGGACAGCGAGCAGATTTAAATCATGGGTGTCTGCAGGACAAAGACGATCAGCAGGGAGCTATCCCCGGCTGTATAGGAACTGCTTTCCTTTAACATACAAGTGGGACAGCGGGCAGACAACTCAGTCTGGAACACAGATGACACAACTATTTACATCATTCAAATCCAAAAGTTCCTGGAGGGAGCTTCTGAGGCATCTCGCAATGAGGTGAAAGCAGGTAAAGACAGTGGGCAACACAGTCCTGCCAAGACACGTGGTCTTGGAGCAGAGACTGCAAGGTCTATTTAAGCCACATGTTTTTCTTGAGCGATACAGACTCAACAGATACCTGAAAAACTATTGAACAAATGTTCCTTTGTATTTTAAAATGCCTTGCATTTCACGTCTTGTATTTTTCCAGTCACATGAATTACTTGAACAGATGCGTTTATCTCCCTGGGTTCAACAGGGACAGGCGAACGGCTGCTTCATCTGCCTGGTTTGACAAACCCAGGGGCTTCAGGAGGTGATTTTCCACACAGGTTTCTTTCAGTGGGTGCTGGACAGGACTAGAAGAGCTAGAGGTGAAAAATGCAAGTTCAGACTTTGACTGGAGAGCTGTGAGTGTTTGGAGATATGCAGCACTGCTCACTGAAAAGATTTTTAATAGCTTTGACCTTTGTGGGGTCTGTACAGTCTCCTTTTGTCAAAAAGTGTATGTGGAAGAATTGTGGGAAAGAGCTGAAGATAATACACATGTTCTGCAGCCTGCGAGGGGATTACAGAGCACTCCTTACTTGCTTGGATTACTGTTCCCAAGTTTAGACCATCAGCATCAGCTGCTGCAGGTGTATGGGGATTTATCATCAGAAAGGGCAAACCATTGCTGGTCAGGAAGCAATATAAATATTAGTTATTGCAGATGACTTATAAATAAATCATTTGAAATTACAAAATTAATCAGACAGTTCATCTGACAAATAAGTATTTGATCAGCTCTGTCTGAACCACTGTGGCCAGCCAGGCAGTCTGTAAAGAATCCCTGAAATTTATGGGAAGCAATATCCCTTCCTCTCAGGAGGTGCAGGCACAGACAGCAATGACCTGAACATAAATTGTGGGACTCAGGCGCTCCAGACAAGGCAGGTTCCAGAAGGTTCCTGGGAGCAGGGGCGAGAGCAGCCACAGGGCACAGCCCTGGACTCCAGCACCCACCGGGCTGGTGGGGACACTGACCCCTGCATGGACACGTCCATGTACAGGCCACTCACGAGTGGCCCTGAGGTTTTGGGCAGTGAGAGGACTGCTGCCAGCCAGCTGCTGACATCATTTTCTAACTGTGCCAAGCTAACCTGAGCAGGGGTTTACTTTTTTTTCAAACCTACAAAATGGGTGTGTGTCAGTCTAATAGCTCTGTGTATTCTAAGTCTCATCTGTATTCAGCACATCACCAAAATGAGAGGAAGAAAATAGCCCCTGAAAATAAAAGTGTGAGAGAGAGAAGGAGACACGAGCCATTAAAAAAGCAAACAGCTCCCTGCATGTGCTCTGCCAAAGGGGGGTGCTGGACACAAGTCCTTCCTGCTCACATTCCACATCTCCAGTGCCTTTATCAGAATCATAAACACTGACCTTCCCTTGGGCTGGCACATTCTGAGGAGTGAGGATTCCTTGACAAGGAAAGATTTCACATCCCATCTGCGTATTTTAGGAGGAAGCTTCCTATGAAATCACGTACATGTAGTTTTCCTACAGTCTCCAAATCCCCAGCTGCTTTCAGCTGATGTAAATAAAACCTGTTATCCATCTTACAACTCTTGCACTTCCTCCAGGATTGGGGAATTATCTAAAGCCACGAGGAGGAATTGGCAGGTCAAATTTCTCCTGATATCCAACAGTTTCATGGTTGATTTTTATCAAGGAATTTTAATGTCACAAACAAAACAGCAGCAACCCTGCCAGCAGCAATGTGACGGGGACACGGCAGTGACTGTGCTGGGCAGCAGTGGCTCATGCTGGACAGGCCCCACAGCAATGAAGGGGGGGACCATGGCTGGTGAGACCCTCAGCCAGGGGCTGGATCAGCCCTGCACTAATTTGGCCAAGGCCTGGTTTGGAGGCGTGTGTGCTACCTTGCACCCCACTCCTCTCCCTGGAAGGCCAGGGCTGATCCAGGCTGGATGTGGCAGAATTTTCAGGACTGATGTGGATATTTTCTACTCTGTCAACCTTTTATTTAAATGACATTTGGCTGCAGTGCTAGAAGTGTGATATTGAAAATCAATAGCTGGAAAGTGTTTGAAAGCCAATCTAAATCAAATATTACAATATGGTGAAGTTAATCATCTGAAATTAACCTTATAACTGCTTGAATCACTCTAATCTATAAGAAAAATCAATATAAGCATATCAAACCCTGCTGCGAGCTGCTGGCTCTTTGAGCTGACCATGCAAATGGAAAATAATAGCCAGTGGATGTTTATTGCTCCCTATTTGTTAACACTTCTTATGGGGCTGAGATGGGTAGACGGATTCCCCAGGAAGATGTGCTTGTGAGATGCAGGCAAAGGCTGCTGCTCCAAAGAGGCCCAGCAGCTTTGAAGACCCTCTGAGCCACCCTCCCAGCACTGGATCTCAGCATGCTGTGAGTGACTAACAGGCTGTTTCATGAGGAGAATTGATTCTCCCTGAATGAAAAGCTGCCCATGCACAGCATCTTGCACCCCCCTGGCTCCAGCTCAGCTCCAGGTTACAGCCACAGTGTCGCTGGCATCCTGCTGGCGACTGGACTCAGCTCTGAGCACCAGGTGAGGAGGCAGGCACACGGGTCCCTGCACAACCAGCAGTCACCCACCCAGTACGCAGCACCCCCAGCTCTGGCACCTGCACTGCACCCACTGCAGTGCTCTGCTTGGGTGTCCTGGGCCAGGTCACAGCAGCCGTCCCAGAGGTGACCACCACCACTGTGACAGGGAAGTCTGGGAGAATTCGCCCCTGTGGAGGCACTGCTGGCTGTGCCACTGTCTCCCAGAGAGCAGCTCCAAACCAAGGGTGATACATACCCACCCTGGTGGGGCTGCAGCCCCATGGTGGGGGGCACAGGTAATGGCCCACCCTGTCCAGCTGCATCTCCGGAGTGGCCATCAACAGGCATTTACTGGAGGCTCTGGGGTATGACAGTGATAACTGCTTTGATAGCAGACAGAAATCTATAAATAACAACAGTTTCTCTCAAACCCCTCATTTTAAAATAATGAAGACATTTCAGAAAGTGACAAGTGTCTCAAACATTGAGAGTAAAAGCTCAGAGAGGCTCTTTTTGAAGTTTTGGGAACAGATGGGAGGAGTGAGATCTCAGCAGCAACTTGTATGGCCTCAAGAGCCTGGGACTAGTCAGAGCCAAGGAGGTAAATCACAGGCTTTTCCAGATGCTTTTCATGGGCACCAGATTTGAAGAAGGACAAAGGTTTCTGAGCAGGTGCCATTGTCCAGGGAGTGTGGCTGCCTCACATCACTCCTGCCTGTGCCAAAGTGAAGAGCAGTATTTGCCTCCACTTGCTGCAGAACTTCCTGAGCTGCCACAGAGCCCAAGGTGAAATTATTTTCGCATTACAATGAAAGAAAAAAATACTGCCAATTTTCCAGCTGTCAATCTGGCGTGTGCTGGCTCCCATCTCGGACTTGTGCCAGTGGTGTGGGCAGACACACAGACAGGTCTCAGCAGCAGCAGGCGTGTCCCACGCAGAGGGGTGACAGCCATGGAGAGGTGCCGTGGCAACAACAACACAGGTGCAGTCCGTGGTGCCCCCGCAGCTCACGGCAGCAGCTTCCTCGTTGCTTGTGATTTGTCTTTTGCTCAGTGGTCGTTCCTGAGGTATTTCCTGCATCCCAGATGGAGATGTGAATGGTGTGGATGAAGTGCTGCCCTAGGGAGGGGCAGGAGAGCAAACATGGAAGTGGGCAGCAGCTGTCCCAGAAGTGAACACACCAGCTGGGAGGCTGGAGCTGCTGTTTGAAGCAGCAGGTCACCATGGATTAGGAATGGTCCTTTGATACTGGAAATGTGTTTTAATGAGTTTCCTGCAATACATGCTTCATTTGGGTTCCTGTGGAAAGCTGCTGCACAATTCCCCCTTTTCCTCACCCAAAGGGACATCAAGACGTGTAAAAAATGCTTCATTTTTTCATACTGTTTAAGCTGAACAGGTTTTAAAGAACTGGGAGCTTTCTCAGTGCTTAAAAATCTCTTGCTTTCTTTAAATTACAAGGACAAGCTGAATTTTCAGAATCAATACTCAGAATGTACAAACATCTCTCCAAGTGAGGAGGCTCAACAGCAGAGCTGGGCTCTCAGAGGTTGCTCAGTGGTGAAGTTTTCTGTCCAAGCCGTGGAACAGGGCAGCCACAGCCCTGACTCCAGCAGAGCCAGGCTGTGACACTGACAGAGGTCATGACTCTGTCAGAACTCAGTTCTCCACAGCACAGGAGCCCCTTATTTTTCATTATAATTTATTTTAGAGTTTGAGCTTTCTGAGGAAGGGACTGTATCTAATTTGGAGAGAATACACACTGGCCAGGACAGAAAATCTGTGTCTGCTGAAGCCATGAGCTCCTGCCCAGTGCAGAGAGTGAAGTAATGGCAAACATTAATATTAACATTCATCCAGGGGTGTCGCAGCAAGAGCTTGGGGCAGGGTGGCACAGTGCCAGCAAGGAGGGGTGCCACCATGGGGAGAAGGGGTTTGCTGCCCTCATCCTGACTCTGAGCCTTCACAGACCCTCCAAAGAGGAGCTGGGATAAAAGCCCCTGGACCTGGTAGTGCTGTGAGCTCCTCTGCATCACCTGCAGAGTCTCCCAGTGACCCATGAGAGGGGTCAGGCTCAGCAGCCTCCCTCCACCTCACCCAGTCACCCTCGGTCCCTCCCACATCCCCCGGAGCATTCGGGGGGATGCAGGGATGCACCGGCGGGTCAGCAAGTGCACAAACGTAATGCAGAAGGCAGGCTTTGCCCAATGTCACTAACACCATTTACAGCCTATTGGAGGGGACAACTGTCCCATTAAGAAACCCAAAGACATTCTGGATTTCTTCAGCCTCAGGGCTTGGAAGCAGGAAACATTTACCGCCTAATTAAATTTTCATATACTGGCAGAGTACAGCTCCTCTAGTGAATCTGTATTGGACAGTGTGCCAGATTTTGCAGAAAAAGAGCAGGCTCGAGTTGCCTGGGGCTGCCGGCCTCAGCTCCCGGCTGGTGTGGAGAGCCCCGAGCGCAGCGGTCACGGCATCGCCTCCCGGAGCCGCCGGTCGCTGCCCACGTGTGCGCACCCCCACTCTCCGCTGCCTGCCAACAGGCGGCACCTGAAGCCAAGGGGCTTTCGCTCCCTAGCAGGACTCCTCTGGTGGCTTCTCTGCTCGTTTTTAAGGGGCAGATAGCAGCCGAAAGGGCCGACCCTGCTCCAGGCAGAGGTGAACAGCGTGCACCAGCCGGCAGTGTCCCGAGCATGTGCCAGGATCTGGGCAGGTGCTCTCCTGGTGCTCCCACCTTGGCCCCGGCAGCACCCACCGTACAGCACACGGGCTCCCTGCACCTGCGACTCTCTGAGCCAGGGTGCTTCCTTGCCTGTGCCCACTGTGCCAGGTCAGAGTTCCACACTGGGCTCAGCCTCCCTAAAAAACCTGTTCCTGATTCTCCTCGTGTCTGCTCAGCTGCTCTGCACACCAGGACACAGATGGAGAGCCCAGCAGACAAGCTTAGTGCTCCTGGATGCCCCTTGTTACTTCTGCCATGGCCCCAGCCCTTACTGAATGCTCTTGATTCCTTGTGACTGGATGGGGACAAGGAGCCCAGTGCCAGCCCCACCTGGATCCAGCCCAACACACGGACACGCCATGGCCAGCATGGGGCTGGGACCACTGCCATACTGTGGAAGATGCCCAAGGGCTGTGGGCCCCAGCCCTTATTTCCTGGGTAAATAAGTGCCTGAAAAGCACACAGTGGGGACCAGGGACAGGTCTCAGCACTAAACCCGTCGTGATCATTCACAGGGTGACTCGTACATTCTCCTGTGCCACAGCTCTGCCACCACGAGCTGGGGCAGGAAACATTCCCTCCAGACTTCCAGAGCACAGGGCTGAAATAAGGTCCTGTCAAAACAACCCAGATTTGTGCAGCTGCTGCCAGGAGCTGTTACTGTTGTGTTGTTCTTTAACAGAGAGACAAGACTGGAGCTCAGGCTGGGACAGGCGTTTATGGCGGTGCTGGGGCAGTGTGAGGGAGCTGGGAGAGTCTCCACTGGCCAGGGCTGCCACAGGCACCAAGCAGGTGCCAAGGGCTGAGTTTAGCTCTCAAGCAGACTAAGGCAGAGCATTCCTGCTGACCAGGTCACATCCAAACATCCGTGTGAATGCCCAGCTCTGCGTGGCAGCACAAACTCTGTGTGGGTATGGGCTGCCAAGTTACAGACCCCCCAGCTCCCTGCTCCCAGACAGGGACTGCACTGCCTCTCCACACACATCTGTCTGCCCAGCCCTGCCTCCCTCCCTGCCTCCTCCTGGCCACACAGCAGGGCCCACCGCTGCTGCCACTGGCCTGCGGCTGGGGCTGCGTGCAGGAGAAAACCTGCACTGTGCAAGGCATCAGCCACACACAGCCAGCTCCAGAGAAGCCACCGCTGGAAGTGCTGGAGGGTGAAACAGAGACAGCAGCAGCCAGTGTGCACTGCCCTACCACAAAACACATGTGCACGCTCACACCCACGCAAACACTCTCCAGAGCTGCTGCACACAACACGAAATCCTGAGCAACTGAGTAGTTGAAATGCTCTGTTTCAGTCCAGCCAGGGAAAAGCCAGTGTTTGATCAATATTTTCCACAACAACCACTTCCATGTGATAAATGCAGTTATAGGGAAGAGGAACAAATTAACCTTCTGGTGCAGATGGCAGCTACTGCCTGGGAAAAAAGATGGCTCAATTCTGCAGGGAAGGAGGGAAGGGCCATGCCAGAATTCCTGCAAAACTGACCAGTCGAGGCAGTATCTGGGAGGCATTAATGAAAATCAGCCCCAGGAGCACACACCCACCTACCTGTACAGGGGGAAGGCAAAACCAGTCACTGAAAGTGGCACCTGCATGACTTGGAAGAAGCTGAACCAGGAGAAAATATATGAACTTGGGGCAGCTGATAGATGAAGACAACTGAGGAACTGTGCTGCAGCACTGTGAATGTGGGAAGATAAAAGGCATCTCAAAAAGTGCTTCCCAACATCAATCCTTCCACCAGTGACAAATTGTCTGAAGTCAGGGTAGTTCAGCAGCTGTCTGGATCAGAGATTCCATCACAGATTTTTCAGCCACAGGCAGCTGGATGCAAATGGCAGTGAGTGGGGATGTGCGAAGGGGGCACCGTGTAAGGTGCCAGGCACAGGAGCAGTGCAGCCCTGGGAAAACCAGGAGCCTGAAGAGTGGAAAGATGAAAAGGCAATTGCCCATGCAAGGAGAGGAAAGGCAAAACCAGCACACGGCGAGGCCCATCTTTGGGCTGGCCAACCATAACCTGCTCCTTAGGCCTGGAGAAGGCACGGCAGACTTCCCAAACAGAAAAAGGAAAAGAAAAGGTACAGAAAAAGATCAGAAACCTCATGGGGATGAAGACATCCATTTCTCTCTGACTTTGTATCTCTGACCATTCAGGTTACATTTACTCTTCTCCCAGCTGCAAATGTGGGTGAAAATATGGTTCACTGCTCTGCAATCTATCTTGAACTTGATTTTGTCTGTATCTGAAAGTAACCTTGTGCAGCATCAGCCTCAGCATCAGAGCACAGCAAGCAGGGTTCTGTCTTTGAGCCTGGTCCCTGAGCTCTCCAGGAGCTCTGTTTTCCTTATGAACCCCATCCTGCTCCTCTGTCACTGCCAGGCTGCCTGGCTGCGTGCTGCTGTCACTCTTGTTGTGGGGACAACACCATGGGACGCTCAGGAGCTGGTCCTGTGCAACAGCACCCTAGACTGGCTGGGGTTTTCCGTCTGGATCTAAGCAGATTTTGCCTCCTGGAATGAGTGACAAATGCAGTTGCACACTCTCATCCCGTAAATGCTTCTCTGCCATTAGCAATGAGCAGCCCCAGGTGCTGCACAGGAAACCCAGAGCTGTTACTACAAAGCACTGCTGGGAGAAGGCCCAGAGCACCTGCACTGCACAGCATAACCCTGCTCCAGGGCTGACACCCTGCCTCCCTTGAGCCTGCCCTCCAGGCAGGACAGCCTGACCTGCGAGGTCTGAATCCTGCTCTGGAAAAGGTGCTCAAGGCAAAAAAAGGATCAGATGTGACCTGGTAATGGTGAGTGGCAAGGCAAAGGGGTCATAAAATTTTGCTGAAAGAAGATGAAAGCCTGTTTGTGTTCTGGCTTCCCACTGAAACAAATACACAAGGCATGAATTTGCTGGAAATTCATTAATGTTCCGCATATTTCAGGGAATTTAATTTATCAACTAGTAACTGCATAAATAGAACAGGCAAAAATGCTGAAAGTAGATTAAACATTGATGTAAGTATATATTGATTTGAACATTCCTATGCCTTTGGTTGTGACACATCAATAAAATTAAATAATATCTTAATAAAATGTCTTGGTAATTATGTCTTTTCCCTTGCGTAAGTGTGCCCTCCAGCAATGTAATTAAAATCAAAATTACATTAACCCTCCAGTGACCATTTGACAAAAAATTAAGACTCTAGAGACTTCTCTGAGCTCTCCCACCAAGCCAGATCACTCTTGGTCACACACTCTGCACACTCCACTTCCATTCTGGCAGTGCTGTGAACAGAGGTCATGCTCACTCACATGTGTTGAGTGATACCCAAGGAAGTCAGGGAGCTCTGTGGGGGGGAACAAAGATGGCTCAAAGGTTCGTTCTGGCTCTGGGAGGACCTGTCTCTCTGAGCCCTGGTGCCAGTCCCCTGCAAGAGCATTCCCATGGCGCTCACGCAGCGATGAGTCAAAGACAGGCCATGGTGCCTCTCTGGCACAGAGCAGGATCCACCTCTGGGCTCTGCCACTGCCAGGGGGCCTCTGCTGTGAGGACACCCAGCTGACCTCTCCTGCCCTGGACACAGAGAACCGTGGCAAAGCTAGAGCTGTCTGGGCTTGCCCACCTGTTCTGGTGGCAAGCCCATGCCTGGGATGCAGCAGAAGCCCCCTCCTACCCAGCACAGGGACGCCTGCCACACCTCTGACCCAGAAGCAGCTCTTTGGAAATGTCACTAGGAAGCTTTGCCGTTTCCAGGAGTGATTGGGGCAGGTGAGATCCCATCGTCACCACCCAAGGCAGAGGAACCCCTGTCATTCCCATTCAGCAGGGGGAACAGCTGCTGTCCCACTGTCAGGCACACTGACAGTGTGGCCTTTCAGGAGCTACCCGTAATCTGTCTGCTCCAACTCTGCTGTGTCACACTGTCAGCTCGGCACCTACACTTGCCATGCACATAACCTATTAGTTGTCCAATTTGTCTTTCTGTCGTGGACCACTTGATGCTCAGCACAGTGACTCTGTGCATTTTTATTGCTCTCGTTAGTTAGTAAAGCACCATTTTGGAATTTGGGGGAATTGAGAACACATCTCTGTCACAGCATATCCCTGTCCTTGGCACCCAGCGTGTCCCACCATGCTGTGGCATCTCACCAGAGCAACCCAACGGGACAGGAACACAACTGCCACAGCCTTGACAGGGCTGCCACACAAAAACACCTCCCAGCCTGCTCAGGAGACCTGCTGAGGCTGGCACAAATGCACCTGCTCTTGCCTGAGACAGAGCTGCATGTGGATTCCACCACCTCCAGGGCAGAGCAAAAGGTCCAGAGTGAGACCAAGCCCAGCTTGGCTTTCATACCTTCTGCTTCACTTCTGGGCTTCAGAGTGAGAGGGGATTGCAGCTGAGTCCTGCCTGAGGAACGGGCAGCTGCTGGCTGCGTGGGTGGAGGGAGGCCAGGGGATACTGCTCAGCTCCAGCGACAGATTCAGCAGCAGACACATACTGCAGACAGGGACTTGGCGGGGGAATTGTGCCAGACCAGAGGCTTCTCCTCCTGTACTGATGCTGTGATGGTGTTTGTGCCCTGTACATGTATCTGTGTCCCAGACACTGTGTCCAGGACATCGTTTTGGTCCCGTTAACTGCTGGACCCACAACTTCCAGGACCAAAGGCAAAACCTTCCCCCATCCCCTGCAGATGACCACAGCTCTGTATCTGAGCTGAATCCAGCACAGCAAAGCCTTCAGGTCCTGGCAGCACACAGCATCCTTCAAGAGGTGGCTGCACCCTCCGCTGTGCTCCTGTGGGTATTTCATCTAAAGGACTTGCACAGAACTTTGTAGCCATTCATTAGCACAGAACTTCCTGGCACCATCAGCTAATGAGAGAAGGCAGACAGATGAAAAAGCTGTTCCTAAAAACCAATATCAATCCTGAATTCACAGCAAAGCTTTTTTTTTCTGCTTATTAGGTTTGGAATTAAAACAATTTGGCCAACTATTCTGCTACTTTGCATATCTAATAAGCAGATATTTTTCTATTTCGATACAATTACAAAATAAACCTTGAGTTGTACAGCGAAGAGCTTGGAGTTTCTGCCCACTCACCTTTTCATTGAAACCCTTGTAACACTGTGTGCCATACTTCACCAGGGAGTCAAACACCGTAGTTAAAGACCCAGTATGACATTTTACACCTGACTTAACCAGCACTAGATTATTGGCTGCTGGCACGAGAGTGCATTTTTTACAATTTTCTTGTCTCTGAACTTGTATGAAAGGGTCCTGGAAATCTAGTGGGACTGAGCAGGCTCAAGACAGCAGTGGTATAACTCCACAGGTCTTGGCGTGCTCGCACAGACCATTAGCTGCAGATGTCCTTCTGAAGATCAAGAGCACTTCAAAGCCTTCTAAATTCCTTCCCAAGCTCAAGAGGCTTGGAACATTTGCACAGCTAACGCCAGCTGACCTCAATTCATGAGACAGCACTCAGATCCAGACTAAGACTTCTCCTGAAAGGAGTTTAAATGTCTCCCATTCTCTGCAATGAAATAATTAGTAGACCTCATTTGAACACATTTGAAAAGTTACATTTGCCTCATCTGCTTCTTGCAGAGAGTTGCCTTCCCAATAAACTCGGGGGAGACTCCCCATTCACTCTGTCTAGGACAGCAGTGGAGACATCCCTGTTGTTCCTGGCACTCTTGGGACCAGGCCACAGCTGGCATTAGTTTTTTTGCAAGTTCACAAGAAACACTGCAAATAGTTACTGATTTCTGGGGACTATTGTTAGTTAATCTGCAATTATTCTAGTGCGTGACAAGTGCTTTGGAATTTGAGGATCGCTGATGACTCCTTTTGTCTGTGCTTACTGTTGTAATATTAGTAGCAAAATAATTCGAATTCAGATAATGTAAATGCTTCATGAAAGAAAAAACAGTGCCAGTCAAAGATCCAGGGTTATGGACATCACCCAGGGAGGCAGACACTCAACCTCTGCCTGGAAATTTGGAAGGACAGGAATCCCTCGCACACCAAGCTCATGCTCCCTCTTTCCACTGAGGACCTCCTGATTTACTGGCATGACAAGGATAATTCATGTCAATGTTTTTAAGAAAATGAACCAAGCATAGCCCAAGCAGGACAGTCCACAGCCAGGGAAGCAAACACCAGAGTGTTAACAGAGAGCAGATGGCCCACAGGCAGCAAGTGGCACGGCAGCATCTGCTCCAAAGGAGGAAAACCAGCACAAACAGCAGCAAGTTTCCATGCCCTGGCAGCTCCTGCCAGGGACGAGTTCACAGTGGGAATCGATCAGGCAGGAGACCACTCAGCATCATCAGGGATGGTGCTATATGGGAAATTGATTTCTCCTTTAGCACTCTCTCCTCCATCGGATCTGGCTCTCTCCACAGTGATGGGATGTGCTGATGGCTTAACAAGCTGCCAATGGGATTATGCAGAATCATTCTATCAGCTTCAGGAGCTGTGAAATGGCATATGCTGGAAGCACAAGACTGCACAGCCCTAACTGCAAAGACAATGAGATCTGAGCCCAAAGCCTTGTGATACAGAAGAAAAGACACGCAGAGCCTGAACATCTTCAATATTTCAGAGCCAAAAGTCCAATTCCTGCAGATGGTGGGCATCTGGGAGCTGCTGGGTTTTCTAGGACAGGCAGGGATTTCTGCAGCATGCATAACAGAGACTGAGAGCACCACAGCGATGAACATCTCCTGCAGGAAGAGCACTGGAAGGCTGGTCAGCCCACCCGTGTCCTGCACCACCCCCTCCCACAGGATGGACACACCCAGGAAGGGCAAAGGATGGTCCCTTTGTGACCTCTGCTACTGTCAGGACCCTATAAAAAGAGCTCAGGCCCTCCCAGCAAAAGGTGAACAGATTACCTAACTTCATTAAAAAAACAGCAACATTCATTATTCCAGCCTTCCAGGGCAGGCACAAAGATAGATGAAAGGAATAAAGGCAAGCTAGAAACATCAATAAATTACTGCATCTTCTTATTGGCTGCAGTATTCAATAGTTTCAAATGTTTTCTGGTGCCTTTGGCAAGCAGAAGGTTTGCAAAAGTGCTGAGCCTGTCACCCGTAGCACGTCATCATCACTTATCCCTGCTAAGCTGCATTTCTCTCCCTTCCCAGGGAGTGCACAGGACTCCGAGTGGCTGCAGCAGTGAAGGGTGATGGTGGCTCTAAGCTATCAGGACTTATTGGTAACAGGAGGACAGTCCCAGGTGCACGAAGGCAACAGAGCTGAGTGAGTGCAAGGGAAAAGACGTTCTTCAGCGACAGTCACCAATTCCCCTGAAAGAGTTGGGCATCTTCCTGGGTGAGGAGACCTGCCTGCCCACACACAGACCTCCCCAGCCTGCCCAGGGACAAGAAGGACACTGCTCCCCATGAAGACTCACATGTCCCCAAGCAATGATGTGTCCTGCAGCCAAGGACAGAGCTCCTTGTTCTGTGACTGCATGGGAAAGCAGAGGTGAAGGCTTGGGTCTTCTTCACTAATGAGCAGCTGGAAACAAGTCACAGATCCCATTCTTATGACTTGACTTGCCCAGCTCAGCAGCTCCTGAGCAGGTTCAGGGATGCCCAGCCAAGGGCAATGGGGCCACACTGTGGTTTTGGGGCACTGGGCTGGGGAGTGTCCTCTGTCCAGTGCAGCACCCCCAGCAGCACTGACCCTTTTTCTGGGAAGGAGCTCTGCCTCCAATTGTACGTAGAGAGCCCATGCAGAGCCCACACACAGAGGGGATGGGATGTGAAGGACATGGTCTGGCCCAAGGAGGCACACAGGGTGTGACAGGCCTGGAGCCACTCACAGGCACCCTCACAGCAGCCCATGGGGAACCAGCCCAGTTATAAACAATCCTGGATGACCTGCTCCCTGACAGTGCCTTGTACCTGCACCAAGGATTCTCACAAGTGTAGCAGACTACACCACGTGGCTTTGACTGCTGTTGAAAATATTTAATAAACTCTGGAATATGAATCACTATCAAGGACCCTGAACATTAATTTCAGTCACAGCTGGCCACACTCTATCACCCTATAAACACCTCTCCAGTTTCAATTAACATTTCGCTATCTCCTGTCTCACTGAATATTATATTTAACTAATTTAAGAGGATTGGTAAAGATAGTTTTCACACTTCACATGAAAGCATAATGAAATAATGATACCTGTACCCACAAAAAGCATGAGGATATTGCATAAAGAGCTTTAAAGTCATCTGAAGCAAAAACTTCTCCAGGAGACCTTCATTCTAGCTTTGGCTGCCAAGGCCCCCATGTGGGTGTGTGCCATCCCTGCCATGGTGTCCAGCTCTGGACCCCAGCCCCGAGCAGCCACAGCTGGCTCAGCCGCAGTGTCCCTGCGTTTGGGTTTCCCATGTTGTAACAAACGCCTTTGGAAGGAGCAGGCGTTTCCCATGGCAGAGTCAGAGAAACTGATTATTGTTTGTCCTCATCTATAACCTCATTTGCAAAACAACAGTGCCACAGGTTTTCAAAATCATGAAAATTTAAGCCTATAAAGGACAGAACATAACTGAATGCTGTCCTTTGTGCAATAACCTTTCCTCTGTTTGAAGACTGTCATTTCCCCCCTTCTTCTTTTCCCATTTCAGGTCAACAACACTCAATTCTTTCAGCCTTTCCTCATGAGTCATGTATTTTGGATCTCAGCATCTCTCTCAAAATTTTCCAGTACTTCAACTTCTCTGTATTTTTTCTTAGAAGAAAAATATATTTCATTATTTTTAAGAGATAAAATATTTTTATTCTCTGACATTACATGCAGGGGGAATGTTTATACCTGGGCCCATACAGGCAACATTCATGTTAATGTATCCTAAAATAACGCTTTGCTTTTTGGCATCGTCACGCCCACATCCTTTCCTGCAAAAATGTTGCCTTGCCAGATATTTCATATATCAAAAGCAGAATATATAAATACATAAGTATGTATTCCTGCTTTTCAGTTCTCCCTTCTGTGCAGAACGTGGACTTTCTGTATCAGTGCAGGCTACTTTCGATCTTAATTGTGCCCCAGGGACTGCTTAGACTCTCATCTACATGACTCAGGCCAGAGTTACAAGGTTTGTAAGCATGTAGGCTCTGCCCTCATCCCCAGCCAGGGTTTAGCAGACCTCCCAGTTTCCTATATTAAACAACACAATTTTCCAATAACGGGCTTGCTTCACAGCCCTTCTGTGCAGAGCAGAAGCAGCTCCCTGAGGGAGCGTGGCTCTACCTGGCTGCCACACGGCCAAGTGCTGTGGGAGATCCCAGGGTGGGAGGGAGATGTGGAGGATGCCCCGTGCAGCGACTCTGGGTTCACAGCACTCCTCAGCCTCCTCGCGCAGCTCCCCACCCTTCTGGGGACTTCTGGGGTCCAGCACCCCTGAAATGCAGCCCCGCTGTGGCTGCTGTGGGACTGCACGGTGCTGGGGAGGCCCCGCACCTACCCGGATCAGGCTCCAGCCTGGGGTAACACCCCCACTCTGGGCAATCACACCACCACGTTTGCCCCAGGAGAAACCAGACTCCTGAGGACTTCTGTAGAGCTGAAGCACCAAGATGACCCAAAAATTGTCACCATGTTCTTTGTTTTCACCACCACAAGGTCATATTTCCCCTTGCACCAGTGGCAGTGGACATAGTTTACATGCACCATCAATGCAGCTATTTTTATTGCCCAGAAATTACCCCAGCAGAAATTAAATTCCATTAAATTCCATTATTCTGGGAGGGGGAATCTCAACACTGATTTCAGAGAACAGCAGCCACAAAATCTGCAGAAAGGCTCAGAAAGGCTAGAAAAGGAAACGCTGCAGGGGAAGGGGTGGGAAGAAGGCAGGAAAAAGGTGACAAGCCACCCTAGCACCCCGACACCTCTGCCCAGGAGAGCAGCTCCCCTCAGGGCTGCATCATTCCTGCTACCAGTACCTCACTGGTAGTGCCACAGCATTTTTGGGACACATGACTTTGCTGGACTTGTGCTGCACTCAGAACTTCTTCCCCCCACAAACTCCTCAAAGCAATGGAAGTGCTTGCTCTGTTTACATTTCCTCATTCAGCACTGCTATGAGTTTCCCGTTTCAGTGCATCATCCTTGAATGGGAGTCTATGGATTCCCACTCTTCATGGCTTGACACACTTTACTGTTGTCCTTAAAAACAGCTTCAGAGTGCCTGATAGTGAGTACTAATTACATTGTGGTCACCTAGGAGACAAGGGGGATTCCCAAAAATCAGTGCCAGAAAATGTGGTAATCCACAACCAATTAAGAAAATATTAATTAGATAAGCCCTGTGTGTTTGCAGTTGTGCAGTTAACAGCACAGTCACCTGCCCGTGAGCTGTGGGCTTAAAACACACAGGACAGTGATGGGGGATTCCAACAGCCCTGCCCTCACCCCAGCCCATCACAGGGAAAACAGCTTCCTGACCAGAGCCGAGCTGTAGGCTCAGGCTCAGATATGCAAGAGACGATTCTTGCTGATGAGTCTGAAGTTTGGTTACATGGACCAACAGTTTTGGTTTCTGTGCACTACACAAAACATCATTCACTGAGAGGATCTGTTAGAGCTGATGGAGCTCTTTAAAAGAGGGAAAGATTGCCCCCATCCTACCTGGGACACTTCCATCCTTACACAGCTCTGCTGATTGGAAGCCAAAGGCCCTGGAGCCAGGCTGGTGCCCAGGTCCTTCAGCCAGTGCCACAGCATTGCTGTGCCAGCACGGCTCCCACCAGAGCCAGAGATGTTGCACTACTCCTTCACAACAGCAATGGCAAACACCTGCAAGCCTTGGGGAAGATCTATGGCTCAGAGGCCCTGAGCAGCTCAGATCACGTGCATTAAGGAGATGGAAAAATATTTTCCTGGTTAGCTCCAACACTTTATTGAATAAAGTTCAAAATCCTCACCTTGAGTCAATCCATCTGTTCTGGTCTCACTGTATTTCCTCATTTTTAGTTTGGAGAGGAAGAAAATGCAGGGTGAGCAGATAAAGGAGTTGCCTGATTTAAATTTTGCTTCTACCCCATAACTCTTTACAGAGGTCAAGGAGAAAATGAAATGTGGAAAAATGTTTCTTGGAATCACCAGCTGGAGGTTTAAGATCCATTCCCCAGAGTGTCTCTGCAGACAGCAAGAGGAGAGGAGCAGGGCTTGGTGACTGGAGTGGCAGCGTGGGAGGTGAGCAGTGAGCCCAGTCTGGCAGGACCAGGACGGTGCAGGGGCACAATCACTGCCTTCCAAACCTGATTTTAACGTTATGGAGAAAGGTCCATCTTGTCAGCCAAACAGACCATCCCCGTGAGTAGTGCCCAAGGCAAACCTCAGCCCTGCAGCAGCCCAGGGCTCACGCCCTGGCCCTACAAACAGTCCATGTGGAGCCACACTGGGACCTGCTCCATAGCACCTGGGCAGAGGTGCTGGGGAGGTGCTCAGGGAGCACTCCCAGTACTGCCAGGCACCCAGCTGACAGCTGTTTTCTGTGTGAACAGAGCACCATTTTGCAGTTCAAGCTTCTGGGAACTGTAAATGAACTTAATTCACTTGTCATCCCTCCCAGAGATTTAACAAACTCAAAAGTTTAGTAATTAGATTCATTTCCTTCCCTGCACAGAGCCCTGTATATTAATAGAGAACTTCCTCAAAACAAATGAGGAGCCACTGGAAGCATCAGAAAAGGAGGACAGCAGCAACCAGTAACTCCCCTACACCAGCAGGCCTTGGGATTTACCTATGCAAACATATTGTCATGCTGTGTAAGCACAGCCCCCAAGTCAGAGAGCTGTGAGGGGTGCTGGTCTGCCTCAGGGAAGCAAGCACACGTTTGCACTCACTTGCCCTGGGAGCTGTTTTCAGCAGCAGCTCCCTTCCCTTGCTGCAGAAGCCAATATTCCCACAAGCTCTGATGGGCTCCAGAGCTACAGCTCAGCACACCCATCCTGTATTTGGTGTAGGACAGAATTCCCTTCACAACACTCAGTGCTGCCGACCTGCTTACTCAGCCCCACCACCCGCATGTCCCGGAGCCTCTCCAGGATTCAGGAGCCTTCACAAGGCCTTGTCCTTTCTCTTCCTCTTGTAAACAGCTTCTCCAGACTGTGCATGCATATATAGATACACCTTGGTGGGGCAATGTTGTGCTGAGGATGTTTTGCATCTACTTCTAAGCACAGCCGTGACTCTGGCCCTGCCACAGCTCCGACCCCTCTCCCCAGCTCTGTGTGAAGCAGAGTCCCACAGGCTGCAGTGGTGCTGCTGCTCCTGCTGAGCTGTCACCAACTTGGGGTCACTGCGTCTGGGAGCACGGAAGGAGGAGCTGCACAGGTGAACAGCCCTACCAGAGGGGACAGGCACTTCCCTCCCAGCCACCCCACGTGCCATCACACCCTCCGATGTTTTCAGTCTGCTCTTGGACGCTCCACGGCACTACAAGTCCTCTCCTGATGGCACATAACTGCATAGCTGCACCACTGACCACTGCATGTTTTAGCCAAAGGCAGGAACACATTTGGCTGCAGGGACAGGTCAGGCCTCCACAGCTTTTCCAGGGCTGTAACACAGCACGCGGCCACAGCCACACACCCCGGGCACTGCTTCACTAGCCCCTCCAGGACCGGTCAGGAGCGCCCCATCCCACCTGGCTGAAAGCTCCCCCTCAAACCTCCGGGGCCACATCCTCACATGAGCCTGTGCCCCGCAGCCGTGTGCCCCCACGCAGGCTCAGCCCGCTGCCACCCTGCGCCACTGGCCCGGCACCGGCCCCTCTGCACGCCCTTCTGCAGAGCTTTCAGCCACTGAGCTCTGACTGGGGGGTGCACCTCTGGATTATCCCTGCTGACAAATCCCTCATGCTCTGCTCCTGAGAGGTGCAACAACTGCACAGTTTGGGGCTTTGCAGGAAGTCTCCCACAGCACAGCTCAGCCTGTGAGGGGTTTCCTCTATCCTTCCCCAAGCACTGACTGTAGAAGCCAATGGTTTAATGTTGTCATTCCCTTTAGACTGCAATGCTCTCATTTTAGCACAGCAACTTATTTTTAATAGAGTTTGGAAAGATTTTTTTGTATGTCCTCACTTCTACTCCAAGCATGTTTGCTCTCAATTTATTTCTGCTCTTATCTTCTCAACAACTGGATCTCTTGTTCCAAGTCCTGCTCATTTTCTGCTCTGTATTGTGATTTTTCTTTAATTTCATCTTGTTCCCACACTTCCCAATCACACATTTCATCACTCCTGCTTCCCTATTGCCAACAATATGTGATTTCTTTATCTTAATTGTATCACCCAGTCATCTGGTTCCAGGGTGGCATCTCTTTACCTCACAGTGCAGTCCCTTTAATCATTACTGCTTCTGGCATGTATAATAATAGCTGAGACCAGCTGTTAGCTTTCACCTCCCAGTTACAGGCACAAGGGTTTTTTTTCTTCCATATAAGTCCTAATGACAACACAAACTGAAACCATCCAAACATCACTTCACATAGGCTGCAGAAATAAATCCACTGCTCCATGAGCTCCTCTTCCCTGCTACCAGCTAAGCAGCAGGGAGCTGTCCAAGACCAGCCCTTGAGGAAACAAAGTCTTTCTGAAGGATCGGACTCAAGCACTTGCAAGGAGCCCACCTGCAGAAGTACCTGTGGCCCATGGGCTGGTCACAGACCCCACCTCTGCTGTTTGTTCCCCATGGCACTCCCGGGGGTGTGTCCGGGGAGACACAATAAAGACGCTCTTACACTTGCCAGGTTCAGCAGAAAGAAGGAAGTGGAATGCTTTTATTTACATTATTTCATTTTTATACACGTCCCAACTCCACAAGGGATTGGAGAGCATGTCACTTCCTTCTCCATCCCACTGGAGAAGAAAGGTGCTCATCAAAGTTGTCATATCACAAAAGGAATGAAAAACAGAAAATACCATTAAGTAAACACTGGCTATTATTTACATAAATCTGCGTGAAAAGAATCTGACTCCAAGGTTAAAAACAGAAGGCTTACAAAAAACCCAGGGCAACACGGGGGTGTCTCCATCCCATGAAGCCTGCGCTCTACTCAGACCCCTGACAGGGCTCTGGCACTGGGTGCTGGAAATGCAGCCTTCCCCTACAGCACATGGGACACCCTTTTTCCTCCCATCTGCCAGGCTACACCTCTCTGATGCCCACCAATCCACCCACAAAGCTCCACATGGTCGGCAGCCAGCCCATTGCCCAGCAGAGTGGGCTCCCACCCACCTCCCTGTTAGAGGGTCCTTCTCCCACCAGGCTGGGGGACTCGGCACCAGGTGTCTTCCTCAGTGCACAGCACAAGTTGTAGACCAATTGCACCATCCAGGGTGCTGTCCTTGTCTGTCTCCAAATGCAGGAGGTCCTGGCACTACGACGTGCCTGGCACTATGATGTTCCCTGGACAACTGGCTACACAAGCTGCTATAGGCAGTGCCCTCCATGTCTCAGATCTCCATCCAGCTCCTCAGTCTGTACTACCCAGAGCCCCTCCCTCCCCCAAAAGAATTTCAAATGGCTGATTCATGTTCAAAGCATCTTCAGCATTTGGGGGGTGGTGCTCAGTGCAGGCAGTGACAGCACTTTTTCAGGGAAGCAGAAGAGAACTGGAACTGCCAGTCCGGGTTGGGAGGAGACACCTGTGCAGGGCTGTCAGCAAGCCAGAGTGGAGGCACCACCACAGGGGTCCAGTAACTGTCCTCTCCAGATGAAAACTCTGCTGTCTGGATCCACTTGTCCAGCTCCAGGAAAAGGCAAAGGGGTGCGAATGCATCACAATTTATCAGCAATAAGAAGCTGTACATGGGGGTACAGGGAATAAAAACTGATACTACAAGCTGCTTAAATGACACTGCAAAAGGCAGCATGGCACAGGAGTCACTGTACGGGTCTGACTCAACACCTCTGTCTGTGTCCTGATCCACACATGCTGCTTGGAAGGTCAGCGAGAGCCAGGCTTCTGCACAGAGGAACATTTTACATCTGTCAGAGGGTGCTGTGGTGCCAGCCACGAATCAGCACAGGAAAGTGTCTGGTCATCTGATTTACACACAGGTAGAACTGAATTTGAGCTTGAATAATACAGGTCAAAGAACAGAGTGGGGGACTATGCGGGAGGAAAATCTGACAGTAGGACTTATTCGGTCTGGAAAAGGCCGTTTACACAGGGCACCATACTTTGTCAATGTAAAGCAATCCTTGCTGATCTGTCTCTAGCCAGGCCCATGCTAAAAGTCAGCGGCTCACCTGGAGAAGGAATGTGCCCCACCAGCACTCCAGGGCTTGAGCTGTGTTCCCGCTCTGCAGAGCGAGGCCAGGACCACGGCACCCAGAGGTGGCCAACACAATTAACTGCTCTAGCACAGCAGGAGAGTCGGTCAGAGAAGAACCATCCTGTCCCTTGACTTTGCTATGGGGTTGATTTATCCCCTGGAGCAATTGTGCTTTCAGGGTTCAAACATTTAATACATCATAGGAGTCACCACTCACAAACGCTAGGCAGAGACAGATTCACATGGAGCTGATCCTCCTCCTCCATCACACATTGTGTTTTCCACAGCAAACATCAGCCACCACCCCACCCCACAGCCTGCACACCAGGACACTCAGCACCACTGACCCAAGAGCACTTCTGCTGAGATGGACCTCCCACCATCTTTGCCTCCCAATCCCTTCCAACAGCTTTCTGCCTAGAGGTTTTCCAGTGTAACTTTCCAGTTTACTTTCCCAGCAGGTCTCAGCCACAACAAATAGTTGAAACGGACTCTCATAAAGGAGCAATTCTAAATCTTCTTATGTATCAGCCAAGCTCCTGGCATTGATACACAGCAATTAAATAACTTTGTTAATGTATCTTTTCAAACTTCTTACTGCACAGACAGGAACGCCTTGAGATCTTATCACCTCTGCTCAGAGCCAGGGATTTATAATCACAGGCAGCAACTCAGATGAAGATAGACCAACTGGTGCATGAAATCATACCAAAGCTCTCCCCAGTCCGCTCACAAGCAATGCAGCCTTCGGGGTAAAAACTGCTGCTTCAGAGAGAACCTCTGCCCGTGGCTACATCTCTTTGAGAACCAAAGTTCCTTTCTAATCAAATTGTCATGCCAATGCCCGTCTTTACCATCAGTGTAATTAACCCCCTCACACGTAAAACACAAATGAGTGAAACATTTCTCTTCTCCAGGCCGTGTGTGACTCACATCAGAGAGGAGTGGTGCTGGTCCACCTCTGCTGCTGGGAGCTTCTGTGGCTTCTCCTGGCTCCAGCAGCATAGTCCTCCTGCATTCATCTCCTCTCAGTGTGCACTAAGCACCAGCACCAACCCCTTTTCTCTGCACTCCTCTTGTCTCTTCTTATGGAAGGAAAAAAAGGAAAAAGACCCCTGAAGCCCACAAGACCACATGAACAACTGGTCCCCTGCTCCTGTAAGAAGAGCATGTCCCACACACTTGGTGCCACTGCTGCCACAATGTGAAAAAATCAGATCTGCTCAGTGAGAGCTGTTTGTCTCCAGGTGACACCTGCCTGGAGGTCAGCCACACTGTCAGCAGTCGGTGCTGGCATCTGGAAAAGAAGACACACCAATAACTGGAGCTTTTCCCTGCACCTAGCAACAGTGCCCAGTGCTGAGGGAACCAGCCCCCAGCTCTGCAGGAAGCGCTGGGAGGGACAAGCCCTGGGGCTAATTTACACGGAATGAAAACACTTCATACATTGAATTCCTGACACTGTGGCAGCCATTTACTACACGCAAAACAAATGCAGAATTGGTTGTTCTTTCAGCCAGTCTTTCCCTGCCCTAGAAAAAGCTCTGAAGTGCTCTTCAGCATCCACAGTGCTGCTAAACTACTGCTGACTGCTGGAGCATCCCTTCCACAGGGACACTTCAGCGGAGGGCCCTGCTGGGCCCTGGCTGGGCTGTGCTGGGGTGCCGTCCCCACGGGGCCGTGCAGCACATGTTCATGCTCCTGGCCCCGGCAAGCCCCAGCCAGCAGAGCCCTGGCACAGCAGTGCAGTGTCCGGGAAGGGCTGCAGCCAGGCCACAGGGTGCTGCTGGCTCCTTGGCCGCATGGCCATGGGGCAGCCAGGTGGGCAGAGAGCGCTGCTGGCTCTGTGAGCAGGTGGACACAAGGCCACATCTGCAGGAGGCAGCTGCCTTGTAAAGCCCTAAGAGCTGCTGGAGTACCCATTCATAGTCAATACTGGTGATGTGTTAAGAGAGGATAAAAACCCTTTTCCTCACACACACACTGGCAGCAGTCACAGTGCCTGCACCAGGCTCAGCGCCGCAGCACGGCTCTCCCACCAGCCCAGCCCCACCAGCCCCTCCAGCCTCCCCCTGCTCTCAGCCACGGACAGATCACTGTGCAGGTCCCCAAGGAGCAGGCACTCCCTGTACATCAGCAATTCCCACACAGGGATATCACAGGCTGCAGCCCAGTGCAGCGAGCTGACATCATGTGCCTGATGTTGCCAAACATGGATGAGCTGTTGCTAGAACAATCAATTTTTAAATATCTCTCTGCTTGTTACCCTGAGCCTGCAGTAACTATAGTAACATGCTCCGGGCTCCCCTCTTCAAAGGCGCCACAGCTGTGCCTGGGGCTAGGGGGGCTCTGGGGGCCAGCAAGGCCGAAGCCTCCTGGGCTGTGTCCCAGGATGCTCTGTGGGTCACTCTGGAGCATCCTGTCTGTCCTGTCCTGGCAGCACCCCTCCAGGCACTGGCAGAAGGACTCTGTGGACACCAGGCAGCTCTGGCCTCTCTGACCACAGAGGAAGCATTCCTGTCAGCACTGCCTGGGTCTGCCCCAGCACCTTGGGAACAGGAATCCACTGGAAGGGGCCAAACTGCCCACACACAAGGCTTTTGCAGGGCTCTTTCAGGGAGATCCAGCGTGGTCCTGCAAAGCAGATTTCCTCTGGCGCATGTGGCTTTTGGCAACAACTGGAAGAGCCCTGACATCTTTACAGAGCCCTTGTGCCTCAGTCCTTGCCTCGGAGCTAACAGGCAGGTGCTGTGTGAGTGCCCCCCACCCCAAACAAGACTGCCTTCAGCACCAGTGCTCATAGGGAGACCATGCATGCCAGGAGGAATAATGAAGAGGAAACCAGACTTAGCTTGTGTGCTGAGAAGTAGGAAAAGGCAGAACAGTGGTGTGCACTGCCAGTATCGGACAGCCTGGTGGCCGCCAGCTGACCTCTGGGCTCCCTCAGCAGGCAGAGTGTTGCCATGTCTGGCACCAGTGCCACAGACCTCTTTCCAGAGTGGGTGCAGAGACACAGCTCTCGGGGTGCACTCTTGTCCAGCATCAGAGCAGTTCAGGGGGGATCCCATCCTCACCTCGCTGCATGCACACAGCCTGGTCCAGAGTGCAGCATCCCACCCCCTGCAGCAGGATGGCATCTCCTTGGCCGTCTGCAGGTGGGCTCTGAGGCACCTACCCCATGTGTAGGGACACTTCCTGCTGTGGTCTGGGCTGTCTGGGATGTTTGCCTTATTTTTCTCCCTACCTCTAGTCTGCTCAGTAAAAATGCAAATAAAGTGTTTTCACTCTGTTCACCCTCTCTGCAATGCAAATGCCGTGTGTTCCCTCTGTACCTGCTGCTTCCCAGATTGAGGGGGTGGAGAACAAGGAGGGAGGTGGGTTGGCTGAATTGCACCTTAATTGGGCTCCTCCCCAGACAACCTGCACTGTGAATTTTTCAAAATCATATAAATCGTGTAATATCCATTATTCAATCATTCTGCTAATCTAAAGGCTTCCAGAAGACTTCTGGCTTTGTAGGAAAGCTATATGTGAAGTATCAATAATTGACAGCCTTCCTGTCAGAGGATTAACTCCCAGAGCATATCCCTTTGGAGCGCAAGTAGAGCATGCAGTGCTCCCTGGGGAGGTATTACCTCCCCTAGTCAAAGTGCTCTGGGAGAGGTGTCATCACACCAAATTCCATCGCTGCATTCTATAAATCCTATCCTATTAGATGCATTTATCCTGCAAACAACTTTGCAGTATAATTCCTAGATTTTTCCCTGACATTACTGAGGTCCACAAAACCAAGGTACATAAGGGATTAACACAGCGAGCACATTTGACAGTCACATTTGCAGACAGTTTCTGGGGTGTCCCATGGGACTGGCTTCTCTGCACGCACGCACGGGATCAGGGAGGGTCACATCCTCCACATACAGGGGAAGCTGGGAGGGGGTAGTCCGTGACACACCTCAGGGTAACTGCATGCTTTGCCAGCCTCTGTTCATCGCCCCCAGCCCCAAATCAGATGGTGTCATCTTCCACCTGATCGGAGTGGGGTCACACTTTGATCTTTCCCCATAAAGCTGGGTTTTCCCTGCACAACCTTTCCCATGCCTGGCTGGCATCCAGCTCCCGGAGGGCACGTTCCCCGCAGCCACCGGTCAGACTGGGATGCTCTCCGGGCAGTTTGCTGAGGAGGCCGCCCTGGCACAGGGCGTGTGGCAGCAAGGGGCTGAGGGTGATGGTTTTCCCTGGCAGTTCTGGAAGCGTTCGCTACAGAGGCTGCAGAAAGCCGCGGGCTTGCCAGCGCCACGCAGAGCGTTTGGATGCCTCCTACAGGCAGGAGGGGCACAGAGAGTTAATTAAAATGCACTGAGCAAGTGTAAAGTTTCATTACAAGACACAAAGGTAGGCTGAGTTCCTCCTCCAGCAGACGTATCTGCATAATCCGGCCAGGCCCTGCAGCTGCCGCTGCCGCTGTGCTCGCTGCTGCTGCAGATACTGTTTTCATCTGTTTTGTTAGTAAACACTACCCCAGGTTGGAGCTGCATAACCAGCCCTGCTGCGCAGTAATGCCTTTGCTTTCTCCCTACAAATCTAACATAAGTGACCGTCCTGCAGACAGGCATGCCCAGCCTTGGCCACTGCCTTTCCTGCCAAACTGGGACACCTCAGGAGCAGGCACCATGAGGGCAGGAGGGGATTTCAGCTTCATGCCGGGCTGCAGTTACACCCCACGCTCCCAAGCCGTGCTAGCACTGGGTTTGCTGAGCACAGGAGAAGTAGCACGGGTACCGTGCTCCTGCACAGGGGATGGAATGCGTGTATCCTGGTGAAAAGCACCAATTCTCGGGGGAGATGAGCTGCACTCGAGTCCCAGATGAGATGGAGCTGAGAAAACACATCAGCACCAGCAGGCCGAGCCCTGCTGCAGCCCTGACGGGCACAGGAGCTGGCGTGGTCCCGAGGGCTGTGGGGCAGCCCCTCAGCACAGCATTGCGGGCACCCATCCCTCTACCCCCTGGGACAGGCACAGAGGTGTCTTCCAGCAGGAAGCAAATGCCAGGCGGGAGGATTGGAGGGCATTGGCACAAGCAAGGAGCAACTGGAGCTCTGGAAGCATAAGCGGTATGAGCTTGGGGCCAGGCTCAGCCCTGAATGCTGCTGGTGCCAGGAGGACAGGAGCAGCAGGAGGCAGGACCGTGGATTCCACCCTGTCAGGACAGAGGATGGCAGAAAGGGGGAGATGGTGCTGCCTCATGATAAAGAGAGCCTGGCTTTCAGCATAGTAACTAACGAGCTCATTAAATTTGGGCTGTAACATCCAAACTACCCTATTAGTCAAAGAGCAGTTCCAAGTGTCCTTTCCTGTGATGTCAGAGGGATGCATGGGGAGCTCTGGAGATCAGAGCACAGATGGGCTTCTCCTGCAGTGCCAGACATGCACTGGGCCATGGCCTCAGCACGTCAGACATTTAAAGCCTTACCTGGCAGGTCAACCATCCTGCTGGTCTGGAAGATGCCGGGGATGCCCTCTGCCTGTCCACACTGAGCTGCCAGCCTGCCCTATCCTTCTGCAGAGGCTCTGGGAGTCGACACCTTGGGGCAGTGCCAGAAATGCAGTGCTGGACAAGGGGGGACAGCTGTTGGCTCTGATACTGGTCTCCAGCGGCTGTGTCACTCTGAGGGAAGGATGTGAGCCCTGTGTCTGAGCGCCAAGAGAGGCATCTGGCACAGGGGACTGAGCACCCCCATGTACAGTCTGCACACTGGACACTGGCGTGGCTGAGCCCAGGACACCTTCAAAACCTCAGGTGGTGGCTGGGGTTGCAGCAGAGTGGAGACTGTCCAGGGTCAGCAGGCCCACTGCAGCGCACCTTCCCAGGAAAACATCCACAGAAGTATTGCTGGTTCCCTGGCTGAATCCCAGCTCAGCCTGCAGTGTTTGGAGTATGAATATACTTGTGAACTGCAGATTTTGTTCCACATATTTTCCTCGAAGACTGTATGTCTTTTCTTTTTTTTAATAATGCCAGTCATAAATGTCACGTGTTGGAGCCCAGATCTCATTATTGTGAGCAGAGGAATGTATGCCAGGCAATAAATTCTTTTGTTGGAAATAACCCTGGTGACTAGAGAAATTTATGAATTTATTACTCTTTGTAGGAGCCTTTCCTCCTATGACTTAAAGAGAGATCTATCATCCTACAGGAGACCTTGCTGGTTCTCTGGAAACCTTTGTAAGGTTTTATGTCGCATTCCCTGCCTTCCTGTCCTAAGGATTCATTCCACATGCATCTCTCAGTATAAACGAGGCATTCTGAAACTGGGTATCAGCACAGCAGCACTGCCAGCACCCCTCAGGCTGGCACCGCTCCCACACAGACCAGCTGCCGTGGCCTCTGTGGAGAGAGTGTCACCAGTGCTGTTCCCCAGCACCCAGAGGCACTGCGGGGCACGCTGGCCCCGCGGCGCTGCCAGGGGAGCCACGGGCTCCCTTCTCAAGCACCAGCATTCGACACTGCCAGCTTCATGGCCAGTGGCTGAGGGGCGAGATGGGGCTGGCAACTGAGGGAGATCAGAGGAGTAAATGGCATCAGTTCACCTCCAGACAGCGTGTCAGGGACCCCACTGCCAGGTGCAGAACATCCAGAGCACAGGGATGGGTGTGCGGTCACCTACTGAAAGAGCCACTACAAAATTACACCTTGTTATCTCACTCTCAACTATATTTTCATATGGGTCGGAAATACTTTGAATACAAGCCTTTCCTGTAAGATTACAAACCGCTCAAGCACTTCTGCAATTTGGATGGCAGGGGGTCAATTATTTGGGCATGGGTTTGCATATAATGGCCTGCAACAGATTGTAAAGTTTCTCTGTTAGTGAAGCAATTATGAACACTGAATCCAAACTACGGCTGGAGGGTGGTGGAATGGGACCATCTGGACACGGAGACACAGGCACAGCTGTGAGGGGACTCCCTCGGCCAAGAGCTGTAGGTACTGGGGAATGTGTATGGTCTCCACAGAGCCTGCTGGGGCAGAGAATGTGTGGTTCAAGAGACAGTCCAATAACAAAAATAAATACAAATACAAATGTAAAAATAAGAAAGAGAAGTGTCAGAATTTTTTTTGCCAAGAAAGAAGTTCAAACTTCACTTCCATGTGATTACTGTTTATTCCAGAAGACCAGATCACTTCATTCATTTAATGATTCAAAACATGTTATTTTCAAAAATCCTTAAAAGCTTTCACAAACAGACTCTCATCCAGCCAAAATCCAGCTGGCAAAGCTCCTGGGAGTGAGGATAGATTAATTTATCACTCCTCAGCAACGAATATTAGGGTTTATTTTGTTGAAAAGGAAAACCAGTCAGGGTTTCGACCATCCAAAGTGGCAATCACTGCCCTTAAACACAGAACCCAGAGCGCCTGCCATGGAAGACTCCAGAAACCACTTCCACGAGAGCACATTCCCAGCACCAGGCTCATTTGCACCCCTCCTGGGCTGTCTCCACAGCTAGTTTATCAGCTGTGGGCTCCTGCTCCCCACCGCTATGCCCCACCGAGGCATCGTGTCACCTGCTCTCCTCTCGTGGCACACAGACCCACCAGCCCTGTGCTTCTCTGTGGCATTTCACCACCGTCGTGCCACACCCAGGTCCCCTTGTCACAGCTGGGCACTGCCTGGCTCCCAGCCACCTGCACTGGCAAAGCTGCGTGTTCCACACCCCAGCCACGCACCTCAGCCTTGATTTCCTGCGTTCTTCCATCCCTTCATAAAAAATGGATGTTGGATGAAAGGTTTTACACAGCAAACAGAACTGAGATTTAGGGCTACAAATGTCAGATTTCACAACACTCTACCCATAAAACTGAAAGTCACGTCACCGGTAGCATGAACCAGGGGATGGGATCACAGATTTCCTAAAAGTAAATGAAAATGACATCTGAAGTTATTTTTCTCCTACTCTTAAAAATCAGCCTAACAGGAACATCAAAGTAATCCATGAGCCTGGTCATTCCTGTAACACACTGGCATAAATCAAATACAAAACCATGGTTGAGTCGGGTAGAAAATCATCTTCCAGAGACATCCAACTGAGCTCAGCAAAGGAGAACAGGCTGACACAACATCTTTAAGCATTTTTAATTACCCTGTCAAAGTGACAATTATGGAGCTAATTATTAGAAAGACAATACCAGATATACTGAATAGCACATCAACTGTGTTTTTATGTAATTATGCAATTTAATGAATTGAAGGCTACAGTAATGGACTATTTCTGCTTAATTAGGGACTCCCTTTCTGCTAATAATGCCATTTATTTTCAATTCACTATTTTTTTCTTTTTTCTGTAAAACCAGGCGCATTTCCACAGACAAGGAAGGATTCTTCAGAGCAGCTCATACATCCCTTCCTGTATGGGTGGGGCACAGAGTTTTTCATGGGATGGACAGTGAACTCGAGCTGTTACTCCTTCATTTCCAACTTTGCTGTGTTCCCTAGGGGTTAGTTACATCCCAGGGCTGGGCTCCTTGTGTTGGCACTCAGCCTGCCCAAAGCCACCCACCACCCTGGGAAGGGCTCCCTCCTCCCTGACCTTCTGGCCCAGTCCTGCACCTCAAACCCAGCGCCGTGCCAGGGCACTGGGACAGGGGGTTCTCAGTGGCACTGAGGTCGCTGGTCTCTGGAGCTCTCACAGGACACGTGGGGCCTGTAGAGCCGATTCCCAGGTGGACCCTGCCCAGCAGCACCCACACCTCCACCAGGGCCCACACCTCTGCCAGCCCCCAGCCCCACTCCTGAGCCTCGGGGCAACGTGTACAGGCCTGGGGCTGGCTGGTGGTGCTGCTCCTCTAGCACCAGTCACAGGAAGGAAAAGAAATAATTTAAACTTTTCCCCCAGCAGATAAAATTTTGGAGAGTTTCAAGCCTCCTAATTTCTCATTGTTGAACAAAAATGCTCTGATAAATTATTGATTGTATTTTAAATGTACTCACAGAAGCCATTTTAATTCTTCTTTTCTCTTTTTTGGAAATAATTAACCTGTTTAAATTTTTTAATCACTTGAAGATATTTCCCAATTGTTGTTAACTGGTGGGGAGGGGTCCTGCCTGCCACACAAACCCACTGGCTTGGGGAGACTTGAGAGGGAGGAATGGGCTGTGGGAAGCCTCATGGCCACACTGCACTGCTAGTCCAGATCCCAGCTTCCCACAGCATTCCCAGGGGGGGATCTGCCTCGTCAGCCTGTCCCTGAGGAGAAGAGGTTCTACAGGACAGGTGTCAGCTTGTGCCCATGTGTCTTCCTCCCTCACACAAAGACAGAAAAGATCCATCTGGAACTGCAGCTCTTAAGGGACAGAAAGCAGCTGAAAAGCTGCACTTGGCCCCTCAGTTCTGCAAAGAGGGCTGTCGAGCTGCCCCTGCTGCCCCGTGTTTTCCCGCAGATGCGCAGCGAAAGCCACAGCTGGCACAGAACCCACAGCCAAGGGGCATTTGGGCTGCAGATAAGAGATACCTGTCATGGCAGAGGAGGTTCAAATGGTAACACAGGCACAAGCTCAATTTGATGCCCACCTTGACTCAGTGGGCAACAGAAAGCAGCTCAGTTAGGGGTTGCTTGAAGCTGCCAGCGAAGGGCATGCTTGGACCATTGCCTGTACAGGGCACAGCAGCCTGCCGAGGTGGGTGTGAAAATGTGGGTGGTGAAGCTTCTGCTGGGTCAGATGGAGCCGCTGTCACCACAGGTTCCTGCAGGCACTGCTCTGTGTGCTGTTCTCCACTGAGGTGCAGCTCTGATCCTGGCCTTTCTCCCCTCCCTGAGGCTGAAGTATGCTTGCCCAGGCCACAGCTGCAATCCTGCCAGCATCCCCCACACCATCTGCCAGCCAAAAACACCCCTGCCCCGCTGCTTTGGTCTCTGCAGCTCATTTAACTGTTGTTATGGGAAGGGTTGACAGGTCCCAAAACAAAGATAAAAATAGAGGTATTTCACTCCAGAGACAGTGAAAAGTATCATAGTAATAGACCAGCTTTTTCAGGTTCTGAGGGCAACTAGGTCCTTTCAAAGGAGGTGCCAGTATGTATTTATGCAAGAAATACAGAGAACTTATAGAAAATGTGATGGAGGAAGAGCCTGAGTTTGCACCAAGCGCTGCTGGAACTTGCAGGCTGTGTAAGAGCCACGTGCCCCACCAGCCAGGTGACACAGTCAGCTCTGTTCCCAAAGCCAGGGCCTCCCATGGCATGGGGGTGACTGGCAGTCTCTTCCTTCAGCAAAGATCTGCAATACCTGGCAAATGAAAGCACCAAATTCCCCTTTTCACATTTGAAGGTTACCAGCATTAATGGCACAAATAGTTGGCAGGTGACCCCTTGCAGAATTTTACCCCAAACACACTAAAGGACTTCCCATCTAAGTGGAAGCTGCTGTTAGGAAGGAAGAAATGCAATAATGTACTTGTAAATTAATAAAATCCTGTCGATTGTGAAACATCCCAGGCTTTTGTTGGCCTGGAGATTTATTCAGTCCTGCTGGCTTCCTAGCTGAAGCAGAAAAGATCATAAACCTGCTAGGAGAAATGCTGCTGCAAAATGTTCCAGCCTCAGCTATAACATTCCTCCTCCTTCTGGCACAGCAGCTAAGGTGCCCCAAAAACGCCAAGACCTGAACTTGCAAACCCTGTCCCATCTGTCCTTGCCAGCGGCTGCTCAGGAGCACTAAAGCTGTCAAGAGCTAACTGTTCTGCAGCTGGAATTTGGTTTGAGGGGATCTTTCAAAGCTTCCTTCTTTCTAGGAGTGTAATAAGCCTTGAACTGTGTTATGTGCCCACCAAAATTCCACGGGGGAGTGCTGGGAGGGGGTTGTGGGTGTCTGAACTGTGCACAATCCCTGCCGTCAGCTCAGGCTGAAGAAGAGCCTCTGCTGAGCTGCAGTGGGAAGGGTCAGGGATAAGCATGCCACATTTCGGGTTCAGAGCAGAGCACCCAAGTCAGGGAGACCAGGCTGACCCACAGCGCAGGGAGCTCATGGCAAGGGCGGCAGGAAAGGGACCAGTCGAGTGCTGCAAGCACAGCAGCAGCAGGAGCAGCTGTCTGGAGTGACAGTCACGTTCCTGCTCCTGCCTGTTAAACAGGGTAGACACAGCTCCCTGGCCCTCGCTCCCCCAGCGATGCTCTGAGACGGCGAAACATTTTGCTCCTGCTGTACAAGTCAAACGCATTAACTCCAACCCTCTGGGGGGTCTCTGAGCACTTTACTAAGCCCTGCCACTTCCCCAGGGTCAGTAGCTGATCCAACCATCTTCCTGACTATCTGTCAAGGCAGCAGAATTCACCACATAATCCTTGGATTCATAAACACTCCGAGTCCCCGAGCCCAGGTGCAGGAGGTACAGGCTGTCTATGAGTAGCATCTTCACAGGACAGACCCCAAGGACACAAGGCTGCTGATGGGAGCTCTGCCCTGCACACTTGCAGCCCAGATCCCAGTGGACGATGAGAACCTGCTTGCATGGGATGCTTTCTTAAGTGCAGGAACAGGATGACATCCAGGGTGTGGAAAGGGCTGAGCAGTGAGGACACCAGGGCTTCAGTCAGACTTCACCAAATATTTAACAGAGAAATGACCCAGAACCAGCACTTCTGAGGCACAGCAGCATTTCATTTTCATCAGGGAATAGTCAGCTAGCTGATTTTATGACAGTATGTCTTTCTTATGTATATAAAATTTGTGGATTAATGTAGTGCTTGTGAAACCAAAGGAGCAATGACACTGGCACAGGCCACAGATAAGGTGGAAAGACCAGCCAGCACCTTGGGTCATGAGGCAGCACAGCAACATGTGCCATACCACTTGTACCACACCAGGAAGGCAGCTGCCCTCCTGTTCCAAGCACTCTGGTTCAGACTCTGGCAGTTTCCTGGGACTCAAGTACTGAGCACTTCAGGAGGAAAATCTCCACCAGCCTCGGTGCAATACTCATGACAACAGAAGTTGGTTGCACCAGTCCTTGTGTGGTGTAAGTGATGCCAAGGAAGCTTCGTGCAGCTCTGCCAGATGGAAATTCAAATGAGTTGTCTCCAGAGTGGTTACCCAAAATGTCCCAAGAGGCAACAAAAGAGGAAGGCACAACTTGTTTAATCTACCTCCAAGCTGGCATAAGAAGGACTGAGCTTCTCCTTCTCCTGCACCCCAGAGCACCTTCCCTGTTGCAGACTCTGTTGTCTTACTGCTCCTCATTTCCAGGGGAAACCAGTACTGGGGAGCCCTGGGAAGAATCTCGGGCACACCACTCCTTTCCACAGCATCATTCCTGCTTCCCGCCCTGTCCTCAGCCTCCCCTGTCTGGATGCATTAATGCCAAATTGTCTGCAACGCTGTCCAGGCCTTTGGCAGCATCTCACTGTCTGCAGAGCCAGCAGTGACCATGGTGACACCACACATGTTCTCCTTTGCCTCAGTCCTGTGCCCCCACCTGTGCTCCCACCGCTCTGGCTTCTCTCCTTCATTCCTCCACAGACTTATCAACTGTGCTGTCACTGTGGGTTTGGCCTCTCTTCTTCTCCC
The DNA here is from genome assembly GCA_013397175.1 of Platysteira castanea. Lineage (NCBI taxonomy): Eukaryota > Metazoa > Chordata > Aves > Passeriformes > Platysteira > Platysteira castanea. Next base: position 1,273,542 of record VYXC01011097.1, on the reverse strand, counting down.
TTTCATGCAATGACACAGGCAGTCTTTTTTTTCACTCATTTACAAATGTTTTCTTTTACAGTCTAATATTTTCTGGCTGATAACAGAAGGAGCGTCAGGATGAACATCCCCACCACTTTGCTCAGTTGACTGCCTCTTGCACCTGCTGGGCTTTTAAATATCCAGGGTGCCTTGGATGTTTTAGCTTTCCCTTCTAGCTCTTTTGCCTCAGATCCTTCTGGGCAGCTGCTTCCTCTCACCTCTCCTGCTCTGGCATGTCTTTGGCAATAGGTGAGGTTGGAGAAGCAGAGGCATCTTCTCTGGTTTGGGACCTGTGAAATGCCAGACTTTGTACCTGCGCTCAAATTCCATCTCGTGCTCAACCGTCCATTAGCCAGAGGTACAGGCTGAGCCTTCACAGAGCCCTGGAGAAGGTGAGGGGCTGGCAGAGCTGTGGGCTGAGGGCAGGAGGGATGATGAGAGCACGGTCAAAGCTGCTCAGGCACAAAGGCAGCACCACTCCCGGCAAACAAGTGTTCCTCTGATGTCCCATTGTCCCAGGAGCAAAGCCATCCGATGCCAGAGCCTGGTGTGCCAGGGGCACTCACAGAAATAACAAGGGGGGTCTGGTGCCAAGGAGCTCACCCTGTACAAAGCCAGTGCTGATCCTCCTGCTCCTTCTGCAGGCCCAGAGGAGGGAGAAGGCAGCACTGGGCTTTTCAGGGAAACAGCCCTGGAACTAAGGAGTGGCCCAAAATCCCCCAGGGCCAGAGCAGAGGGAGCAGCACTGCCCACAGGGTTGCTGTGCTGGCAGAGCACAGCCCAGCCCGGCCCTTGCCAGCGCCAGACTCACTTTGCTGAAGCTGCTCAGCCATCACCCATGGGGTGGCCACTCCGGAGCACCCACCTGCTCTCACCCCACCCGGGGTGCCCCATCCCACTCCTGCCTGCAGACCGTGGGATTGGCTCCTGCCCACCCCAGCACAAAGATCAAACCCGAGATTTTCCTAATGACCAGTCCTCGGGGACTGCAGGGTAACCGGAGAGTTCCGTTTCCTGGCTTCCAAATGTTTTTGCAGAGCTCCATCTAGGGGGGATGATGCTGGACCAGGCTGCAGAGCAAGACAGGTACTGGTAAACAACACAATGGCTCCTTCCCCTGGCCTGAGGCCTCTCATCACGCACTTACGGTACTAATTAAAAAGCAAGGGAATAGCCTATAAATTTTACAGTTTATTCTAATTTCAGTTGCTGCTGATTTCAAAAGAGCTGATGAAGGTAAGTGCACCTGTGCAGATCAGTGGTGGATCACAGACAGAAAGCCAGAGTGCTAAATTAAATGTTATTCTAGGAATAGCCCTCGTTGGACAAGACTGAGTATGAAAGCATCAGTTTTCTGAAGGAGATTGAGTGTCATCAGAGTCTCTTGCTATAGGAAAGCAAAACTAATCCCAGCTCCTGACACCAACGTCCCCAGAGGGTGGCAGAGGAAAGTAGCACAGCCCTGGAAGCACCCAGCATTGCCAAGGACAGAGCGGCCTACAGAGAGAGAAGCCCCTGGGAGGTCTCAGAGGTCTGCTCTGCTCACAGCTGGCCCAGCACAGGGAGCTGGGTCCCAGACCACCCTGGGAGCTGACCAGCGATAGCAGCACGGGTGCTGAGAACAAACGGGCATCTCCCCAGCCCCACTGGATGCTGCGCTGGGGGAAGTGTCACAGCTGTGGCAGCAACAGCAGGTTGGGTCACTGACAATCCCCTCAGAGGGGACAGAACAGATCTAGCCTCATCCTCTACATGTTTTTATTTTCAGGTGAATCACGGTGTCTTATTTTATGGCCTCAGCCTGAGATGAAAGAACAGTGTTAAACTTCACAAATCCTCTAATACTGCTGTGCCCAGAGTTGGAGGCCTCACATATGCAGATATTACTTCTCTGTTGCTCTGAGGTCTCTTTCTAATTTAGAACTTTAACAATATTGCAAAATTCATAACGTGGGGTTCTCCAGAGGAAAACAGCTTATCTCCCAGTAAGGGTCTGCCACTGCAGTGGATTCTCGCTGTTCCACCCTGTCCCCATGTCTGGATGGCGGCTGGGATGCCAGCTCATGCCTCTGCATCCAGCCCGGCACTCGGTGCCCTCACCAGCCTCCGTGAAGCTGCAGCAAGCAGAGGGCAAAGGCTGTGTCAGTGGGTCCTTTCCATCCCACGGTGGTCTCCATGTCTGCCTGGAGCCCTGACACAAGTGGGAGGAGAGGGAGGGAGAGGGACAGAAGGACTGGCAACCAGATCTGCCCTTTGGTGTTACTGTCAGATCAAATAGCTGCTAATTGACCAGTGTGTCTCCTTTTGCTGAGCTATTAGCCACGGCACCATGGCAGCTTCCTGACATTAATTATCTGTGAGTTAGCAGGATCTGAAAGCATAAATAACAATTTGCCATGATGGCAGGGTGAGCTCAGTGCTGCAGGCACTGATGTGGCCACTGTGCCCTGGTATGGTGGGTGCCATCACTGGGCCCGTGGCCAGCAAGGTGTCAAGCACCACGCAGAGCAGCCAGTTCTTCCCAAAAGCACTCGGAGTTTCATGGTCCAGCAATGCCCTACGTCTCGGGCCACTTCATCGGTGACAACAGCACCAGAGACCTCAGCACCAGACAGTGGTACCAACGGGACCTCAGCACGCTGGTGTGAGCCAGACTGGCTGGGCTTTGCCCTGGTTTGGAAGTGCTGTCTTACAGCCACTGCAATCATGAAATGCAGCGTGAGGGTCATTCCTCCAGCAGACCATCACACAGAGAGGAAAGGATCAAATACAGCAAACCTTGGTGTATGTTTCCTTTGCTGGCAGCTCTAAGAAGTTCTCAGCAGCCCCCTTGGTTAGAGGGGCTCTGACTGTCCCCTCAGCAGCCACCTCTGGGACCAGTAGAGCTTAACAGTCAGCAAAGGAGCTGCTGCAAAGCAAACAGGCTCCTGGCACTGCACTGAAGGTGCAAGGAGGCTCTGAACCTTCCTTGCCTCATTGCAACACAGCTCTGCACAGACCCCCAGCCTGGCCCTCCTGGCTCCACGCAGGGGCTGGGACACTTGTGACACCACCGCCCTGAGGCCACGCCAGACCACCGGGAGAGGGAATGGAAGTGGCCCCAGTCAGTGCTTCCTGATGCAGAATCCTGGGGTCTGGGGGACACAGACCAAGCCCCCACATCTGGAGCAGCACCAGCAAGTCCTGACACCGAGACTGGGGACCAGCTGGGGAGTGGCAATGGTTCGGGGTGATGAGGGACAGGGCTCTGAGGGCAGATCCACAGCTGGGAGGAGCCAGATCACCTCCCTCCCTCCCTCCCACCAGGAGGGACTTGAGGCTATGTCATTATACCCTTTTAGAATAATGTAACTGATGCGTGATATAAGGCTGCAATTAGGAAAGGAATAATTAATTGATTTTCATCAGTTAATCCAAAGGCTGGGCCCCAAATTGCAATACTTATTGAGGACACTGTGCAAGAGCCAGCTAGAGGACTCCAGAAATGTGCTTAATGGAGCCTTTCTGTCACTCAGAAACTTGTTTGTGTAACACCAGCTCAGAACCAGCTGACATTTATGCCAAAGTCGATGTTTTATCTAATAAGACAGAGCCACACAGGACACTCTCACCTAAGTGGGGAGTGTGCCCCCTGCCCTGTTTTTACCAGAGTGTCTCCACTAATCCTAGAGTCCCCACCAAAACTCCTGGCTGCAGCTATCAGCACTGTCTCACTGTGCCCCCCTCCTCTGCCTTGAGCCAGCTCAGACTGTGCCCACCAGGGCTGCCAGACAGGCCTGATGATGCCCCTCATTCTCGTGCCTCGTCCCTGCTCTCTGTGCCAAGCCACATGGCAGGCACTCAGGGAAGTCACATCAAGGAGGAAATGGAAGCAGTCTCCAGCCTACACTTCACTCTTGCCAGTGCCAAGCTCACACATGGCAGGGATCTGGCTGTCACCCAGCCCCTCCTCTTCTCCTGCATCTGCTGTCCCAGGGAGCCTGGGGCCACCTCATGGGTCTGAGGACAGGCAGGGCTGTCTGCAGTACCCCACAGCTCCTCTGAGTGTTCTTCCTCTGGTGTTCCCGAGCTCTGTCACGGCAGCTGTCCCAGGCAGCTTTTCTCGAGCAGTTTTGCCTGATTCCTGCAGTGCTGAACCCGGGTGTCCCAGCCCATGGGGCTGGCTCTGACCGTGGGTGACACACAGGCAGGGAAGGACAGCCCCTTGCCATGTACCCTGTCGCCTGCCATCCTGCCAATGGCTCCATTCCTGACCTGTTTCCGTGGGCTTCTTTCCTTGTGTGTTTAACCCCGTCCTTAAGAACAATTGAATTCCTGCTCTCTTGAAACAGCCAGTGGGTTCAGTGGTGAGAACACGGAGTTTCTGTCCCCTCAGGGCAGTTGCCACCCACCAGCCAGGGGCCAGAGCCGTGGCACACAACATCCCCTGGCATTTCAGCAGTTGCCACGTGGGCAAGGTGTGCAGCAGGTTCAGCCAGCTGGGCTCCTGTCCTGCTGGAGGGGGGCTGCTTTCGGGGAATCCAGACCTTTAGCCAAAGGGAGATGGATACGACCCGCAGTGTTATTGTAACAATCTTGCCATTCTTACTCCCTAGTAGTTAAAATATTTCAAAAAGCGAATGACCCAAGGTCATTAAACCCTAAAGAGATTACTGCAGGTATTTCCAGACATCTATCAGAAACCAAGTCACCATGACTGCTGATGACTAGAGGAGGGCACAGGCTGGCAAACAGTAAATTGTCCTGGTTTATAGCCCTTCGCAATTTTTGCTGAGGTTTCCTTGTTCTTCATGTCCAATTTGATGACGACATTAATTAAAATTAGAGTTGAATAAGAGGTACCCTTATCATTTTATCATCCTATCTGATATGAAGAATGAGTCTAACTTTTGAGAACTATCATGAAGATTGATAACTGTATAATTCAGGTTCTTTAAACTAGTTTCTGATTTAAGGATTGTTATTTTTGGGGACTACTTTTGCTTGCCAGTAATATTCAAGAGACATGCAAAGATTATTTTAAAGTTGCAGAAGTACAACATTGCCCATGACTCCATGCAGGGGCACTACAGAGCACCCTTGCCACTCCCCTGGACAGCACCATCATCACTGGTGTGCCCTAAGCCACGGGCACGATGTAGGCAGTGACAGCCCTGCTGGCCAGGGGCCTCGTGGGGTTTTCCAGGCCAGCAGCCCCAGTGCTGTGTAGGACAGGGACGGCACATCCACTGCCAGAGTGAGCACCTGTCCCCAGGAGGACCCTGTCTTTAGAGGCCACCCAGCAGCACCAGACACTGCTGCTTGTGGCAAAAGTATGACACAAACTGATACAGCAGGATTAGATTGGATTTTTTTGGTCATTCTTTTTGCTTTGTTTTAGTGTGGGAGAAAAAAACCCATCAAGCCAGAGCTAACATGATCAAGGTGTGAACGTGAGCAGCCCAGAATGCTGTGAATCACATAAAAGATTTGATCACAGTCAATATCAGCTGCTGAGCTACAATAGCTTTTGTGATTCTCCTAACAGGATTTTAACTTTATGTTTATTGTTTAGGGACCAGCAAAGCACAGGAAATGCCCATGTGGTGGTGCAGGCCCCCTTCCCTCTGTTCTCTGGAAGGCTGGGAAGACTCAAGTGCAAAGCAAGCTGACTTCCAGCATTTTCAATTTTTGCTTGTGTTCCCTGGGCTTGGCAGGAGAGAGTGAACTTAATTAAAATCAATGGAGAAAAAGAACAGAATAAATCACAATATGAATATTCTCAGCGCCTGCACTGAAGCACAGCACATGGCTCTGCCAGCACTCAAACACTGACTCCTTCAAGGCTGGAGGAGCCTCTGGCCCTCTGTTGTCTCCAACAGCATCAGCTCTTGGAGCACAGCAGCCCCACTGCAGAGGCTGTGCCCTCCATCCCTCGCTCACTCTGCTGGGATGGGAGATGGGAAGCAGCCAGGAGGTGTTGCCGTGGCCAGCCCGAGTGTGCTGTCCCAGCACAGTGTGTTCTCCAGCCCCCTCGGCCATGGAACCAGCCCTGCCTCACTGGCCAGCACAGCCCCTGTGCAGAGAGTCTGCCACCCCCCATTTGACAGACCCCAGGTCTGTTTCCAGGGGTGAAGAGGAGTTGTCTGATTCTTTTCCTCAATCAGGAAGCTTGGTTTGGCAGTGTGTGTTTTCCTCAGCCACACACAGCATCATCCTCCCCGTGCTGGCAAGGCCTGGGACACTGCAGACCCAGAGCTGGAGACAGGCCTGGGACACGGTTGGCAGGGACAGGGTAGGGGGTTGCTCCTCATGGCGATTCAGCTTCTGAGCCCCACCAGAGACCGTGAACAGGTCAGGAAATGAGAGCAAAAGAAGAGGGGAGAAGAGCAGCAGGAGATGGGGATACTGGGAGGGAACCACCAGCCCCAGCCCCTGCTTATTCCCAAATAGTCTGTTTAAGGGCAATCTTGGGTGGCTTTTCAGAAGCAAATAACAGCTTTTTAGAGTCACCTGCCAGCAGGTATGTGTACTTTAAGGCTTTTCCACATCTGTCAGAATAGAATTGCCATGTATAGTGTGCTGAATGGTTAGCACCAGCAGGTCAGAGGAGTGCCAGGAGTGCCTCACTCCAGGCTGGCCCCACATCGGAGGTCACAGCGCTTGCCATCCACATGCCTGCAGGAGATGTGCTTGGGGCATCCAGGTGTCTGCCCCAGACAACAACAGATATGCCATCACTGCCCTGCAGCCTCCTCAAGAGCCATTTTTCCAAGCCTTTCTGACTGTTACAAGCACTATATAGAGCCACAAAGCTGAGCCAAACCAGCCTGTGCCCCTGCAGCAGGGGAGAGCCCTTGGCTCAGTGAGGACCAAGAGAAACCCCACAGCCTTAGGCAGGCCCAGGCAGCCTGTCTGCCTCACTGGCCTCAGCGCCATCCTGATCTGCCTCCTCCTCACCCCGGGAATCTGCAGCCAGCACCATACCAGGGCTCAGTCCTCCCACCGCATTTAGCTGCTGCCATAGCCATAATGCAAGAGCAGCGGGGCTTCCTCTCTCCATGCAGCCAGGGGTTCAGCCTCCATTATAAAAATCATTATACCATTGTTTAACAGCACATGCCAATCCCTTCCAGATGAATTAATTTGTTAATCACACTTTTAATGGTGGAGGCTGTTAGAGCCCATGAGGGAGAGGTTAATATTAGTACCCTTTAACTGTCGAAAGCTTTTCATATCGTAAACCAGGCACACGGTCGAACAATAACCCCACAGTGTAATTGGCGGCTAACAGGCCTCCCGGCGCCCATCGCTCCTGGCGCTGACAGCAGCTGCCGTGTGCCAGACCAGCATGGCCAGCGACTGAGAGGGCTCTGCCACGTCCCCCGCCCCAGCAGCCCCCAGCCCAGCTCGGTGCTGGGTGACCCCAGAGTGATGTGGGGGCAATCACCCGCCTCCAGGCTGGATTGCTGCCAGCGGCAGGGATGTGTGTGGGTGCATGGCATGAGAGAGCATTCAGCAAGAACGTGGGCTGTTCATGACTGTATTTTTCTTCCAGTCAATCTTTCACAGATTTATGCTGGAGAAATGGGAACATTAAATATCCCCTTGCTGTAATTCAGCATGCCGCAAGAGATACAGATTTAAATATTTAGTAGCACATAACTGGCTAAAAGCCTCGGCAACATTTTAAAAAATCACTTTTTAATAAAACTGGACTGAAATATTCCCCACAGTTAGAATTTATGGTTCGTAATCCGTGTTCCTGTGATAAATGGGAGTGAATATATATTTATGAACAACAAATATTAATGAAGAAATAATATGGGAGCCCACCTTCAGGCTGTGCAGCTGCTAGTGCTCTGCAACATTCCCCGAGGAGTGCTGACATTAAGCAAACACAAAGGCCAGATCAACAGTGCCATCAGACTGAAAAATCCAGGGGGAAAGGAGCGTGGCCTGGGCAAAGAGGCCAGCTCAGGGGCGGCTGCACTCAGTGGGAGCCTCTGCACCCGGCTGCAAAGGCACGACTGAACTCGCTCCCTGCCTGCGCATCAGAGACATCGAGAGTCTGAACCGCAGCCTGCGAACGCTCCGGCGCGACTGATTTGTATCGGGGTGAGCCAGAAATTTGCATGTGTTTCCCCATGATAATAAACGTGGAGGTGAAGCCCACAGTAACTGCTTCTCTCTTCTGTCCGATGGCAGGAAGAGATTTATCTCGGGGTGGTGATCTCGATTACTGCCTGGGCGCAGCGCAGGCGGGAGCAGCATGCTGATTTCTCTGCAATTCGCACCCAGCAGGAGCAGTTTGGGATTCAGTGCTGGCCATCTTCTGCACCAAAACCTCGAATTAACACAAGCCAGACTGAGGAATGGCAGAGAGCGCGGGGGATCCCTCCCCTCACACAGCAGCATCTGCACCCCAGCCTGGACCGAGCAGAGGGAGCCATCGGGCTCCCCAAGCTTTGTGGAGGATACCACAGCCCATGGACTATGAAGGCTGAAACACAGTTTGAACACCCAGGGGAGCAGCTTCAGGGAGTCCGATGCACAGCGAGGAGCTCTTGGAGCAGCCATCACATCTCTCTGCCCCACGGGGAGGCTGGCACTCGCCCCCACACTCGCAGCGCTGAAGAGCTACAGCAGCCAAAGGAAACATTTCCAACATTAAATAAAACAGGCATGTTTATTGTACAATAGAAGCTCTGCGATCTTGGAACACAATTTGCATAAACAGACAATTTGGCTATAAACAATTTCAACATTAACCGGTATTTACATATAGAACAACTCACTCAAAATACAATTAAAGGCCTTGATGGATTGTAAAATGTCAAAATATTTAAAAGGCTACAATACATGCTTGGTTTATGTCTCCTTGGTCAGACATAAAGCTGGAGTTTGTTTACATTTTCTCGGCCAGAGCCCAGAGCACGTGGGGCTTCTGGCTCCCTGCGTCAGCATGTGCAGGGATCAGTTTGCTAGTTATTCCTCCACACAGGGAATCATCTCTGTTTTCTCTAGGAACAGATTTAAAATAGGAACCCTGTGGTTCACCTCACGGATCCACTCGCTCAGTACTCCTAAAAGAATCTGCAGGGCCACTGTTTTCCATATTGTCCAGGAAACAGAGGCTGGTAGGATGGCATTCATTCAAGACTGAGCTATTGCAGCAGAAGATAAGACCTGGATCTCACCACAGGCTGCCTGAAAACAGAAGAATCCCGAATCAGCAGCAGCCTTTTCCAGTTTGGGCCAGAACCTTTAACTGTCCAGAGAAAGCATCTGACTCCTCAGCATTTACCAGAACAAAATCCAAAACCCACCTCTCCCCACTCCCCATAGAGCATCCTGCTCACAAGCTCTTCACCCCACCAAAAGGCTAAAAGTACCCAACAGAAAGGGGAACAGCTCCAGTATCAGCAGAAAGTCCTCCCCACCTCAGAGAGGCTGCTGCACTGCCATGAGACGTGGGAGATACACATCCAACCTCTCTTGGAGAAGAGGTACAGCACAGCTCAGGCCCCCGCATCCTGAAAGATGCTGTAGCAGGAGCAGGGTGCAGGCAGGAGCTTTGCTGGCACGGCAGACCCGCACAGCTCAGCTCACCAGGCGGGAGCTTTGCAGCCAAGCGAGGTGGCGAGAACCGGGCTGCGCTCCTCTGTCTGGTTCAGCTTCACACCCTCAGAGCTTGGCTGTCAGAGCCAGCACACAAGTCACCCAGCCAAGTCTGTCCCAACTGCCAGAAGTGACACATCCCTGGAAGTCTCACCAGATATTTGGTAATTTTACCCTCAAGTTCTCTGCCTCTGACTGCACACTGAGGTTACCTGAGAGGAAGAGGAGGCTGGAGCTCAAGTTGCTTCCCAAACCACACCAGCCAAATACGCCACCTACTGCTGAAATAATAAGCAAGAGCAATTGTCCTGTCTGATCATTCTCAGAACATTCTGAAAGCTGCTCGCAGCATTTCTTCTCTTCAAGGTCAGATTCTTCAGCGGCTGAACAATTCTTATTCATCCCAAAAACAAAGAGCTTATTTATAAACTGCCTGATATATTTTAAAGGGCAGACACTCTACATTTTACTTTTTATTGCCACTTATCTTCCATCTCTGCCGTGGTTTTTATCCTCTGCTATGCCAAGGCACATCTCCACAGCCCTGCTGCTGTGTGGCTGACACGGTGGAACACTGGGAACTCAGTCAAGTGCAGCCCTTGTAATCTGTCAGAGCTCATGGAGGGGATCCGGATGCTTTCCCAAATACCACTGAGCTTATAAAGCAAAGCAAAAACCCATAAGCAATCACTGACCGTGGAGCTCAAAGGAAGACTAAGAGCCATACTCACAAAGCCCACAACATCAGCCTGGGAATGTGGTGGAGGAGCAGCTCCCGAAGCAAACAGGCTTTGCTCCTGGCAGAGCAGCGCCCTTGTTGGGAGTCTGTTCCACTCACAGGGAGCCATTTGCCTCCCTAGGCCCTTTTATGCTTTCCTTCCAGGCTGCAGCAGCTGCCCAACCCTGCACCAGCCTGTGGGACAAGGCTGTGCGTGAGGCCAGGCTCTGGCAGCACACCAAGAACCGCCACATCAGCTCGGGGGCACGAGGACGAGGGTGGGACGAGGATGCAGGCTCTGCCAGCCCACTGAGAACCTCTGCACCCTGCTCCGGGGGCACAGACAGCACGGGCGGGTGGTGCAGAACCTCTGGGACGTGGCTGCAGCCAGAGGGAGCAGAGGTGCTGCCCAGGGAGCCTGCGTGGGGCTCCCCACTCCTCTCCTGCTTCTCACCACCCCTGCCAGGCAATGTTGCCCCTCAGCCCACAGACCCTGCCAGCTCCTGGAAGCGCCAGCCCCACACAGCACAAGCAGCAGACTAAAGAGCTCATTCTACTCCACCAGGTTCAGCAGCCCTGTATTAACTGGGCTTGTGAAGGGTTCTCATCCCTCCTTAGCCTGTCCCTCAGCACCATGAGCACCCAGCAGGGTCTTCCTGTGGTGACTCCTCAGCTGGACCCTCCTTCTCTAGCCACGGCAGTGCCCTTTGTTCATGCTGCTGCTGCTGCTACTGCCCGGCAAGCTGCAAGTATTATTTATTAAAACACTGCATATGGATGCTCTCTTTTCTATTTGTCTGTATTAAATAATTATTTAAGCTATATTAGGTATTTATCAAGTAAACTGTCAGCAATCTGAAGTTTCCTTATTGTAGCTGGAAATATAGAACAGGGCAATTTGTATGGATCCTAGCCCTTGCATGGAAAGGGCTTTCTGCAGGCTGAAATTATGACATGACCATGTTTTGTGAGATACTAGAACTTAACCTCAAAATCTGGGGAGAAGGGAGAAAGGAGAGAGGGGAAGCAAGCTCTCCAGGGTGCCTGGCACAGCAAGAGGCTCCCAGTTGTGCTTTTCCTGGAAACTCAGGGGCAGCAGCTGGTGGTGGGGCAGTAGCAGGCAAACCAGCACGACTGCCACCTCAGGTCAGGGCACCCACTGTGACTCTGCAGCGCTCCTCTGCTCCTCCTTCCTGAGCAGGAGAGAGACTGTGCCAGGCTCAGGGACTGACAGGGGACTGACCCCTGCCCCCCTGTTCCTCCTGAGATCTCAGAGGCCTCCACGAGAGTGCTGCAGCAGTCAACACAAAGCTCACTGAAAGCTGAGTGCTTCCTCTGAGGATCCTGCCCACAGCCCCTGCCTGCAGGGCAAGAGGGCAGGTCCCAGGTCACCAGCCCTCCTGGGCAGGGCTGTCCCCAGCACGATGCAGGGCAGCAGGGCCATGCCCACCGCAAGGGCCCCAGCACCCCCGGGGTTCTGCATGCCCAGAGAGCCCTCCAGCACTCCTGGCGTGGCAGCCGCAGTGACGGAGCTGTGGGCAGGGGCTACCACGTCTGCCATCCTAGCAAACCACCAAAGTCCCAGCACTACTGGTGAGGAATCCTGGGCTGGAAAAGGTGTTATTAACAGCTCCTCTTCCTCTCCTCTAGCTTTGGCATTTCTCTCTCCCACCCCAGCCCTGACAATTTCCACAGCTGGAACTTGGTGTGTTGGAATATCATCCTTTAGTTTCCCAGAAGTCTCAGGCTGCTCCTTTCCTTTCCCTCCCTCTCTCCCTCCCTCCCTCTCTGCTCTGCCAAGCTGCAGGTACCTTCCTCCATATCTTGACCAAGCTGGACATCCACATGGGGAAACTGAAGCAATGCTGTTTAGAAAAGCTGTCAGCTCCTGGCAAGCTGCAGATGGGAGAAAGGCAACAGGTCTTGCATAAGCAGCAACTGCAGCAACCCCAGCCACACTCCAGTCATCACCATAACCACAGTCCATGTCAGCCTCTCACAGCAGGCCTTGCAATGGGTTCATTTAAAAGGTCTCCGTTTGCTGACTGAATCCTGTTTGCCTTGAACCGCTGTCAGGATGCTGTGGCAGAGCAGTAGCTTGTTCCTGGCAGCCTCCTCTCACTTCACCAGATGGCTGCCTTGGCAATTGTCCTCAGCTGAAGAGGCTCTGGGCACAGGGTGCCCCAGATGGGCCCAAGTGCTGGCACGGCACTCCTATCCTCCCCTTCTGAAGCTGTTCTGTATGGAGGGAGCTGGGGAGCCCCAAGCAATGCCTCAGCCCCCTGATGAGGGGCCATGCAGTCAGGTTTTCTGCAGGAATCAGCAGCAGGTGTCTGTTTGGGATTCGAGGTCATTTTGAAGAGCCCTGAGAAGGGGGTTCTCATGAGCAAGGACACAGGGTCCCAGCCATGCCACCACTCCCTGGTGGGAAGGGAAGGGGCCAGGGGTGCAGCAGAGCCCAAGCAGCAGAAGTCCTGGTGCTGTGCATGCAGCCCAAGCCTGGCATCAGCTGCAGGACAGGATCTGTGTTTGGGTCTCTGGGAGGTGCCAGGAGCCCTTTGGCCGCGGCAGACCCTGCACAGATGAGGGGCACTGACAGGCACTGTGCTCTGCGTGCTTCACCTCACTGGTGCTGAAGCACAGCCTCCCCGAGAGTCATGTACCACCCCACCAACAGCTCCAACCCATATAATTACAGAAACTGTGACGTCTGACACACAAATTACTTGTGACACACACAGCATGTGACACAGACACCAGCACATTTTTGGACTGGGTCTACATCATGAGATCATCAGTACAGAGATGAAAACCCACACAGTTTTCAGTTCCTGAAAGAAAGCACATGTTTTCCTTTATAGATTCCTGATAATTAACCTACTCAATGCTTTTTACTTGCATTGATCACATTTTATAGTATGATTAAATTTGTATGGAAGCAAACCAATTAGTTTTGTTTTACACTTATTGAATTCACTTTATGGTCAGGCAAATTAACTCTCAGTTAGTTAGTTTGATTTATCTAGCAGCATAAAGCTTGACAATCTGGACTCTCAGATAAACAGTTTTAAAAGAATTATCTTTTTTGTTAGTTTTCCCGCTTGGGAAAAACCATTAAACCTGGAGGCAGGTATGAAGAAGAAACAAACACTCGTTGCAGACTGGCCCTTCCTGGAGATTTCAACCTATTTGCCTCCTGCCAAAGCCTCTATTGAAAGGCACCACCATATTCTGCACAGAGACTGTCTCCTGGCAGAGGGTGAGTGCCAGCACAGTGACCCTGTCCCAAGGAGCGAGGGCCAGGCTGTTTTAGGAAGGTCACTTTACCCACTGTTTGGGTAGACACAGAACCCACGGGTGCAGTGGGTGTCCAAGATGCTCCCCCAGGGAGCAGCTGGAAACTCTGAGCCAAGAGGGTGTACCCAGGGAAAATTACCAGTGGGAGAGCTAGGGGAAGAGCTCAGGAAAACGAGCAGCCTGGGCAGCCCGTCAAGCCCTGCAAGGATGGGAACCTGCCAAGAGATGCCCCTTCTCCCTCAGTCTCCACCCGGGCTCTGCCTGTCCGGGCTGGCCCTTGGCCTGTCCCGAGGGCCGGAGCTCCCGCTGCTGTGGCTCCAGGCAGGGGATGGGATGGCCCTTGTCAGAAGTGTGTGCAACAGGGTGAGCCTTGCTGTACCGCCCACACAGCTCTCAGAACATCCTTCTTTCCATTGCTGTGCCACTACAGAGATGTGTGTCAGGATGGGGCTGATGGCTGCCCTTTGGAAGTGGTCTGCTCCAAGGCTGTCCCCTCTCACTTTGTCACTTGGGCAGGGCACGCAGTTTGGAAGAAATGATTGCCAGTGCAGGGGATGTGTTCCTCTGCACTGGAACAGACCCTTTCCAGCTCAGCACCAGAGACAGGTCTCTGAGCCTGGTCTCCCTCCTGTGTAAGCATTCCTTAGCCCGAGGCTCAGAAACCCTCTCATGTATAGCAGGGGCCATCAGAAGAGAAGTTTTTTACTGGCAGAGCAAAACTGCCATTGACACAAGGACAAATGGGCCAAGGAAGCTTCCTGGCACTTGGGCAGCTCTGAAGCCCAACCTCATTTGTATTCAGCAGGTACAAGTAAAAAGAATTTGTTCCCAGTTAGTAAATGAGATTTAGTTAATAAATTGGCACATGTGAGCAAGCTGCCAGTTGTTCCCATGCAATGCAAAAAATGAAGAGATGAAAGCTTATTATTTTATGAGAAAGATCTGTTTTGTTCCAGGATGAGGTGCAGGCGAAATGTTATTTTTTGGCAGGCAGTGGCCATGATCATTCATGTTTGATGATCATTCATTTCACGGATCTTCACGCGGCAGTCAGAATGCTGCCAAGTCTGCTGAACTGAGCAGGAGAGCCCCTTCCTGACAGCTCCATCACCACCAGACCCTCCCACTTCCTTGGCTCCTCAGGCATGGGGAGCTCCTGTCCCTGATGCAAGCCCCAATACAACATCTACAGAAGCAGCCACATCAGGTTATCCTGTACAGCAGCTAGACAGGAAAACCTGCTGTGTTAGAATGGAAAGCTGTCCCAGGAAGAAGGAGATCTGGAAATCCTGGGATCAAATCCATTATCAGGCCTATCACATGGGGCCCCATTCATTTGTTCCTTACTGATCCTGTAACATTAAATTCAAAAGTAGCATCTCTTACTGGATAAAACACTAGTTGTTCTCTGAAATATCAAGCCTAAATATGGTATTGAGTGTATATCAGCAACAGACTTCTAAGCTGGCGAACAGAAGTGTTTGGAGGACTTCATCCAACAAACAAAAGCGTCCCAGCACTCCTCTGAAGTGGGTATAAGTTTGCAGGGTCCTTAAAGGACACAGTTGCTCCTCTCCCTTGCAAGGGTCTCCTTGAGAGGCTTCACGTGTGCAGATTCCACAACTGCCATTTGGCCAAGCCACGAAGCACTGTGAAAGTCAAACCTTGGACTGGGAGCAGCACACCATCTGTTCAGGCCTGAAAGACAGGAAATCACTATCACAACTACAATCTAATCGTGGTCAGCTGGCTGGCAGCTGATGCTGTCTGGTGAAGAGCAAAAATGCCTATCAGCTGAGCACTGCAAGAGAGAAAGGAAGTGTCTGATGGACTGAGGGAGAAGTACAACAGGAGTGGGTAGCTAAAACAAGGCTAACGAAAGAGGAGAGTGATGTGGTCCAGTGAAAACCAGGGAGCATCCACACAAGGTTCCTCCACTTGCACCTATACACCTCTGGTTAAATTTACATCCTCTATGACATAGTGGCCAGGAAGGAGTCAAATACATCTGCAGGAACAAAACTAAAGCCTACAGCAGAGATGGGAACCAAGCACTACATATGAACCCTGGAGCACAGGAAATAAAAAATGCACTGGATAGAGAAACTTCATTTCTGGGAAAGTAGGGAAGACGTTCTGTGAAAATGACACTGACAGTAGATCTCTGAAGAGGCCAAAGTCTGCTCTACTGACCTCCAGGGCAGAAGTAGCAATATTTTACTTTATTTTAATTATTGAACTGTTCTTATTTCAATCCACAGAAAAATATACTCTTTTCTGATTCTCCTTCCCATCCCTCCGAGGAGGGAGGGTGAACAAACAGTTGTGTGGGACTGAGTTGTTGGCTGGGGTTAAGCCATGACAACATCTCCTGTTCAAACACATTTGCTGTGTTTATCTCCTTCCAGAATCTTGTTATCCCCGGAGCATCTGATCATCCACAGCCATTATGGATGTAGATATCCAGACGTACTGGGGAACTGACCCCAGGACAGCTCTCTGTGAAAAGACTTAAATCCATAATGAATTTGTCACTTCCTTACTGGGCCCACTAGTGAATGCCAAGGAACAGGACACTACTGCTAGTTACTGTGACATCCTCCTTGGGGTCATAGAATCACAGAATCATTGTGGCTGGAAAAGCCCTCCAAGACCATCAGGTCCAAGCATTCCTCTGGCACCGCCAAGACCATCACTAACCCTTGTCCCCAGGGGCCACATCCACACATCTTTTTAATCCCTCCAGGGATGTTGACTCACCACTGCCTTGGGCAGCTCTGTGTCAGGACTGAACAACGCTCTCCAGAAAGAAATTTGTGCTTATTTCCTATTCCCATCTAAACCTCCCCTGGCACAACATGAGGCCGTTTTCTCTTGTCCTGTCACTTGTTATCTGGAAGAGGAGCCCAACCGCTACCTGGCTCTGCCCTCCTCTCAGGGCACTGTAGAGAGCAAGAAGGTCCCCCCTGAGCCTCCTTTCCTCCAGGCTGAGCTCCCGCAGCTCCCTCAGCTGCTCCTCATCAGACTTGAGCTCCAGCCCCTTCCCCAGCTCCATTCCATTCTCTGGGCCTGGCCTGCTGCAAAACTGTCATATTTCAACACCTTTTTGAAAGCCACAAGTAAATAACATGAAATTTAATTTTGGGCAAGCTGGAAGATAAAAAAGGTGAAAAACTTAACAGAGACATTATTTGCTGTAAAGGTATGACAGCTGTTCCTTGAGCAGCACAAAGCACAGCCTTGCCTGTGCTGAGCTCTGCCCAGGAAATGTAGAATTTGCCCATCATTGTTGTTTCCTTATTGATGACATCTGGGATCTGTAACAGACATAGATTGTCCTGAAACGTCTCTTCTGCTTTTCATTTCAAGCTTGCAGTTTGAATCAAAGGAGTTGCTTAAAAGGTATTTCGAGGATTTTAGTGCATTTCTGTTGTGTATGTAAGAAGCTTTAATTGTTTCCAAAACAGCCTAGTTTCAGACAGCTTCAGCACTCAGGGTAGCACGGAAACACAGGTGCCATAAACCACACGGTGTTGGATCACACCTACAGCCTTCCACCAGCAAACATGAATCTTGTGTGCTGATCTTGGCCAAGGCACAGTCAATACAGACAGTACTTGCAGAAACAGAAAGCATGTTGCATTTGAGTAAGATGAATGGCTAACTCCAGGAACACAGAACACCCTCATGGATCACAGCAAAAGAGAAAGAGTACCAGGGAGGACAGGAAGGAAAAGTCCCTCTTTCCCCAGCTCAGCCCCACGGCCCGTTAGAGCTGTCCCTTAGGGAGAATCTGGCACTCAGGACAATGCTGACTGCCCGGTCACTCATTCACAGACACAGCTCCATAAACTGAGGGTAGCGGGGCGCAGGCCAGGCTGGGCAGGGATGGGGATGAGCACAGTGTCTGTGCCATGCAGGGATGGGGCTCCGGCCCAGAGGCTGGGGGCAGGGCAGTCTGGTCCTCATCTCCTGCGGGCGGATGGAAGCAGAGCCCGGGCCAGGAGGGTCTCTGCAGAGGCAGCGGTGGAGATGTGACAGCCCTGTTTTCATGTCAGATGGAGGGAATGGGCAGCACTTCCCAGAAAAACAGAGGGTCTTTCTTCAAGAGCTGTGGCTACAAAATCACTTCTCTGAGGTTGAAGTGATTCAGGATGTGCATCTCTAATGGTGATGGACTGCAGCAGGAGCAGCTCAGAGCCCTGACCCGGAGAAGGCTCCTGCAGGCACGATGCTTTCAGAGGAGGCAGCACAGAGTCTGGGGGACAGTGCATCCCCACACTTTGGGAGACCCTCCTCCAGGGCAGAGCACCCACTTCACTGAAGAAACTGAACTGGAAGTTTTCAGGCTGCTACGATATATCCAGTTTTGCTATTTAACATTTGCTCTTATTTTTCTTCTGTCTTTGGTCTTTCATTTCTTTTGGGAACAATAACAAGAGTAGATAAGCATTCTTTCATCTGCTCCCAGGGAAAGGTGGAATGCTGATTGCTTACTCTGCCTCTTTCGGTCAAGCGTTTTTATCCTGAATTGCTATGGGGAAAGGTCTTGGCTCTTCAGGCACCAGCTTTTTGTCTTTTCGTGAGCTGAAGGGTTTTTCCCAAAGAGAGTACTGAAATGCTTCAATGATCTTTAAAAAAATGTTGTGCAGATTCTGTGAGATTTCAGGCTGTGGTAAAAGCAAAATTTAACATGCTGAATGTCATTTTTTTTTAAGGAGTTAAGCAAAAGGCTACTAGAGCTGTCAGAGTTTAAGCTTCAACCTTTATGTTTACAAAGAAAAAAGGGCAATTAGATGTGGAAAAATAAACTTTTCCAGGACTCTGTCAGCAATTGTGGTTTGTACTCAGACTGCTGAATGACAGGCTAGTTTAGTGCCGTAGGCAGAGACTCAGTGTAGAGCAGCCCTGACATTTCTTTGATGCTAAGCAGTGTACCCTAATAAAGATGTTCTTTGAAGTCACTCCCTCTTGCCTGGCATGCAGGCACTACAGAGCATTCCCAGGGCAGCAGGACTGGGACTGCCTGCATGCTCCAGGCCTCCCATGCCTGGCATTCTGCTTCCCTCCTTGCTTCAGACTTCCTCCACACTTCCAGCCACTGAACCTGAGGAAGAAAGTTTTGGAATAAATCAAAGATACAGCTAATAGGCAAGTTCTGTGCTTTCACCTCCTGGCTATTTCACAAAGCCTGTTTTCACCAAGGAGTTGATGACAGAAAACTTCATGGTCCTGTGAGCAGAGTCCATGAATGAGCACAGCCCAGCATGTGGCAAGGGCGGCTGCCCAAACTTGCAACCAGTCACAGTCCTCCAAGCACCTGCACGAGCAGCTGAAGAAAGACCTGCTTTCTCAGCAGATGAAGTGAGCTCCTCTTGGCTCTTTCCTCCACACCCTGTCAGCCAGTTTTGAGCCTGTGGCCAGGCCAGCACAGCTCTCTGTGAAGGCAGGGCACGGACTGCAGACAGCAGCTCCCCAGTGCCCGCTGTGAGGTCCTGGCTGCCGTTCAGGGAAGGACTGCACTCCCTTCCCACCCCTTCCTCTCAGTCTCCCGTTCTTCATGCATTTCTTCTCTCTGCAAAGACCAAAACACGAAAAGAGAGAAGAACAGAAGTGGGGGGAAGGCACTGGGAAGCCCATCTCCAAGTGTGAAGTGACAGCAGATGGCAGAGGCGCTGCTCCATGGCAGATGAAGAACGTGTCAAAGGCAGTCACTACAGCAGCCCTGACTGCCTGAGCTCCCCGCTGCCAGCCCCCGTTGGGCTTGGATCTCCCAGGGACACAGCACATTCTTGAGCCTCCTCCCACAAAGCTACAGACACAGGCACTGGAACAGCTCCTCAGCCCCTCAGGAGGGATGCAGCAATGCAGGGTCAGACCACGGCCCTAAGCACAAATTCACTGGGCACTGCCTGGGTATGAAACGCTCCTCACGTGCTCAGCACAGTAACACTGGTCCCTCAGCCCAGGGCATCAGCGACTCAGGCCAAGCACGGCTTTGGGCACAGCTCCACACACAGCCCCACGCCTGGCACACAGGGCCGGGAGGGAGCAGGGCCAGAGCAACAGCAGCACACAGCTGGTGGTGGACAGAAGACCACGGTCCTACCTCAGAACTGGAGTAGGGCATCCCAGAGTGAAAACTTAATTAATTATAACACTAAGCACTGGTGTGATGCCTTTACATTTACAAAGCACTGGGTAAATATTAACTAATTAATCTACTGTACTTAGCAATTCTGTAGTTCTTTATATTTTCCAGGTCCTGTGCAAACATTAGCTAATTAATCTACTTAATTATTTCCATGTTTTATATTCCAGAGCACTGCACACTGGCAGCACAAGGAGGAGGCCTTAGCAGGGATAGTCACAAGCACGCTCAGCTTTTAGGTGCCTGAAATATTTGGGGAAGATGTCCCGAGAAGGTGCCAGCAGTCCTGGACAGTCCTGCCAAGAAAAGTAGACAAGTCAAAACTAAAGAAATATGAAGCATTTTCCATCAGAAGGATCCTAAAAGAACTGAGTCTGCCAATCAAACACTCTCCAAACAAGGATTAATGTGCACCCCCTCATGCAGAGCCACAGCTCTCTGTTTATTGCATTTTAACATTGTCAACAGTGCTTGCTAAAGCACTTGCTGTGCTCTGCTGACCTCCACTACTTGGGATGGCATGTGAATTGATTGCAGTGGAAAGATTCTTACTGAAATAAAACGAGCTTCTCAATTATTGCAATCCAAATAAATCCCTGTGTTCCCGTGATCTTCACCAAGGAGCACTTCCAAAACCCCAAGTTCATGACAACAGGGATCTCCAGCTCGCAAAACACAGGTAACTGTGTTGTCATCACTGTTGAGGTACAGGACAGGAGAGGTCAGGCCATGCTCTGTACGACGCAGGGAGGGGAGGCTGTGGGACAGTGTAGGGCTTACTGGTGTGTCTGATGGATAAATGATGAACTCTCTAGCCAGCAAGCTGTGATCATTTTTGATACCTTTTGTCAAGCACAGGGCAGGAGATATGCAGGAAGTGTTAATGGGATGATGAACGGGTGAACAAGATGAACCAGCCTGTCCTTGGACATGTTACAGTAACTTAGGAACTAGTTGTTTCTTTACTGTGCTTCTTTATGGCACTGTCACACAGGCACATATGTACAATTATTAAAAAATATAATTTGGCCTTGAAAAAAATGTGGGGTGGGGAGCAGGCCCCTAAGCACCACAAGCTTGACCTCTGTAGGCTACTAGACCAAGCATCCAATCTAGTCCATAACCAGTGTGTTATATCTCCATCCAATAGGAAAATATTTGTAATGGTCCTGTTCTCACCTGAAGCCTGGCAGCTTGCATGCCCCTTTCTCACAAAGCCTGCCCAAGAGGGCTGGCCCTCCCTCCCTGCAGGTTACAGATGGTGTTGCCAGCTGGCTCCATCACCACACTGTGCCACCCTGTCCTGGCAGCCTGCCTCTTCCAACATCAGCGCTCCAGGAGCACTGGAAGTGTCTCACTGTGACATGGAGAAGAGCCACACACAGCACAGCCATGGTAACCTTGAGGCCCCATGGAGGGCAGGAGTTGCTCTGACACTTGTGGTGAGGGGAAAGGAGTGAGGGTCTGCTGGAAGCACTCACTCCAGCCTGGGCACATACCCTGAAAATGCTGTGCCAAGGACAGGCCTGGACACGTGTCCAGACAGTGGAGCAGCAGCCCCTCTCTTTACTGGACTTAGTCTGAAGGGACCATGCACCACAGCCATCATATAAATCATGGAAAGTCACCTCAGATGCAGGTGAAATGCTCCCACATCTGTAGGATGAGCTGTATGTCCAGCATGGAGTGGCTGGCTCGCCAGTGAAGCTGTCATGGACCAAAGAAGGAAATCCTTCCCTTGTCAGAGCTGCTTTTTTAATATGCCCTTCTGTTCAGTCTTGATTAATTCAGCTTCATGTCTTATGTGTCTTGCAAATTAATTGGCAGAAAAATGGAAACCATTAAAAACATTAGTTTCTTCCATGTTCCCCTGAAGCAAAACACTGCAATGCTGCCCAGGCCTGCTGTGCTCCTACTGAGCAGGACTTGCACGCCTTGGGGTGGAGTCCTGGGTGGAGACTGCTGTGGCAAACCTATCCCTGACCTGCCAGGTACCACGGGAGAAGCTACAGCAGCAGGGTTACAATTTAAGTTGGTTTTATTTCCATGTATCTCCTGGGACTGTGCTTCCTTTGCCTGCTTTATACTAGACAAAGAAGCTCATGCCTGCAAAAGGCAAGTACCTCGCCCATAGATCTGGCAATTATTTACAGTTGCATTAACAAATAGATCAAGCAGACTGCTTAATAGACACATAATATTTAATTTTTTATTATAATCTGTTAAAGATTGATTCTCTCAAGTTGCTGTAATAGAAGAAAGCTTTCTGAAAAGCTGATTTAAATAGGGCTACTCACAGGAACAAACATCAGGCATTCAGCTGTTTTTGTGTACCTGAAAATATTTTTGTTCTGACTGATACAGTGAGCACTGCCTATGGGCACTGGTAATTGGAGTTCTGAGAGAATTGGCACTGGCATTATAACACTAATTAGTAACTAGTTTTTAAATTTTAATTAATTATAGAGCTATGCATCTGGGGTTTAAAAAATCCAGCCAAAGCCCTAAAATGTTCATGAAACATTTACCCATGCTTGAACTTGCGTGCCCCAGCCTGATTCTGAAGAACATAGGTGGCAGCAGTGCTGCTTCCAGAGCAGCATTCGACCCAGGCAGACAGACAGACACCCAGAAACCTGACTCCCCTAACAGCTGCATTCACATCCATTCCTGGGGAACTGGGGCATGGGAACTCTGCAGAAGGGAGCTAATGGAGGGGGGGAGCTGGGACAAGGAACCAGGTAGCGGTGCCACAGACCCTCCAAGAGCATCTCAGCATTGCCCTCCCCACAGCAGGAAAAAGCACTCAGGGCACAGGATAAGAGAACAGATTTTCTTCCTACAGGAAAGACCTAAGAGAAAATTTTAACCAGTAAATGTAAACAGGTAACAAAACGGATGCTGACATGGCCAAAGATTGGTGCAGAGCAGCAGCAATCACTGAAGCCTCTGCTCCCTGGCATGCACAGCCTTCCCAGTAGCAGCATTCCCATCATCCCACTTCCCCCCCAGCGTCCTCTCACACTGGCTGAAGATGCTGTACAAACCTGCAGGGAGGTGAGGAGCAAGCAACAGGATGGCTCCAAGCAGCAGCACTTCTCAGTCCCACTCTAGAATGCCAGGACAGAGGAGCCGTGTTTTGCACACCAAAGACATCTTGCAGAGGAGAGAGAATCTGTGCTGGGGAGAGGGTCAGTATCCAAATGAGGACAAGGCCAAAGGAGGAAGATGGACATCCAGTGCTTCTCTGTGACTGCTCAGTTGGGAGCAGGGAGATTTTCACAATCCACCATGGCCCCTTGGTAAAACCAAATCAGACAGGGAGGCAAGCAAGGGGCAAAGAGGCATACTCTTTACCAAGGCCTCCTGAGCCTTCAATTGCAGCCACATACAATCAGCATGAAATTTGAAGGGTTCCACATGTCCTCTGCAGTAAGCAGGACCAGCTTGAGCAGCAGCTGTGACATGCCACAGCAGAGAACAACTGCATGGTCCGAGGGACAAAGGCCACAAGCTGGGATGCAGCACCTGCCAAGGACCAGTGCTCACAGCAGCTGGATTTCAGCATCACTCCACAGCTGAATCGGCCACACCATCCCCAGCCTGCCCTGGCCAGCACCCTACAAACCTGCACAGTCCTGCAGCCCCGCTGCTGGCTCAGGCAGCAAGACCAGGGTTAAATCTATGCTCAGCAGCTGCTTCCTGCCCTCTGCTCTTGGGGCATCCCCTCTGCACATGCCAGGTGGAAAGGAAAGCAAGGCTGAGCACCTGGATGAGAGATAAGCAAGCTGTGGTGCTGTGCCTGCTGCTCTTGGGGGAGTCAGGGGTGAATCATAACTTCATCAGCCTACAAGGAAAAGAACCAATTATCTGGCAATTGTATGCAGTCCATTTCAGTGAGAGGCTCATAACCTAACCAGCCCTTGTAGTCAGGGGGAATAAAATATATGCTGACATCAGTAAACAGAGGTTCCCATTGGAAGCCACTTTCACTGCAGTGTCGTGAATCTTTTCAGAAGCAGCTTGAAAAGATTCACTCAGTGTATCAATCGTCCTGGGGAGCAGAGCTGACGATGGTTGTACATAATAATGCTTAAGCCAATTCACATGCACTGTTAGTGGCTGCCTACAAGTCCTGGCCCTAATCAGTGCATTAAATACAAACATATGACTAATAACTCTGAAAGGGCCTCTCCGGGGCAGTGAAATCCTCTGCCTTGGCCACTGTCAGCTCCTCAAGCTTCTTCTATAGTGGCACAATCTCCCATTGATTCCAAGAGGGAGAATGGAAAACCATAACTCTTCTCTTTGTTCAAGTGACACATTTTTTATGAGCCAAATTCTTTACTTTAGGTTTTGATGGTGATTCTGTGACTTTATGTTTGTCCTGTAATCACAGCACTTCCCTGAAGCAGGAGCAGAGCCCACAACTGCTGCTGCCTTAGCCAGCTTGTGCTGCAGGGGAAGAAGCTGCCCTGCTGCAGCCCCCTGCCCCAACCCTGGCTGCCCACTGCTGGGGCACCGTGGGAGCGTGGGTGCCCAGCTCTCCACCATGACAGCTCCCCTCTGGCAGCCAGACAGCCTGGACAGATGGACACACCCTCCCACTCTGATGCCATGAGGAACCCAGGAGCTGCAAGATGAACAGCAGCTGATGGAGTAGATGACTCGGAGCTCTCTGGCTCAGGACCTCCCATTCAGTCAGGATTTCTTGAGCAGTATTTCTACTGCCATACCTGTTATCACACACACCCCTTGGGGGTGGCACATAGGCAAGGATGGAATAACTTTAAATGCCACATCTTCTGCAGAAAGCATCTGATGCATCCTCACCAGACATCCATGTGCTCCAATATTGCTGAGAGCACTCACTCCATGTGCAGGAAAATCCCTCTAGAAGCAGCATAATGCTGTTGCAGATTTTCCCGTGTAATCGACTCTGTGTGTCTTTTTCTTTCCTTTTTGATTCTTGTGGGGTTTTTGAACAGGTAGTAGACCATGTTAAAACTTCTGCTTTCATCATTACACAAACAAAATCTGACCATGAATCCCCTGTTTATCCCTGTGCACATACACCTCTGGTTACTGCAGCTGTGGGATTCCCCCATTTAATCAATGAAGTAAGCACCTAGTTTGTGCTGCCAGAGGAATGTGGCATCTGAGAGAGAACACGGTATTGCCCCTTCCTTACCTTGGTGTGTGCTTTACTGCTGGCTCACAGGTATGCCCTGCCCTCGGGGCACTGAGGAGGTAACGCAGGACACTCCGGAGGAGGCAGCACCTGAGCATGCCGTGGCTCGAGGCGGGGGACACTGCCAGCACTTGTCACAGGCTTGTAGGAATCAAGTGTCATCCTAGATCAAAGTCTTGTGAGTGACTTCCTGTGAAGAAAGGAGATAGAAAAGAAAGCATCTTGCAAAGCAGATTATAGCTGCCCTCACCTTCCCCACCTCTGTGTGGCTGAGGTGCAGCTCCTTACACTGCCCTGATTGCGTGGGCAGCAGCTCTGAGCTGGGAGCCTCTGTGCCGTCCTCCGTAACAACCACACTGAGGGTAGGAGAGCCCAGAAGGGGTGTCCAGGCCAGACTAAGTCCAAATCTAGTGTTAAGATCCCTCTAGACATTGTCTTCTACAGCAGCTGAATCACAGATGCTGCTTCATTAAGCTTGAGATTCATCAGCCATTGCTAGTGTTTTACACACTAACAAAATAATATTTTAAAGAAAATAGGCATCAGAAGAAAGCAAGTCCACTGGCTGCTGGGTCTGCCATCCCCCACTGCAGCCTGGCAGCCTGCCTGCTGCCGGGTCTGACAGGCAGGCAGAGATGGGAAAACCCCTCATGGCTCTTTTTATTGTGATAGCCCTATATGAAGCTGCAAACGTATCTGTCACCTTCCAACACATTGTTTACCAGCTCTCCTCAACATTCCCCAAACAATATTTTCTAGAGACTGTAATTCAATACCTCACACCCCAGAGCTGTAGCATCAGCCCAGAGAGCAGCATGATGAATGTATCGTGTTCCTCCAGGGCTTGGGCTTGGGAACTGGTTTGTGCTGTTCCAGCTGTTAATTACCCCTCTGCTTTTTGCTATTCTCATCCCAGCTGTGCCTCTGTATTTATCATATGGGTCTACATGCACTAAAAACATCCTTACTCTTTAAAGTATAAGGAGTAATTTATCCCTTTTGTGCAACACAAGGCAGCTCAGGGGACCAAGTGGCAAGACTTGATCAATAAGGCGCTCACTAGATTAGAGGCACCAGGGCTCAGACCTCAAAGTGCTTGTTTAGAAGAAATGCAAGAGAATGAACTGAGAATGTTAAGCACAGACACAAATACAATTTCCACCACTCTCCTTTCCCCACCCCTTCCCCAGCCTGCATCCCAGAGACATCCTCACACTAATCACTGCTGAGGACACCCTCCCGAGCCAGGCCAGCCCAGGCCGGGCTGCTCACTGGGAAGAGTTGTCCCTGCTCTCCCAGCCATGGCAGCCCTGTCTCTGCAAGCAGCCAGTGCACAGGACGAGCACCCGCTCTCTGCTGGGAAGAGGCACACCAGCCTCCATCCGTTCAGCCCCCAGCACCCGCTCAGCACAGAGCACTGCTCTCAGGTGGTGGTTACCCTGCTCTCACCCAGGGAGCCGCAGCCATTCCCCAGAACACTCCTGCTCACTCCAGAGTCCCACCACGGCTCACTCCCCCAAACCTTGTGTCAGTGTGGAGTACAAATGTTGAAGGCTGCACACATTCACTTTCACAGCATGCGATGCAGAGGACCAGCCAGCAATAGTGACAGGTGACTGACAGGTGCCAACACCTCCTTTATGTGTTTCTAGTGAGTGTATCTTAGACCTTTGTCCACACTGTACTGCACCCTCCCTTCCCTCCACTCCAGTACTGCTGCAGGGCTTTCTCACACCTGTGCTGAAGTCTTGTTCTTTGCTTATAATGACAGCTTGGATTTCTTAGGAAACCTGCAGCCTTATGAAACAGCCGTGATGTACCCAGCTCAGGATCCCTGGCAGGATTGCTCTCCTGCTTTCCACCGGTGGCCAAGAGGCTTCCTCTCACTGAGGCACCACACATCTCACTACAGAAGTTAGGGGTAGTCGCTGACCACAAAGACACTTTGGTTTTAAGGACCTCATACAGGTAATTAAGACAGGTAATTAAGACCCATGCTGCCACTCCTTGCACTGGGAATTGCTGATATTTAATGACATTTCCCAAATATTTTAATAGAAATTTTAGGTCTTGTTTCTAATATGACATTTATCTTCTATTAGCATGAAAACAAATAGAAAAGCCTGAAAATCATTGCCTATATTATAAACGACTTTATTGTCGGTTTTATTACCTTCTCCATTAAGCTGTCACAATCTGTGCCTCTTTCCATTTTTGTGATGGCCAGCCACTGAAATCCATCATAGTTTCCATGTGATTTATACAGGACCCTAGTGATAACTTTATTCACCAGGAGGATAATTATCAGCTATATTATTAAGGCTGCTCAGTTGCCCTAGGGGATAATGTGTCAGAAAGGTTAAAATATTGACAAGCAATGAAGTATGTATGATAATTACACCGGTGCCAGCATAGCTAACTGGCTGTGAGCAAGGAACTGAGCTACAACTTTGCATTTGCTCAGTAAAGACAGCAACGCCATGGTCACACTGCACACACCCCTACAGGACTGCACCAGTCTGGGCCCATCACCTGGACGGGACCCCAACAGAGGGCATGCCCCATCTCATTCACATATATTGACCATTTAAGCCCTGACAACCGTGCCCTCAGTGAGCTTCTTTATGATTCATAATTGAACAGGATGCATAGCTGAAGTAGAGGAGGTTTTTCCACAATCCGTCTGTATTTCCTCCCATGTCCCCTAAAAAAGCTTGTCTTCATAAGAATGGCGGAAGGAGGGACAGCAAAGAACTGGCATCTCTGAAATGAAACATTGATTTCTTCTGGGACTGGAGCAGCCAGGTGCATGCCTTGTTGGTAAAATGGTATATAGGTATAATCTGAAGGACACTGCTGAGACAAATTGCTTTTTGGTTCAGGCACTGACAAAACGAAGCGCTGAATAACTTGGCACTACGTCTGAAGTGAGACCATAAAACTAACCTTGGTCATTCCTCCAGATCTACTATTGTTACATCAGGAAGACTAGACCAGGGATGGAGGAGCTCATAAATAATTTCTCATGGAAAGCACGTACACCAGCCAGACAAAATCTCTCTCTGAGAAAATGTGGGAAAGTAGTAGATTTAACCTACTTCAAAATGTCATTTTTTGAAGGGAAAAAAAAAGCCAATCCATGTCTCTTTCTTGATGCTTAAAGGATGTGTCTGTACCGCAGCAGCATGTTAAGCACCAAGCCCTAGACCTGGCTTTGAGCAGCTGAAAGAACTTGCTGCATCAAACTCTGCAGCTTCCCTCCAGTATAATCATATTGGAAATAGATAGTGACCTGTGGATAAACATGACTGAACAAGAACTGTAAGGCATTTAATAAATTACATTTGTTCACTGTCTTCCACTAAGGAGGGACTATAGAAACTGCATTTACCTCAGGTTCATCTGCATCTCACTGGATTTGTCCAGGGGAATGTAGCTAATGTAGAGGACTGTGGTCCTAGAGATGAGGGTCAGAGCTCTAGCTCAGCCTGCCTGAGACCCTGCAGCATTTCTCTGGAATATGGGCTTGTGCCATCCTTTCACTGGCCCTTTGAATGAGTCATGGACGCTGGAGAATTAGAGATAATTCTACAAAATATCATTTCTCTGTTCACCACAAGGACAAACATGAGAGCATATGGCTTTCTTCTCTTACTCAGAACAAAGAAGCCTGGTGCTATAGATGCAGCCTTGTGCTCATGAGCAACAGTCTTTCATCCCAAGAACTGCAAGACACACTGCTGGGGCAATAAGCAGATTCAAGAGCCCTACAGTAATTACAAGTCATGCCAAAAATTAGCTATAGTAAGCCCACAAGGCACTCCTGTTGTCCTGCTTTTGCTAAAGCCTTCTGTATATAATATGAAGTCAGAATTCTTTCTCACAGAGTTTCATGTAAACAATAGCCAATGTTTATTTAACCATCTTTTCTGTTTTTCATTCCTTTTGTGCTAAGAGAAAGTTTGATGAGCATCCTTTTTCTCCAGTGGGATTGAGGAGGAAGTGACATGTCCTCCAATCCCTTGTGAAATTGAGAACCCTATAAAGTATGAGAAAGGTAAATAAAGCTTCTCTTTTTTCCTCTTTCTGCTGAACCTAGCAGGTGTGAGAGTTTCCTTCATTGTGCCTTTACCGGCACACACTCCAGCTCCCCTCTGCAGGCTCTCTGGAGTCCCACAGGAGATGCTGAATGCAGTTCCAGAGGAGAAGCTCCATGGGTACTCACAACCACATCTGTCTCCAGGCTTAACATTTACCTTAGAGCTGGACAACTTATTTCTGCAGCACACTGCTCTGGGCTTCAAATGACAAGACCTCTGCAAGGGCCACCAGGGAGCTCGCCTTCCTGTCTGCTCCCCAAGTTTTTCCTCCTCCATCCAAGGAGTTGGCTGGCACTCAGCAAAGTATCAGAGCCAAGCCTGACTTGACTTAAGGACCTACTTGTGTCACCCCCAAAGGCAGCTCCAGCACGAACACCCCGAAGCCCTCAGAGCATGCCATCTGCTCCCCGTGCAAGGAGGTTTCTGCGAAGAGGCATCACTGCAGTCAGTGCTCCCCTCACACAGGAAGGTAGGCTGAACCCCCAGAAAGGCTCCTTTTCTCTGAAAATTTTTGTTAGCTTCCCTGATGACTCCCATACCATGTGCTGCAGGAGGTGTTAAAACATGGATAGATAACCAGGAGTCTCGTCAGATGACAGGTTTGTGGGACTGATTTGGAATGTCTGGCTCAGCCTGGCCACAGCTGGTGCTGCCCAACACCCTGTGACAGGATGAGCGAGACACGAGCAGCACGAGCTGCAACAGAAGCTCATTTGGTCCACAGGCACCTTGGGAACTGAGCGTGTTTTACAGTGCCACACAAGCACACAGGGAACAGATGACATAAATGGAGGTGAATTAAAACCCACATCTCATGAGGGCAATGGCTGCGCATGCAGCATCTGCTCAGCCTCCAGCTTCAAAGCAGCAGAAATTTTAAGTGCCACCATTTACAAAAGGTTCATCTTCACCTTTTGTTTGACTGTAAATCTCTGAAGCTCACCTTGTTACGGAAAAACGTGGAACAGCAGGAGTACTGTAGCTCTGCCACACCTCCCCCAGTGTGTTCCCCTCTGGTGCATTACAGATCACCTCCAGGAGAGATACACCTGCATTAGAAAGCATGAATACTCCTTCCAATAACAGATGTGTCCACTACATGCCTGACAGCAGAAGACAGAGTATTTCATTTGCAGTCACCTGCTCCCACCCTCTGCTCAGCCTGCTCAGGGCAGCTACCCTAGGAGGTGTTTCCTAAGTGTGCCACAGGGAGCAAGAGCACTGGGCTATTTGGTAGAAGCTTTCTTGTGCTTGTCTTTGCTCCATTGTTAAAATGTCCAGACAAAATCACGGAGTGAGGGGGGCTGGTGTCAGCCTGGGGAAGGCACAGGGAGACGGTCACTGCATCTTCTCTCCTACCAGAAGCACTGAAGGCTGAACTCCCTCCTCATTTGAAAGAAACACTTCATATTTACTGACAGAGAGTTAGACAACACAGACTCTGAGAGGAAAGCATGATTAAATAACACACCATCCTTTGCACAATGCATACAAATGCCTACTTTGGCTCTCTGCATGCAATCATCTAGCATTATAATACTTTGCAGAGCCCCAGAAGACTATCTCTACAGGACTATTACCTCTGACTCCTGATAAAACCTCTCCTGAAGTATTTTCTTCCCATTGTGCCTTGCAGATGTTTCCCTTTTTAATTTGTCAGAGACAAGTAACTGCATCTCTGAAAATAACATTCTTCAATAACTCTCTGTTTACTGCCAGATCTCCTTTCTCAGCTAGTACTGGTTATGTTTATCTTTGTTTATCAGATGGGAAAACTGCAGCCCAGGCCCGTGGTTTAGGTTAATATCACAAATATGTTCAAATAAAAATCAACTTTACATTATTGAAAGCTCTATGGCTATGAAAAGATGGGAAACACAAAGTCCTCTTACAGCACAAGGGTCTCTGGCACCGGCCTACAACAGAACTGGAGAGCACTGGAGAGAACTGCTGGTATAAAGCCACTTCCCCACCCAGCTTCTGCCACAGAACCTGCAGCCAGAAGGGTCCTGACTGTATGCAGGTCACAGGCCTCTGTCGTTACTGGGTTGCAGCTGCTGGGAACACACAAATCACTCAGTGCAGCTTCAGGGAACCCAACACCACAGGGCTGGTAAATTCCTCCCACCAGTTGCTGTCCATTTGTGCTACAGTCAGCACAGATCCAGGAATCAATATTACTGCTTGTAGGAATTACAAGCATTAAGGATGTTAGATAGAAGGTGAACTTGTCCTTTCCTGGAGCTAATTGTCTCTTCATGGCACTTGAGCAGCCTAGCAGTAGTCTGCCCTTGCTGGATGTACAATCCCAGGGGCTCTGCCAGCACCATAAACAGATGTGGAGAGCAGAACCAGCACCTCAGAGGACAGTACAGCAGCAGGGCAGGTGCCAACCTGACCAAAGAAAGTCTGAGAAAAGGAGCTCCTTCTCCAGGGAGATGGTGCAGAAAGGTGCCAGAGTCTCCTCCCTTCCTCATGGGATACCATCAGACTGAAATAAAAAACACAGAGCAAAGGTGTCCCATGTTCTTAAGGGAGGCAGAAACTTCAGGATTCACCGACCCTGGAGCCAGAAGCACTCCTGTTGGAATCCCCAGTCTTCATAGCCCACAGACTCCTACCTCTACAGAAAGTCCAGTTCTACTAAGACATATATAATGAGGCATTTTGTCCTGCCAAGCTCACCTGTAAAAAGAAACAAAATGACTTGTCCCTGTTTCCTTCAGTGAGCTGTGAACACACCTCTGATACAGCCCTTTGACAACAGCATCCTTGCTGCACCTGAGACTGGCAAGTCTGTGTTGGTGACCTCACTCTGTCCCCCTGGGTGAGTGCAGGGCAAGTTTCCAACTCGGCAGGCTGTTAACCTTGTAGAGCTGCACAGGCCAAGTAGAAAATATAAGAGGGATTCTTCCTCCTAAAATTAAATAAGCCTTATGTGAAAAATGCCATTTTGAGTGTCTTGAGCTGTCAATTGCAGGAGAAAGTGATATTGATTTCTACAGAAACTTTATTTGAGTAACCTATTAAATGAAACTTATTTGACACTAGATGACTCCTGCAATTTAATTCCCAAGCGAAGTAATGTCTCCAAGGCTTTGTGATGTTCTTTAACCTGAATGATGAAAGGCATTTTCCTTACAGCCATTTGCTGATGGATCCCAGGGCCTTTGCAAATAAAGTCCTCCATAGAATCCAGAACATGCTTTCACTGGCAAAGTGCAGCTGATACCCCAGATAGCCCAGGACATACCAGCTCTCAGGAGTAAAGCTAAAGGTGCAAAGAGGCTGAGAAGAACCGCCAGACTCTGCAGCCTCCACCTGAACGAAAGTGCTGAGAAAAGCCCCAGGACCCAGGAGCTCAGAGGCCGCAGGTGTCGCAGTCCTGCCCCAGCCAACACTCCTGCCAGGGCAGCCCAGCTCAGCGCTGGGCTGTGCTCAGCCCTCAAAACCTCCTCCCCTTCCTCCTGCACATTTCTATCCCCAGGTGCCTCAAGGCAAAGCTAGAGCTGCAGAGGCATTTGCTTTTCAGTCCAGCCCCCTCTGCATTGCGCCTTGAAGACTTGTTAGCTGGCTGTGAACATGAAGCTGCCTGTCATGCTTCAGAGGCCACTCGCTTCTGCTCAGCAATGCTTTGCCACAGTTTGTTCTTTCAAAAGAAGCCAATTTACTTTTTATGTGAAATTTACAAGAAACAATTAAATAGCAAAAGTGTCAGGTTCCATTTCTTTCATCGAAATGGCTTAGTCATGTCTGGAAGACTTGTTAGAACAACCCCAGCTCTTTGGTGCTCACAGCCCTACGAGCTCCTGCTGCAGCACCAGACCAGCTGTGCAGAGCCCTGTGCTCTGGCACACGCCCTGCAAGGGCTGCTTGTGCTGAGAGCTGCGTGTCAGGGCTCCTTCTCACTCAGAAGTCCCTCCCAAGGGCCCTGCGTGGGCAGAGACACAGACTTACCTATTCACTTTAATCCCTCTATTCCCAAATAAACAGGACCTGAGACTGCCTCAAGTTTCAGGAAGGCTTTTCCAGCTGTGTGCTGCAGGAGAGGGAGGAAGAGCACTGTACCTGTGTACAGGAGGAGCCTCCTATGGTGCTCTGAACAAAGTGTAGGTCAGACAAAGCCACAACTTTGTTGTAAACGTGCTCATGGGAGTTCCACAAAGTTCTGGAGCTCAGCAAACACCTGAAGCAAGACTAACGAGGGGGACAAAAACAATGCCCACAGCTCTGGGTTGGATGGCAAAGTCTCTCCCTAGGAGGCCTCAGACCACAGCACTGGATGCTGAGCAGACCTGGGCAGGTAAAGTTGCCAGCAACGAACCAACAACACAAATAAAATGAGACCCACCCTCTGAGCAAGGAGCTGCCTGAGGAGCTGCTCCCTCCCAGTCACCCTCAGCGAGCATCCTGGGGCATGGACAGCAGGCAGAGGCCACTGGGCACTCAGGTTCCCCAGGACCATCAGTGCAGCGCTGTGGCCACAAGAGCATGCAGTTGTGTCCTCCCTGCTGCTGTCCCATCTCCAGCCTGTCCAAGAGACAGCAGAACCTGGACACCAAATGCCTCCTCCTGCAGCCATCCATCCAAACAGCTTCTATAAAACTACTTTGTACATTTCCCCTAATTTCAGGTCAGTCATGGCAGAGCAGCCCACAGGGTTTGAGTGCAATTTTCTCATTGAGTTACACTAAGTCCTTCAGGGAAGGAGCCAAAACTATGTAGAACCCTTAAAAATTAGAGTAACGTTTCTATTCTGCATTTTAACATTTTATTATTATTTAGAGTTGACGTTTTCTGCTTCCAAATCATTAACTAATTTTACATTCCACTGTCAGATATGGGCCTTAAGTGACAGGAAACATGAGATCACTGTTTGTTTCACACATCTGTGAGCTAAAATATAATGGGGCACCCAGTGGTCGTTGCTTCTCAGAACAAGGCCCAGAGAATCAATTCACTCAAGGCACACTACAGTCTGCTTGTTCAAAGAGAACACAATGATACAGGTGATACATGGATTCCACTGCAATGCACCCAGCTCAGCTCAGAGTGTTTCAGTGACAGTGCCCAGCCAAAACAGTTCCCCCCCAGCAGAGCTTCTCCCTCCGCTCCCACGCTCATCTCCATCAAATTTAAACACAACAGCTGGGAACCTAGGACCTAAGAACTTGGACAGTAAATACTACAGTCCAAAAAATCAGAAGAGCACGTTTAAAACAGATAAGCTCTCAGCTAAGATGCACAGAGCACCACTGCCTGTCAGCAGCAGTGGAGGCTTGCTGGAACTGCTTTCTTGTAAAGCATCACGTATGAGTTGTCATTCCAGGGACAGAAACAGGGCTTAATGGATGCAGAGTTAAATTAATGATGACCCTTTCCATGTCAGCTGCCTGAGGGCTGGCAAGCAGCTGCCACAGTCACCGTTCTCACACCTGGCCTCTCTGCTGGGAACCTGCAGGGCATCTCCTGCCCTCAGTCCAGCCAGGTCCAGAGCCCCTGTCTCAGCTCAATGCACCAATCCAGCCAGGTGATGTGCTCCCGAGACAACTCACACCACAGAAGTTATTCTAAGATCAGCCCAGCCTTCTGGAGGGAGGACCTGAAAAGCTCACTAAAGCCTCAGATGGAACAGCAGAGGGGAACTTGGGCTCACCTGTCCCGCTGGCAATGCCCAGCAGCCCAGGATCCTGTCAGTTCAGCTCTCATGGGATCAGAATCTACACGGCTCTGGAGAAGAATGAGGCTTTTCTGGTAGAGCACAGGGCATGTGCTGTCACAGAGAGGAGCAACCAGTGTAATCACCCTGTCAGTTCAAAGCAGCAGCTCCTGCCAGAGACCAGCAATTTGCCACTAAAGCCAAAGGTGTTGGGGTGCTGCTGGAGCCTGTTACACTCAACATACAGCTGATGGGCTGCCACAGGGATCTCTCGTGGCTGTGTACTGATAGCTGATGGAATACATCCTTAAAGACAATTTTCCATCATTTAGAATGTTTGTTTTCTCTTCCTGCTGCCTTTCCAAATGCCAAGCCTTCTTTAAAAAGAAAGCATGCAAAGTAGTGTTTAATTTATAAAATACTACTTTCTTTCTGAAATTTTAGCAAAGCTGAAACTTGACTTGAAATTAACATCAGCTGCATTTACTCTGTAAGTAATTAATTCGCTTCATCCAAGTGCTACCTTGGGAAAGAGAACAAGTCACAAACATATTCACCTGTCATTAAAAAAAGGCAGACAAAGTAAATAATTCAAGAGGTTTAAAAATAAATTCACACATTCATAGAAGTAGACTTCCAAGCTTCTTTTCATCTCCTCTCAGCAGCACCCTGCTGTAATAGAACAGTGATACAAATATAAAGGGAGAGAACACAGAACAAGTCCTGGGCTTGACTCACTTGCAAACCAAAGGAGTCTGTTTGCAGGGACAGAGCCCTGTGGAATACACACAAAGGCTCCTGGATTTGCAGTTGGGCCCAAAGGAACCAGACCCTTGATTTTCTGGAAAAAAATGCAGGCTTTTAAAGAAGAGCAGGCTCTTTTGACTGGATGGGGGAGGGAATCTGCAGTGCCTCCTCAGAGCTCTGTGAAAGGGGATATACAGCTGTGTTGTCTAACAGGAACCACCTCAGCTTTGCTGCTGCATTTATGATGCAGCATTCATTACTATTTTGGTTGCAACTGGTACTTTCAAGCCCTACATTTATTCTCAGCATCCTTACTAGAATGAAATAGTACTGCAGGTGCATCAATGAGGGGGCTGGTTGCCCCTGCTCTTCCCGAGGTTCTCTGTACTTCTGAAGGATGCCAGGAGAGGGGCATGTGCCTGGCTCCACTGCCGTGGACCTCTGTCCCAGGCTGGGCCTGGGACTGTCTGGGGCTGGGTGCTGGCAGACCTCACCACATTCCTGTGCCCACGAGACTGCTCAGGGACTTGCCCCAGAGGACTGTCCCTTCTGCAGTTAAAAAGCATTTCAGAAATTAAGGGCTTGGAGATCATACCTAGAAAGAAGGAGGAAGAGTCTTTCCTGGCTCCACTGTGCCCAGGATATTCTGAACCGAGGAACTAAGGCTACACAGGATTGATGTTCCTTCCACCTACCAGTATGTGCCTGACTGCTCTACACAGAACTGGGAAACATAGTTCCTAATACCAGATAATAATGATCCATGACTTTTAGTACCTTCAAAATCTGTAGAATTTTACTTCCTAGAGTGTTTGAAAGTTACTCTTTGCTAATGGCTAGCTAAATGTTGTTACAGCTAAACATCTTTCCAGGGGCATGTCAATTAGCTCAGAGCAGTCACCATCCCTTGGGGCAGAGGAGTCACAGCTCATGCAGACTTAGAGGAGTCCCCAGTTCAGCACTCACAGACTGAGGCAGAGAACTGTACAGAAACAGTCCCAGCAAAGAGCTGCTGTTAAAGTAGACAGAAATCAGGTGGTATTTTGCCTGTATCATTCCCAGTGGTGGTCCTTTATTTCCTCCCAAGCCATCTACCAAGCTATCCTCTCCACTTACAGATCAAATCTGATTTATTTTTGAGAAATCCCTTTTTTCCTCTTTCATAGGAGCAGCAACAAGAGTGGGAAAGCCTTTGGCGCCTAAGCCAGAATTCCCTGCAACGCCTTCTTGCTGAAGTCAAGAGGCTTCCTGTCACACAAACTTAAATATACCGACCTCATACAACAAAAAAGGTGAAGCCACCTTCCACCAAAGAGCAAGAAACAGCAACTTGTGGCAGATCCATCCAGAGGAGTGACAGCATATTACTCTTTAATGCAGTTTCTGTGCCCAGAAGAGCATCCCGCTGTGACTGAGACAGTGTCACAAACTTCCACGGCCCAAAGGAACCCTGTGGATGTTATACACTGCCCAAAGATTTTGTGCTGAACCTCCTGCAGCAGGATGCTCTCAGTCCTCATCAACCACATGAGCATGTGGCTTCCTGAAAGGACTGCATTTTATCCCTCACTACACGAAGAGCTCCTGTTTTCTCTTAGTTCAGGGTACATATATCCATATTGAACAGCACTTTGCTCACATGCTGCCTGCTT
Organism: Platysteira castanea; assembly: GCA_013397175.1. Taxonomy (NCBI): domain Eukaryota; kingdom Metazoa; phylum Chordata; class Aves; order Passeriformes; genus Platysteira; species Platysteira castanea. The sequence goes on along the minus strand of VYXC01011097.1, from coordinate 1,236,406 downwards.
TCCCAAAGTTTTTTTAAAAATCCCTCCAGCATGTGCTGGCAACAGACAAGGTCCCAGCAGGCCTGCAGCACCAAACACTTGGACTTTATGATGCAGGCCAGATGGAGCAGACAGCCAGCATTCAGACTGACAAAAGAGGGCTTCTGTTAGCATCCCCTGCGGGGACTGCATGGGACACCAGCATTCTTTGGGCCCATGAAAACTGGCTCACAGCTGGCTTGGACAGAGAGGAAAAACCTCTTACAAATGTAGTTCCCTGAAAGTGCTCCTCCTTGCAGGAGGATACAAAGAAATCAGGCAGCTGTGGGTGCCCCTCCTGGGGTATGCAGCAGGAGCAGGATAGCTCAGGTTATGCTGCTTTGTGACCTGTGACAATGGCTGAACGCTGGGGATCTCCCAGGAGCTGGCTGAGCCAAGACTGAGGAAGAGTTGATAAAGAGGTGCTCAGGATCTAGCACAGAGGCAAGATGGATGTGGAACTGGAAGCCTGGCACAGAGCACTGTGGTCGTCTGCTAGGGATGAGGGAAGAGGAGCCCTGTATCAGCACAGCTTCTGTCAGAACTGCTCTCGGTCTGCCTCACAGCCACCACTCCTCTGCTTGGGAGGAGGGAGAAGAGCTCCTCTCTGACAGAATTTCATTTGTTCTCTTTTGTAATCCCAGCAACAGGATGGAAGCAGATAATGTGCAATTTGTTTTAATTCGGCTTTATCTTGTCAGCCCTAGCTATAACACTGCAGCAAACATCATTCTGAAGAATAAAGATGTGATGGAGCAGGGTGAGATTCTGCAAACCCTATTGATTACATCACAAGTCATCACTATAAATATTTGAAGGAGAGAGAAACTCTTGATCTAAACATGTTCATGTAACAAAATGTGCAATTGAGAGTGAGTGAGAAATGGTTCTAACAGGACAAGGATGCTAGAAAGCAAAGCATTTAAGCTGCTTACCTTTCAGCCCAAATAACATCCATTAAATGGAGAATTGTGGAGCTCACACTGTGAGAAGAGAAATACAAAAGGCGCAGTGTGCAGGAGCCTCAGAAGCACATGAATGAAGTATGTCATGAAGGAAGCACTGTGTTTCTAATCACTACAGAGAAACTAAACTAACACTTTCTACAGCTCCTTTTGGGGCCAAGAACTGTGAAAATGAGGAAGTCTAGAACTGCTGGGTGGAGAAGGCTGCTGACAGCCATTATGGACAGGAGAACACCCGTGTAGCACAGCAAACCCTGCTCGGTGTTCCAGGATTGTCACTGTGCAAACACTTCGCACTGTGCAGGAAGCAGAGAACAGGGATGTCTGGCAATCCCTGGCCTGCCTGCCCTTAGAAAAGCCCTGGGCTCTTGCTGTTCTTCAGAATAAAGTCAAATTCTGGGAAAAAGCAATGCACACAGTCAGTATGGCAGTCAGTAGCAGCCAAGGGTTCTCACCAGGTCTGCAGAAGTGATGTACACGGCCAGTGGCTGCCCTCCCAGAGCCAGCACCTGTGGCCACAAACCCTGTTCCTCTCCTTGTCTGTAGGGAAGCAACCCTGACTCATTCAGTCAGTTTGTATTGAGCCTCTTTTTATTATTTTTATGTGAAATTAATTGTGAGGCAATTTTCCTTTGTTTAAACTTGAGGAGATGCTGTTCAAGGACTTTTGTTGTGATGCTTCTGTCTCTGACAACTTTATTGCGTAATAGCCACTGACAGTGTAGGTGTGCACAGACAGTCAGACCTTTTATACCATGTGTGTTCCCATAAAAATCATTTGGTTTAAAGCATTATTCTAGCATTGTTGTGATTGTACCACAGGACCAAGCAACCTAAAAGGCAGGTGTGAACTGAAGGCAGATCAGTACGTGTGCCCTGATCCTCCCTGTCCTCCATGCCCAGCAGGAAGGAGCCAGACTGGTGTCTGCCTGTGAAAGCAGACAGCATGGAAGAGGAAAGCACAGCTCTACTGAAGTTCAATCAACAAATTATATGCAGACATCCCAGCTCTCATGGGGAATGGCCATATCACGTTTCCCTGACATCCTAAACCAAACATGGTTCTTCTGTCACTTGAGGCACATTCTGCCCAGGCAATGTCCCTGACACAAGCTGCAGAAGTGCCCAGGCTGGCAGTGCTGGGGCTGCCCTTCAGTATGACCTAGCCAGAGCTCATGGCCCTCTGGGGCCTCTGCTAGCTCATCCCTGCCCCCAGATCTCCTAAAACAGTGTCCAAGGACACCGTGTGCTGCTGCTATGAGCACCTACTCAGGCAGACAGCAAACTCTGTTTATGCCACAGCTTCACAAGATGATCACCAAGGGCCCTCCTACTTATCAGAATGTTTTCAAAGACTCCACTGTGTGCAGCTTGGAGGAGTTTTGATTTGATGGTTTGTAAAGCAAAGGACGGTCCCCATTAAAAGCAAACCTGAAGGTATAATTGATGATAATAGCATCCCTGCTATTCTAATTCCAAAGGAGAAACTGTGTTCTTGTTAATTTATTATCCAGTGCCACTAACTACCATTAGTTAATTCTCACACATCAATTCTAACTGGGATGTCAGATGATTTATAGATTTGATTGCCTTTTATCTTGTCAGCAGTTTCAGAACCCCATCTAGCCAGAAGTGAAAAAGTTTAAATGTTCTGCCAGCTACGGATGGCTCATGTAGGCACCAGTACAGGAAGATAATGAGGAAGATCATTGATGATTGCAAAAACAAAGAACAGATGTTCCACATATTAAGGAGCTGTTATGTTAAGTGTCATTCCAGTGACTTGTGGGAGTGGCACACTCAAATGACGAAAATTAGCTGTTCCAGCAAGGTCACTTCTGCTTTAATGTAATTAGTTATGCCAGTATTGATAAAGAAGAAAAAATAATACAATCTGGCAATGAAGCTTCATTAGCTCATCACAAGATTATCCCCTTGAGTTCTGGCTTTCTCAAAATCCCATAAGAGTCCAGTTCATACATAACACGAGATTTTGTTCCTTCCTTTTCTGTGATCCAGGACAAAAGGGGATGTGTCTGTTGAACCCAATATCCAAATAAGAAACCACGGGGTTTCAGAAAAAAAGTTGGCACTCCATCCTCCCGGGAAGCAGTAAAATGGCTAGAGATTCCAAGAGATCCTGACCCAAAACAGCATCTAGGAGAAACAGCTACGTGCACTTAGTGACTGAAATTATACTGACTCTAACTATCCTGACTATAACCTGGATAACTTTTCCCAGAGCTGCACCAGGCTGGACTTTGGTCCATTAACTAAAAAATAAAATCTTATCAGATTTGACACTGGTTTTCTGGACTTGACCTCATACAAGTGTCATGATAAGGGGCCCAGTGTTTCTGGGAGCTGTTGAAAGGACACAGACTTTTTTTTAATGTACATATTAAGACTGAACCAGGACTGTGCTGATGAGTCTGCAAGCCATGCCAGCTGCCCATGCTCCATGGGCACATTGTTGTTGATGACACCAGGTCACCCTAGGAAATATGGATGCAAAGTCTCAACATCCACAGATGGTGCAGCTGCAGCTCCTGAGCACAGTGACAGCCACCTCCCCCGAGACTCTCTTTGCTCCTCAGCGTCTGCCTTGCTGTGGCACCTCAGACAACAGAGAGTGAGGAGCTTCTGCCCATCCTGCTCTGCTTTCATAGCCTCTGGGCTGCCTTGTCCTAAAAATGGGAGAGATGCCTTCTGGCCGCAGTGGGAAGAGTCAGCTGTGTACCACGGCAGGTCAAGGGGCCAGCAGTACCTCACTGGGGGTGAGGACCCACGGGAAGTTCTGCTCTGCTGGAGCAGAACGGAGCAACCGTGACAGAGTGGGGCCATCCAGGAGCGGGCCCCCATGCCCAGGCCCACAGGCCACCAGAGACCTGCTGCTGCTGGCCCCCACCCCCAGCTCTTGGTGGACACCTGCAGCCCTCAGCCCTGGGCTGGGCGAGCTCCTGGGCTCTGCAAGCCCCCGGGCTCTGCCCCACAGCAGCAGGGAGGCACATGGGTGGCAGAGCCCCAGACCTTGAGCCCTGCACTGGGCAGGTGGGCAATGCCAGCCCCAGTCCATCTCGAGGGCCTGCCATCAGCTACCCCCACCACCCCAGAGAGAACACTACATGTCCCTTACCTCATGCTCAAGAAGAGTGACATAATGGAGGGGAAAAATGAGACTTCTGAGTGCATGCAAATGGCTCCTGAAATCAGCAGGATACTCACTGAAAAGCTTGCAAAGCATCCAAGTAGTCTAATGGTATGTGTTCAAACAAACAGCTGTTTCCAGAAGCCCAGTTCCCACTTCACCCCGTCCTCCCCAGTGTGTCAAACCTCCACCATAGTTTCCCACCTGTTTGCACTTCACAGGGACCAGTCCTTGCTCATCCTAGTGACAAACCTAGTTTCAGTTTGAAAGCAAGAAATCACAGTTCAATTATTTTGTCCTTCAGAGCTTTATGCTATGTTTTACGAAAGTTTTTTCAGATATGAAGAATGATCATTGGCTGACCATAAAGGAAACAATTGACCGACAGCTGAAAAAGCACTTTTAAGGACAATAGTATGTGTCAGTCCAGTATTTTTCACTCTGAAGACAAAACCCATTTTATCAACACCCTGAAATTATTTTGTCAACAAAATTCATTTTGTAGCATTACCTTCGTCTGTCAAGCTGACAGAACATTCTCTAGAATGTTTTAAAACCATTTTGCTAACACAATTAACTTCTGTAAATTTAAATTTTGCCTTTTAATTCTATGTGTGTGAAAGTATTGTAGTACAGACAGAGGGTGTGAACAGCAGCGCCGTGAGCTCAGGCACAAGCAAGATGCCTTGGGAACAGAACAGTTTACACAGATTGCACCAGTCCAGCACGAGATGGGAAGAGGAGGTGAAACAAGTGACTGGCTACACATAGGCAAGAATCCCGACTGAGTGAATCATGCTTTTACAAGTTGCTTCATCTCACTGAAAACGTTTCAAGGAGCTTTCTGTAGAATATTGAACAGCAATTAGAGCACTGTGTGTGTGCATACACAAAACAAAGCACTATGGCCCTCCATCAAGTACAACCTCTGAGATAGTTCTGTCACCTCATGACATGGTCAACACAGAAGATGGACCAGCTCCCAGGTGGCAACAATAGGCACAGCTAACTCAGAATGTCCTTTTATACACCTGGTACGTCAGTCCTGGTAGCAAACAAGTGCTGTGGTTCTAAGCCATATGGGAGATTTTCAGTAGGATTTTTCAAAATGCCCTCTATGACTTACACACTGAATTCTCAAATATTTTCTACATTTCTTCTCCGAATCTCTTGACTGCCTTTCTACTTGAATTTAGATTTCTAGTGGGTATCTAAATGGATCATTTTCCTTGTGCCCATTTTGGCTTTTGATAAAATGACCCACACAGAGGTCAAATAACTTTCCCAAGGCCATGCATTCTATCAGCACCAGGAATCAAACCTAAGCTCCCTGCCCGGAAGTTCATGGCCCTTGGCAACAGTCCTAGGGAAATCTACTGCCAGAATTACACCTGCACGTGCGTGGACGAATAATGAATGAGCCAAAACCTGATCCAGCCTCTCCCTGTCTAAGTGTGCTGGGGCTTTGTAACCACTGCCACTCTGCCCCTCTCCCACTGCCATTTTCTTGCCAGCTCCTGGTGGTGCTGCATCACATGACTTACACAGACTTCCTCCTTCTGGGCCCCCTTTTGACACTGAATCATTAATTCATTAATCTCTTTTTCATATTTCCAAATAGAGACAGACATGATTGGTGTGGGTGATCAATACTCTGTTCTCTCATTCCTCTCAGTTCCCATCATTTTTGAATCTCCTCTGCTTTTAATCTTAGGTTTTCTTAATAGGAATTCATTTTGTGAAGAATGTGACACCTCATTATGGCAGCCCCACACTAGTAGATTTAACAATTCATATCTGCATTGGTCAATTTTAACTGAAACTATACATTCCAGAGCTGCTCCAGGACTTTATTCTTGTGAGCTGGGAACAGCTTTTGCCTTCCCCAGTGATCTCCTGTTGCATTACCAACACACCAGGACTATACCTGTCAAGACTCCAAATACGCCCTGGAAAAAGAGTGAAGATCTCCTTACACTGATCTTGAGAAGATTACAAAATAGACTGTAGGTGAAGAGTGAAACCCAACAGACTGCTGCTAGAGCAAGACATAAGAGAGCCACTGACACAATACAGCAGTGAGTGCCCAGAAGTGCTGGGAACCCAGCCTGTGCAGTGCCAGAGCAGCAGGGCTCTGACCTGCCCTCAGAGCCCTTGGAAATGTCCATCACGGCACACCCCGGGGCCAGTGCTAGTGGTAATCCTGGTGCCAGCTCATCACAGCAGAAGAGCAAACGCAAGTCCCAGAACAGACTGAACAGGCTGTATTTCTAGCTGAATTCACAAATTATTACTAGTATTACTATTATTTCATTTACATAATAATTTTGGCAATCTCTCAGCCTTTACAGCATTACGGTTGGTGTGGGATCGAGTTACCCACATCTGAGACAGGAAGAAGCAGCTGTGTACAGGTGGTAGATTGGGGAGGGACAGAGCAGGGGTATCCTCTCCACCCAGCCTGCAGCAGAGCCTCAGACACAATGTAAAGCACTGTTGTCCCACCCAGCCTGGACACGCAGCTCACAGCCTGACCCATCAGGGAAGGGGACCAAGAAGGCCTAATGGCAGTGACTGGTCAGCACTCTGCAAACTGGCTCCATCCAGAGCTTGGAACTTCTGCTGCTGTAGGGCACACACCAGGAGCATTCGTGGATTTTCTGATTACAGATCCACCCAGGTAAGTGCACCTAGCTGTCCAGCCTGTGAGGTCAGAGCAACAGCAGAGTTAAAACAACAAAAGCCAAGCTGACAGTGCTGTAGGCACAGTGCCCTTGCACATGCTGAGTCCACATGCCACCATGGCACTCAAATGGCAGTGGCCAGAGCTTAACCACAGAAGGAGAAGCACTTTCATCTTGTATAAGCTGTTTGGATATCAACTGTCAGGTGTACCTGACTTAAAGGAGCAATTTGAAGGGGTCCCAGCAGTCCTGAAGAAATAAGGACACTCATGCACGATCAAGGACAAAAATGAGATCACTGGGTGTTCTTTGCTCCTCAGGAGCAGCACTTCCACAGAGACAAACCATCACACGGGACAAGTCTTTCTACAGCACCTCTCTATAGTCTCTGAAACCTGGAAGGGCAAAGAGGCCCAACAGCTACAGAAAAATAAGATGGAGAGCTCTGAGGCTGCCAAGCACCCTGTCCTCTTTATAGAGACATTTCTGATGCCAAGTGGAATATTCAGTGGAATTTGGAAACAGGCATACCAAAACACAAATTCAAGACGAAAGATAACAAGCAGTAAGAGAAAATATCTTGTCAGAAAGCAAGTGCCAATCTGCACTCCTCCTGTACTGTGAAAGTTCATCTGAACCAGCAGGTGCCAGGCTGTGCAGGTGCCAGACACGCTCACAATTCGTCATGGACACAGGTACGCAAAGCACTTAGGTCCGTTCCTGTGATATATTCTCCACACTCACCCAAAGGTAGCCCAGCCATGTAACATGCTTGCCCTGGCCAAACCAGCCATGCTAGAGCCTGCTCAGCACAAGCATCTGGAGTGTGATGTGCAATTAAAGCTGTGCTGTGCAGCCTGATGAAAACTCCCACATGCCAGGCATGGCAGCACGGTGCAGGTTCAGAGAGTGGAGCAGAGGCACTTGAATACATAAAAGCAGCAGGAAACAATGAGACAACAGGCTGAAATGAGCCTCACAGTACCTGTCTTTGAGGTAAAACCTCATGCCTTTATAAGAGAAGCAGGCAGCCTAATTCTTACATAGATTGTCACCACAACAGCTCCCAGTTTTACTCCTTGTGACTATAGTGAGTTCTGTTTTACCCTTGAACTCTGTGATTTCTCTTGAAACCAATTGTCCTTTCCATAACCATCATGTGCCTTGGGGCAAGGCTTCTAGCAAAAAAATTTTTATTACTAAAAACTTGGAGGTTCACAAAATTGACTTCAAGCAGCCCAGAAAACAAAGGCGATGACATATGTGCTGCAAATTCCAAAGAGAGAAAAGCACTGCTTTTGTGGTAACAGGAACACCTGAATGAGACATTAACCATTCCTTTAATCATAATTACAGAAGCTGTCCTTCTCTTTTCATGAAATAAATTAACACATTGCTAGCTGGCCCTCAAAGCCTCCCTAGCTAAATTCCAATTGCTCTAGACTGGACTTCAAACCAGACTGATGAAAGCCTGCGTTCCATTTTGCTGTTGCTGTAGTAAAAGCATAATGACCAGGGATGCTCCTCTTGGCACAGGAATTTGCTCTGCATAAAAGGTGATAAACCATCCCAGGTTCAGCTCATCTAAAGAGAAAGCTGCACAAGACGAGCCAGATGGCCTTACCCTGACACTCTCACTTGGTCCTGAGGGAAATATACTGTAATCTAAGAGGTCTTTCCCAGCTTTTACTTTGGCGGCTTTGGAAGGGGAATATTTTTACCCTGAGTCATGAAGAATCTACTCCTATCTGTAAATATAATGGCAGAGTTTTCTCTATCTAACGTGGGGGCAGTTTCTGGCATCTTCTCACAGAAGCCATCCTCACAGTCCCTCCACTGCCAAAACCTTGCCATGTAACTCCAACACAGATAACTACAGGGCGATGTAGTCCACTCCACCTATTCCTCTGCTCCTCCTGGGCCCTGGCTCCTCTGCAGCAGGTCATGGAGAAGAACATGGTAGAGCAAAGAAGAACATCAGGTAGAGCAAAGGGGCTAGTAGGTGATCACACTGGGTAAGTGCCTTTAACTGATATACACACCTTTGGCACTAGCTCCCTTGTCATCTAACTCCAGCAAGTATTTATTAATGAAACTCTCCTGATTGTTGATTCATTTGATTGTTAAAGCTTGTGGAACTCGTGCTGTTATTATTCATTGTTATTAATGTTCACAACTCAGCCTCTCTCTTTCCAATATGATCCACAGAGGAAATCGAAGGCTGAAGCCAATCGTTGCAGTAAATGAGTGATGGAGATGCCGGAGGACAGGACAGAGCCCACTGCTCTGGGACTGAGGCAGGTTTTGGAGAGTATGGTAATCTTCAAGCACAGGGGCTGCAAAATAAGTGACTGTTTCAGGTGGGCTCTCTGGTGTGTGCACTGCTTGCTCAGTCAAGTCACCAGAGAGCATCACCCTAACAAAACTGTCTGTGCACAGGAGCAGTGACCCAGGCCAGATTCTGATCTGTGTGCAGAAACAGGTCTGGAGAGGTCCAACACTATAACCTGGACAGATGCTACAGGCCACACGCAAAGCCTTGCAGGAAACACATCTCCATGGGATGGCACGTACCGAGGAAAAGCAGAGCTGGACAACCTCTGGAAGTTCTCTGCACTCCTCTGCAACTGCTTATTCCTCACCCAAGGCCTAGGACAACACCAGCAGGACACCGCTGGTGGTATCCCAGGCCTCAGGAGTGCAGCACCCCAATGTGCTGTGTCGGGGTGAACAGCCTGCTGCTTGCTTTAGCATGCTCCCTCTCCTGCCCTGCTCCAAGCCTCCTTCACCTTTTCCCAGCCTCTTTGCTACACAAACGTTTGCCTATTCTTGCATCACATATAAACTTCCCAGGCCAGGATGGCCCTGCTCCTGCCTGTCTGGTAGTAGGAATGCTTCTAAATCCTCAGAACTGTTCTTATACCAGCTCTCCAGAACAATGTATTTGTTCATGTTATATCTTTGGAGTCTATGGAGCCATCACATACCATATTCAACCCGTTATTCATCTCAAACAGAGAATTCTGCAAAGCAAGAGGAAATAAAAGAGAGTTTAATACAGCTTTACTAAAATGGAATTTGCCAAAGACTCACAGAAAAATGGATTTAATTAGGGCTGCTAATGGGGAACAGTTTGTTCCTGTGATTTAAAACAGAAGTTAGATAGTGTCTGTAATTTCAACATTTTTAAATTATATATAGGGGGTTATTTCTCATTTCTACCTTAATTATAAAAATCCATCTTTATGAATCACAATTTTAAGACAAATAAAGCAAAGGCAGCAAAAATGATGTTTTAGTTAATAAAACTTTTACAAACTCACCAAAGAAGTAAAAGACAGCACGGATAAAACAGACTTAATATAGCAAATCATAGTTGCAGACAGTCCTCTGGATGCTACTGGAGGACAGCATAACAAGGTTAATTTTTTTACTTCAGAATAGGTGTGTAAAGGAAAATGTGTTCTGTTACAAGAAATGAAACCAGGTGTAGTTTTTACGGAATAATGTCCTCCATTTAATTTCACAGTTAAGTCTATCTAAGTTGCAGGAATTAATTGGCCTGACATGCTCCAGCTAATAATCCCGAATTCTAGAATTCTCTGCTACCCATTCTTCCACTGATTACTGTAAGATTTTCTGAATTGTCTGCAAATTATTTGTCCAGATTTAAGGGAATAAAATTATAGAACTGTGAGCCTCTTCTGCAGCCTCTGGTTTTATATAAAACTAACAATGTTGCTTTTGTAAAATTACTCCTGTTAGCTGGCTCTGACCACATGACCTAAGTAAATGAGTCCCAGCATTGTAAAGCACTGATTAATTTAATTACCAATAGCCCAGACAACTGGTAAGAAAGCTGGGCCTAGCTGCTGTCACTGCTGCAGATTCTTCACCAACCATACTGCATTTTAATATTGCACCTTGGATCAGAACAGAATCAATGAGTGAAGTTCAAATGTGGCACATTTCCTATTTCTCTGACAGCTTATTTCATGGATCACAGGGACCAAAGTACAGCTGCTTATTCAACAGAGGAAAGAATGAATCAATTTTCATTCTTTAACATACTGTGTGACCTATTCTCTCATGCTCTATCCTTTACAATGCCTTCAGTCTCTTCAAGACCTTCAAATTTGTCAGATAGAGAAAATTTAAAATAATGACAAAATGCCCTGCCCTAGGTCTGCTTCCAACTGACTGACTGTTCTGCTGGTAACAAGTCCAAATGAAAGCTATTATGTCACTCAGGTTGAATTAAACAGACGAATTATAGTCCTACATCATTAAAAATGAACCAATCTTCTGGAAGATTTCTGTGATTTCACTCCAAGCTCCCCACAAAAGGCACTGGATGCCACAAAGGTTTTGATCCTCATGTGCTCCAGTTTCTTCCCCTACTCCAAACATGAAGGACCAGCGTGACAGGATGGCAGCTCCAGCAGCAGCAGCTGCTGACCTGCACACTGCGCTGGGCGCTCCTGTGTCTGCCTCACACAGCAGCACCAAGGCCAGCACAGGGCACTGAGGCCAGCATGGGGCTCCAAGGCCAGCACGGGGCTCCAAGGCCAGCACGGGGCTCCGAGGCCAGCACGGGACACCGAGGCCAGCACAGGACACTGAGGCCAGCACGGGGCTCCGAGGCCAGCACGGGGCGCCGAGGCCAGCATAGGGCACTGAGGCCAGCACAGGGCACCGAGGCCAGCACAGGACACCGAGGCCAGCACAGGGCACTGAGGCCGGTTCAGGGCACCGAGGCCAGCACAGGACACCGAGGCCAGCACGGGGCTCCGAGGCCAGCACGGGGCGCCGAGGCCAGCATAGGGCACTGAGGCCAGCACAGGGCACCGAGGCCAGCACAGGACACCGAGGCCAGCACAGGGCACTGAGGCCGGTTCAGGGCACCGAGGCCAGCACAGGGCACCGAAGCCAGTGAGGGCAGGCAGACACAGAGGTGCAGGGCCCCCTCCCCACCCACCTTCCCAAAGACCCTGCCACACTGAGTGGGGATACCAAAGCTCTACTGCTCTACTCACCCCACCAGATGCCCTGAAGCTAGCAGATAATGTCACGGCTGCTTAGGCACTGCCAGTTGGGCAGAATTAACATAATGAAAAGCATAATTTTGCAATTTCAGTGTGAATTTTTAAAATATATATTTAGAAATAGCCCTAGGTATTGTAGTTTTAAATACTCTCTGTGTACCTTGTGTTTGTCTTCTTTTATTATCAACCCCGGTTCACTGGTGACACTTGCATAGCTCCTGTCCTTGATAACTTGGTATCAACCTGTGCTTTCTTACTGTAATCAGTTTTCAGATAAGAAAGGTCATGTTCTGAAAAGGGAAACAGGGCTCAAGGGCGAGTGCTGTGGTCACTCTCGGCAGCCATGGGCACCACAGGCACCACACTGGCACCCCAGAGTCAAGGCAGCAGGGCTCTCTGCAGTGCCAAGGGCAGTGGGCAGCAGCCTGGCACCAAAATAGAGGGGCAGCTGAAGTGCCAGACAGATGGTTGACCTGCCAGCATGGCCTGAAGTAGAAACTCTAGAAGGGAAGATCTAAGAGACTTCCACAGGCAAAGAGGATTTCTGGATCGCCTTTCTCAAACTCTTCTCCTGCCTCATTCTACTTTATGACTGACCCTATGAGGTTTGCCTGGCCTTAAGACAGTAAAGGTGATAAATCCAGCCTTACCAGGATATTACTCAGATGAAACACACGTATTACAGCCAGCTTTATTTTCTTCTCTCTCTGCATATCCAATAGCTAAAATCCAGGGCTTTCAAAGCAGTGGATTTAACAAATATCAGTACTTCAGGACACATGGGCAGACGAATTGCTTTTTCCAGTTCATAAGATGAATCTGGGACAAGCATGGGACACTAAATGGTTGCAGCAAATATTCTAGTCCAGACCTGAGTTTCAGCAGGCCATGAGATGTAACAGAAGTTGCTGGTTTGATTTGTTTGCCCCTGAGAACCTAACTTTCCTTTTTTATTTTCCTGACTTCCGTGAAGGAAGGCCAAAGACCCACCACAGCTCAGGATGGCCCAGCAGTAGTAGCCATTCCACTTGCTGCTATAGTCTGGAAGCAAACAGGACAGTCAGCTTGTGGGAGCTGGTGGCTGAACTGTGAACTCTTTGGTATCTGCCATCTCTTTTCCACCCCAGCCAGGGGGGTACTGCAGATAAAAAAAAAACACCTGAACTTCCCACTGATCAGGTTTTGGCACAGCTCTGGAGGACTGTAATGTGGGATGGACGCTGAGCAGCCAGCAGCTATTAGACAGTCAGCTGCTGAACAAGTGGATTTGGACGATGTTCCCCAGAGCAGCTTTGGGTGCACTACGGAGAGCTGTGCACATCCTACCACAGAGGTTACACTCTGCATCCTGTCACCAACACCCGTGTGTCCCCTGGCTGTCGGAGACAAATGCCCATGCTCTGGTGAAGTAATGTCCACAATGGAGTTCTAACAAGACCTTTTCCCTTCATACAGTGTACAAATTAACAGTCAGCAGCATTTGAAAAATGGCCCTAATCCCTGTCCACATGGGGAGTTTGTTCCCAGTGCAAAGTGCCAGATTATGACAACAACATATACTTCAAGTGGGTGAAAACGAATGAATAACAGCACCCTGACAGTGCTGCTGTTCCTGAGTGCTTAGGAGCTGGGTAAAACTGACAGTGCAAGATGAATATGGCACTGAGATGTTACTATGCGTGGCTGGTCAGGAGAATCCAAACTTACTGGCCATTACAGATGGATTAATTCTGAAGGCTGCATTTGATTCTGAGCCATAGCTGCTCTCTGAGGAAACAGGGAAGGCTCAATCACTTGAAGGACTGAATCACAGGTGTAAGTCTCATTTGTGATGAAAGCACGGGGTGATCCTAGAAACAAAGGAGGCGAATTTGCGTGTTGCCTCTGTGTCCCCAGGAGCAGGCTGATTCCTCTGCCCACCCCTGGAGGATCCAGCCACATGGAAGTGGACAACTTGGCTACAGCTGCAGTCAGGAAGGCAGGAGTGTCCCCAGCTGGAGGGATCACCAACGCACACCAAATATTCACTAGCCCATTTTCCTGGCATAGGAATCACAAGGTGCCAGGGAAATTATTTGCTATCAAGCTGACAGAGGAAGGCCAGTGTGACCCCAGGACCACATGTGGCTCTTTACCTGGAATGCTGTGGGGCCCAGATGTACTCGGGACTTCAATAGGCTTCAGAGACTCTCCTGGAGCAGAGCCCCAGCTGCTGGTTCAGAGCAGGGGCTGAACACAGACACTGCTCCACAAGGACTCTGATCATGGTCTCAAGTACTCCTCACCTTGTCTGCTACAGGCTTTCCACAAGCATCTGCTTGCTAATGGCTGTGGCCAAAGAGAGGCCCTAAGTCAGCCAGCCTCCCATGCCTCAAGGAGCTTTCTCTCAGATTGCTTCCGTGGTGGTGCTGAGGGTCCTTCCATGGCTTCTCACTGCCAGTACCCAACAGCAGCACTCCCCAAGCTCAACAGAGGATCCTCAGCAAGGGGAGTCCCTGTGTCTCAGTCAGCTCTGCCCATCCCCCTGCAGTGCTGTGGCATGTCCCCTACACCTGCAGCAGCAGACGGGCTATGTCATCCAAGAAGTCTTGTCCTGCAGCAGCAGGCAAGGGTCACTCATTCCCCAAAACCTGACATAGCTGCACCTTGTTTCCACTTCAGTCTAAACGCTATCAAGGGCAGATCTTCTCTGTCCTCAGAAGATACAGAGCATATCCCTTGTACCTGTACCTCTTTCCAGGAGTAGATTTCAGATGACAATAACCTCGCAGTGCATTAGCCTGGTGAAATCATGGTTGCAGTGATGTCAGGATGGTCTCTGAGCTTCTTACCCCAGGCACCCTCCTCCCCAGGAGGAGCTGGTTCCTGTAATTACAAAGTGGAGTCGTATTAGAGGAAAACTAATCAGCTTGCTGGATGCCAACAAATTAAATATTAATCTAACTATTGTGAACACAAAAATATTCATCTTCAGATATTTTCTGGCACAAGTGTCAAAATCAGAGTGGAACTAAGGCTTTATTCATTTTCCATTATCAACTTAGATAAAAACACTCAGAAAAATGGGCAATGATGTGCAGAAACCACTCAGCACAGATAATTACAGAGTAAGTTTAGGCAGCTAATCACTTCTAGAATATGCTTCAGATCAAGATAACTCTGACTGGCTTGTTTCTTTGCCTTGTTAAATCAGGCAGATTCTCAGCTTTGCCTAATGGGGATGGAGCTCCCAGAGTCAGCATCTTTACCTAACAATGGGGCTGTCTGGCAGGATGCTTATCCCACCAGCCAGCAGCAGGGCTGGGAGATGGTGTCCATACACCAGGAGAGCAAGACACAGCAGAGGCAGTAGTGCTGGTTGGGGCAGGCGGTGGGCAGGGCAGGGACAGTGGGAGGAAGGCAGGGCAGAGCAGGGCATCTGTGGCAGCAGAGGGACAGACACCCACAAGCAAGGACATGTTGAAGAAGGAGGAGTGGCTGCAGTGGCAGCAGTGGGACAGGAAGAGCAACTGAGGGAAGATGCAGCCTTGCAGGAGGCCATTCCCTGCAGGATACCAGCTCTGGCCTTCATGGCACTCACAAGGAGGTGCCCCTGGGGCTGCCCAGGAGCACGTCCTGCACAGCACTCACCCCCCCACCCATTGCCATCTGCCACAGTCAGAGGAAGCAACCATACTGACACCAACATTCTCCTTTGGGGGAATCACTGCGGGCAAGAGGCAATTTTCCACAGCTCTTCCTCTGGCGTGTCAGGCCCAGCCTTTCCAGGACTGCCAGCCCACAAGCTCTACACTCCAGTTTCAACAAAGTGCACGGCAGCGAGCAGGAAGGCGAGGTGCTGCTGGCTGTGGGGCAGGTGCCGTGGGTGCCATCGGTGCAGCAGGGACAGCAAAAGGGGCACCCACCCAAGACAGGACACACTCAGCTGCAGCCCGCGTAGTCTGCACTAGCCAGGGCCTCACCACTGCATTTACTTTATTCAGAATGGAAAAAACTCCCCATTACACTTCTAGTCAGTAACCCTTATGCTCTCAATCACCAATTTACACGGCAGTTTTCCATGGAACTAAGGCAGGAATTATTTTTACAACAGCATTCATGGATATTCTCTCTTCTCCTTAATTATTAACTTTGCTGTAGTAAATAAAGGGTGTTTAGGTATTCCATCAATATCAACAAATCTTTTGCATTAAAGTACTGAACTAAAGATCTTCTAATGAAGAAGCAGCATTCACTTTTGCTTTATTTAAAGGAATTAAAGGATAACTATAGTTCTGTGGATGCTCTTATGCAGCTTCTTAAATTAGAAAGCCTGCTAGAGATTATGCCTGACTTACTAGCTGCTTTATTATACCAATCCTAAAACATAGGAGCGGAGTGAAATAAATTGGGATTTTAAAGAGCCCGGAGGCCCTTCAGCAAGACACAGACCTTCAGAGATGGCAGCAGCTCAGTTAGTTAACATGGTGCTCAGTATACTGCTTTGAAACAACGGTGTCTCTCCCTGTCAAGAGCTGTGCACCAGCTGAACCCTTCAGCAATGTCACAGAATGCTGCTTGGCAGGCTCCGCTCACAGCCGTGCTACAGCTGCTCTGGAGACAAATGCAGGAATTCCATATTTACTTCCCTTAGCACATTCTGTGTCCATCCTTTGTTTGGTCATAATGATGAGCTTGTGGAATGCTGAGCTGCACTACTTCTTGTCCTTAAGATCCCCATCAGGTAGAATGCTGTGGGGAAATGCCAGACATGGATTTTTCCGTGGTCCCCAAGATTTGCCTCACCACTGAAAATGCATCTCTCTAGAGACACACAAATTAAAGCAGTAGCTGTTCCTGGGGATTACATATCCCAAGGCACCTCTCCCAGCTATTTATAAATTATATTGCTAAACAGGTATTGCCAGAGTTTCTTCTTCCACCCGTATTTCTTATTCTGATCCACTTTGACCCTGACAAACAGTAGCTTCCCTGAAAAAAGCATAGTCTGTTCTGTTTTCCAAATAATCAGCAGTCTTTTGTCCATCTTGATTTAAGAAAGCCATGATCTTTGGGTGTATTCTGCTTAGGATCCCAAGGGCTTGGCACAAGATACTGACAGAAGCCAGTGAATTATTCCAGCAGAGCCTAAAAACAACTTGAGCTTTTGTTGATATAAACCAAAAATGACCATGCTCTCATTCTGGAAGAAACTGTGGTATTAGAAAGCATAGGTTTGACAAGACAAGCTAAAACCTACACTCTTCAGATTCCAGTAGGTCTATGCCATATTAATTATTTATCAACATGTTTTCTTAAAGTAGTGTCTTTGTGCCTTTAATTTTCAATTCCCTTAATGCTAGGAGGATCTCTGCTGGCAACACATAAATTATTAACAGAGTTAAAACAATATTTGTTTTCCCCCAAATACATTTTTGAATGCTGTCCTCATACCAGTTAGGCTTTTCTGAAACTTTAATGAGTGTCTCTGATTTCCTCCAGACTCATGGCTGAGGCACAGGCTTGGCTGGGCCTTTGATTTGGCTGGGGGAGCACATGTGACACCGCATCCTCACACTGTTCATCCCACTGGGGCTGGGGGACTGAGCAAGCAAAACTGCTGTGATGAGGCAGGAGAAACAGCAGCACGCCTGTAATTGGGAATTTCAGTTGCTGAGTTCAGAGGTTCTGTTTCCTAAGGACTGTTCTGCATTTTTTTATTCCAGCAGCTGTCCCTAGGCTCAGCAGAGAGAGCCCATGCTTCACTCTTGCTTGGAATACTTTTCTCCTAACAAAGAAAAATACAGTGCAGTTTCTTTAATTTACAAGGGAGCCATTTCAGTTCAGCAAAAGGATACTTGAAACATCATGGGTTTAAGAATTTTATGCAATCTCAGCCACTTCTCTCTCTGCCAGGGAGCATATAAAAAATTAAAACCCCAAATATTGCTTCTTGCTCTTCTAGGCCCTAATTACAAATACATTTTCAAAAGGAGGAGTCAACTTAAGCCTAATATTGTGCAAAATCTCATACTTTCAATACAGTCTTCACTTGATGTGGATTGGTAATTGGAGCTGTGGAATCAATTTTTCCCATACTTGAAACACTCAAATGAGTATGAAATGTGTTGCATTTGTTCCATGCACGTTTACAGTTCTGCACTTTGCTTGGAGTGGAATGATCATTCTGATGTATTTTTTATAACAGAGTAACATTTCCTCAGACTTTGATGTTTCATGTACAGAGCTATTATAACCATTTGCCATTTAGGTGCATGATCTGTGGCTAATCTCCAAAGCTTTGATGCATGCAGTAATTATTACTGTTGATGTCATTGCACCATATTTAAAATATGAACATCTCATTTTAGGTCTACAGCTAACAGAAAAGAAAGGCAACCAGTCCACACCAAGACTGGAAATTCCTTCTTGGTAAACATCTGAAAGACTGTAAGATGACACTCCACAGCCTCCAGTGAGGCACTGACTGTGAGTGCAAGGGCTCCGAGAGCAGCAGGGTGATGGAATGCGTGTGCTGGCTTCTGCACTGAGAACAGCTCTGGGAAATTGCGCACTGGGGTCTCCAGATGCCATATTCTGACAATCTGTTTTTGAAGTTTGACCCTGAACTCAGCCATATGGCACATTTCAGGCAACTCCTGCACCTAGGCCTCTGAGTAATTTTGTCTGTGCCCTGTGTCCCTGGCATTCTGGAGACCAGCATTCATTCAAACCACAGTTTCCAGACCTGACTAAGCAGAACACCTGGAAGTGCCTCAGAGCTCTCTCCTGCCTTTTTATGAAAGCTGGGTCTGAATAGATTGTTAATTGGGACATTGTCATGAATGTTTTCAGTGAGGGCTGCAAATATGTGCGCCTGTATTAACACTTCCAACTTGCTAAAATGTACCTTACAGGTCTCTAATTACACTGAAACAAACTGCACTAATGTATTTAGTTAATGGTCCATTTATGCTACTGGCAACTGTTTCTGGTAAGTCAAATTAACAACTCTGAACATCTGACTAATAGGAAAAACATTATGTTTTGAGTGTACATGAATGTTAATGGTTAACAAATTTTCAAAGCTCCTGTTATCAGAATGAAATCAGTATTTCCTTTAATCACCTTAGCATAATGCTGTAACTGTGGCAAAACTTACTAGAAAATAATGACAGAAAATAGAATAAAGTCTTCAGCCTAAAAAGTCACATGGGTCTGAATGCACTGGAAACAGTCTGCCTGGAGGGTATAGGACAAGATTAGTTTGATTCTGAAAGGTGGAAGGCTCGGCCTGTGCCCAGGGATACCTGGCAGCATCCTGAGGCACAGTCTGGCTCACAAAGCAGCTGACACCAAGCTAATGCTGTCACCCTGCCAGTCCTTACAGAGAGAGGTGTGCCACCAACAACACTGTGGCTCCTGCAAGCCAAGGTGAGCCCAGGGCCCAGCATGTGCAGCCGGGGTCTGCTCTTGTGCTGCTGTACAGTGAGACCACCTTTCCACACTTCTGTAAGAGTCAGTAATTACAGCCACCTCTGCCTTGCTCAGGCTCCACTGGTTATTCTGACATGTTATGTCTGAGCAGAAATTTCACTGACTTTATCACCTACAGACAGTGTTGTACATGGCAAGATCAAGAGACAGAACACAAAGAGTGATGAGCTGAAAAACAGAACAAGAACAGAAGGCCAGCAAGGGCAGATGCATGGGCTGGGGGCTGAGGGCATGTGAAAGCACCAGCAGCTAGGGAAGAGAAGAAGCTCTTTGGAGGTACAAGGCAATTGCACAGACACTCACTGTCCACTGCCTGGATGTCTCATTGTGCCTCCCAGCCTTGCTCCACCATTACGACCAGAGCCGTGGCCTTTATTGCCTCTGTCTCTTCAGAACTGCATGTGGTTGCCCTCTCACACGGTCCTGACCTGCTCTGACGGCTGCAGAACCCCTCCTCCCTGGGTCCCCAGGCACCTGGACAGCTGCTGGCAATTCAGGAACTGAGCTAGGCCATGGAAACAGGCTGCCAAATTTACTCCCAAAGACCCTGGATGCAGTTGACTATCTGGAAGAAAGTACGAATCCATACAGGGACGTGAAACCAGGATTCTACCCAGGTCCTGACCAAGGACTAATTCTACCCAGGTCCTGGCCAGGGAAAACCTCTTTCTGGCAGGCAGGAATTCCTTTGTTTGCCTCCAAAGGCAGAGCTGTGCACAGGTCCTGGAGACCTGAGTGGGCACCCTAGTTCTCCCAGTATCCACCTTCCACTCCTCAACTGCTTTTAAGATGATTGCTTTACATACCCTTCCTTTTCTTCTCGGTAATCTAACAAACCAGAAAGATTGTCACTGTCACAGCTGGTCCAGCTGTGCCACACTGTCCTCTCAGGGCACAAAGCAGGGAGATACAAATGTGACTGATTCCTGGACGAACACTGACTGATGTCCATGCATGACAAACCAACAGCAGAGAAGCCAGACAAGGCAAGAGCTTGCTTTACAGATCACTTTATCACCTATCCAATTAATAGGGTTCTGGTGGCAAAGTTATTAACTTTCCAGTTTCATCTTGTAGGTAGTACTTCTGCTTCCTTCATCCAGCATTGAGAAAAATAAGCAAGTTTGACTTTCTCCCTATCAAAAGTTCAAATTTCTCCTCTTACCAGTGTGCGGAGCAGAAAAAAAGTGAGCGCTGGGAACCAGATTCACAGCTGGTGTAAATCATACTAGCCCCACTCTTGTCTGTGGGGTGGCTCACTGTGGAGCTATCCTGGTGCCACAAAAAGGCCTTGGCAGAGCTCATGTATTTCTGTTTCACTTCTGAAATAAAGGAGCTGAATGCAGCATCTTGATCTTTAGCTGGTGACAAGACACCCGACATGCTTCAGCGAGATGACACAGAGCTCCCAGGTGTCATTACCACCCATCAGGGCACTTCATTTGATTTCCTCAACAGAGATGCTTTGTAAAGCTGCATTGTGAAGGAGAGACCAAGTTAATCTAGAACTGAATCAGGCATTTCATTCTGCAATACAGCAGTACAGATCAGAAAGCACTAGGAAGGACATTAGGCAAATGCAGAAGGAAAGGGCAATATCAAGCCCCAAACCAGTGCCTCTCCAGAACACCCTGAGGTCACAGCCCTTCTGCTGGGAACACCCACCTCACAGAAGCCCTCCTTGGCTGCCAGACCACTTCCCAGACTGACATTTGCCTGTCAGTGAGACAACTGCAAAGTCTAATCACAGTTTTAAAAGTATATGACTTAAGCATTAAATAGAGCAAGCTCAGAATGCAGGTGATGAGAAATCAAGCCTGGCCTGCATTCCCTTCATTCTGGACCTGGCCAAGAGATCCTCAGAGCTGAATGTAAGGATGACACAGTCACCTGAGCAAATCTGCAAAAGAACCTCTGGGATATTTAAGAATTCAGGTGACAACATAGCACAGAACAGTCTTCCTTTAAGGTAGATTGCCAGCTACCCTTCATGATTCAAGCTGTTTAAAATAAAACAGAAGCACCAGTGGGGGGCATTTTCAAAAAAAAAAAATGCTAGTGTATCTAAATGGTTGTGGTGCTTTGACCCCACTGGAGGCCAGGTGCCCACCAAACCCACTTGATCACTCCCTTCCACAAGTAGACAGGGGACAGAAATCATGATGAAAGGCTCATGAATTGATATATGGGCAAGGAGAGGTCACTCACCCATTAATGTCACAGGCAAAAAAGACTCGGCTTGAAGAAATTAACTGAATTTATTACCCATCAAAATCAGAGAAGAACAATGGCAAGTTAAAAAAAATCCTAAAAATACCTTGGCACCACCACTCCCTCCTTCACGGGCTTAACTTCACTCCCAATTCTCCACCTGCTCCCCTTAGCAGTGCGGGTATGTGGGCAATGAGGGTTACCATCAGTTCATCCCACGTGGTTTCTGCTTCCTTCCTCTGGTCCCGCGGGGAGTCCCTCACAGAGAGACAGTCCTCTGCAGACTTCTCCTGTGTGAGTCCTTGGGCTGCAGCTCCTCGTGAACTGCTCCAGCGTGGGTCCTTTTGCACAGGGTCAGCCCTTCAGGCACAGCCTGTTCCAGCCTGGGTCACAAGTCCTACCATCAAACCTGTTCCAGCATTGGCTCCGCTCTCCACAGGTCCCTGCCAGGACCCTGCTCCAGCACAGGCTTCCCATGGTGTCACAGCCTTCTTTGGGCATCCACCTGCTCTGGCGTGGTCTCCTCCAGAGGCTGCAGGTGGATTTTTGTGCCCCCACTACCCCCACAGGCTGCACGCCACCGCTGCCTCACCATGGTTTTTGCCACAGGCTGCAAGGAAATGTCCACCCTGCCACCTGGAGCACATCCCCCCACACTCCTGCAATGACACTGGCATTTGCAGAGATGTTCCTCTCATATATTCCCACTCCTCTCTTCTCTGCCTGCAATTACCTCTGAGTAATAACTTTTTTTCTTTCTTAAATATGTTATTCCAGAGGCCCTAGTGCCATTACTGCTGGGCTCGGACTTGGCCAGTGGCCTGAAGCCAGCTGGCACTGACTCTGTTGGACCAGGGAGAAGCTTCTGGCAGCTTCTCTCAGAAGTCCCTGTTACCATCCCCTGCTACCAAAACCTGGCCAGGCAAACCCAATACAGTGGTGTGCAATCCCATTCTCTGGCATAACGCTGGTAACACATTAACCCTGGCTGTATGTGCCTGACCTTTCCAGTGTCAGCCTTGGCTTTTTAACTCCCTGTTCAAACTTGACCTCTGCAGGAAGTGGGATGAACAAGGCTTACTCAGTACTTGTGGCACTCTGCCACTTAGCAGCTGCCCAAGTCTCACTGTGCAAAGCACACAGCAAGAAGAACAAGCCTCACTAAGAGGGAAGCATTACAGGAACCCATAATGAAAATTCAGTGTTGAAAATGCTCTGAATTTATTTTCACTTTTTCAGGCTTACAATGGAAACAATTATTGTTATTACTAAACATTAGACTTAATTTTAAAAGTGAATATAAAACTGAGAATTGTGGTGATATTGTGTTACCTTCCCCAAGGTGGGCATCAAAGGTAGAAAGTTGCGTCTTTAACTCACAAGTCTACAGATGGGATGTAGCTTCTGAAGTCTGAAATGGATCTCTGAAAAGAATCCAGGTATCCCTCAACTCAGAAAGAAAGAGGAGGAAAACAATTTGAGCTGTTGCTGCCCTTGTCACTCTGTCAACAAATCAATGAATGAGCTCAATATCTACCAAGAGAGCTTCAAATGACGCATCATTTCATCATCCTCAACAAGTTACTAGGTAGCTTCCCTGCCTTTGATTTCTGTTCCAGAGAAATAGAAACTTCTTCTGAACAATTTGACAATACATTGGCAGAATGGGCTCTGGTAAGGAGTTCTGCTAAGGAGTTCACCATAACTCCTTATCTCCTGCCAGCCTTCAGAGATGGTAGAAAATCTATGGAGAAGTGACTGTGCATCTTAGACAGCAACAGCTACAGCGAGTGCACAGCAAAGTCACAGACAAAATGAAGAAGGATGAAATGCCATGCATGGAAAATTGCAACTACCTTTTCTTACTATCTGAGGTTTCTCATTTTGCTGTGCAATCACTATTACACCTGCAGTGACTACTGGCTCTGTCAGACCACAGCTTGCTGTAGCAAAAGACTGTACACACACACACAGTGTGAAACTTCTGTCTATAGCAACAGAAGTTTCTATCCCACTGGATATATTTCTTCTGAATACCAGAGCAAAAAACATCAGCTGATTCCTACAGAGCAGAAAGGTAGAGTGTGTGACAGAACAGTAGTCAGACCTCCATCACATTGCTGCATCTGAGTGGTGCTTGTAAAACTGTCATCGTGCCTCCAGACAGACTTCTCCTCCTTTCTCCCAGAGAGGCCCAAAAAACATCTCAGGACTAGGTTCACAACAGCTCTCCCCAAGCACATAAAGAATGAGACACCAGCACCCTTTTTGTCTACTCAGTCCTCCCCGTCCTGTCTGGGATATTTTTGGCCAACTAACTATTTAGAAGAGTGGACAACTTTAGCAATAAGGAGCAGTCCCAAATTCTTGCAGCAAAGTGCCAGAGTTGCTAATCATCTCGATATACAGAAGAAATACCTGTACAGTATATAAATCACCTGTCATCATCCTCTCTGGAAAACTCATTATTATAATAGCCTAATCATTGTGATATCCAGTGGCATTATTCCTGCTAACATTAATCCTTATTAGTTCATCTAGTATTAATGTGTATGTCACAAGTATTTCCACACAGTTTTCCAGGCTTCTTGTGGGCTTAAGACCATCCTGGTTTCTGCTTCAAGGAAAAAGCTGTTCATTCATCAGCTCTAACGCAGTCAGGCACAGAAGTGCCTGGATTTGAACCTAAGGAATTCCTTCCTTAGGTCTCCCAGTGTGTTCCTCTTAGTGAAAAACATACTTCATACCCTACCACCATGCAAGTTCCTCGGCGTAGAGGATCTGTGTTTTCGTTTTGTTATTCTGTGCACATTCCACAGAGCCGAGGCTGAGTTCAGCATCAGTGCTCAACAAGTAGCAACAACCTGTCCGCAGCGCTGGAGTCACAAAGCCCATCCGATGTGCAGGGTCAGTCTTTTAAAGGGAGGGAGGGGTTTCGTGCGCCTGCTCTTCTGTGTCCGCGCTGTCCCCTGGGCAGTGGTGTGGGACCAGCCTGTGGGCAGGTCCCCCAGCACCGGACACTGGTGTCAGCCTGCAGCAGGCAGCACAGCCGCTACCGAGAGGCAAATTCTCCTGCAGGAACAGGAGTGGGGATCACTCTGCTCAGCCCAGGCATCTCATCACAGAGCCAAGAGTTTTACTACCAATTCCGTCAATGCTGTTTTACGTTTCACTAGCTCTGCCTTAAACATGGCTGGAATGTAAAGCAGAACTCCGGGCGAGGAGCATCAGCTAACCCATGCTGCCCTCCTCAGGAGCCGAGCGCAGCCTGCACAGGGAATGATGGGCTGCTTTGCATAAACAGGCACATCAAGAATTTCCTTTTGGCAAAGCTAAAGAGCTTCTCAAAAGGAAGGGCCTTTTCTACAGCAATAAACAGGCTTGTCTTTAGCTGAAGCTCAAGGAGCGAGAATAAGCCTTTCTTCAGAACAAACACGCGCTCAGGAAATGCAAAGGGAGACAGAAGAGCAGGTGCTGCGTTAGTGGCAGCAGCAGCACCCGCTGCATGCACGTGGTGGAGCAAACAGCTGGATGGAGATGAAAGGTAGCAAGACCCGTACTGACATCCTGCTGCAGTGGGCAGCACACGAGTGAGGATTCCTGGATAGCAGATGCCATCACACCCCTACCACAGCAAGCTCCGCTGCTCCATCACAGTCACAGTCAAAACACTGGCACCATCCTGCTGCCACAGAGAACTTTATAGCTCAGAAATGTTATAAAACATCCAGAACAAAGTGATTGGGCCACCCACTGACAGGAATATATTCCCAGAACCAAAAGGGTCTTGTCCAGTCATAAAATCCTGAAGGGCAAAAGGAGTGAGTATCAAACATCAGGGAGATACCAATCAAAACAAAAACATCAGTGAATCACCTGAAGTAGGAACAAGGAGGATTTTAGCATTACATCAGTATGGGGGAAACAGAAAATCATTGAGAGAATTCCAGCTAGTTATGGTTCATTAAAGAGCTAGAATTCAGCACAAGGCTGTGTTTGAAAGGTGCAACTCCAACTGAGAAGGTCACGGTCTGGCATGTGCCACAAAGGGCTGCCAGGAATGGTGTCACAGGAAAGGGTCTTTGGCTTCTTCCCACGGCACGAGAGGAAAAAGCTAGAGCAATCATGTCCAAAGCAGCTATCTGGAAGTAAGCTGTGGCACATGTCAGAGATTACGTGTTTATAGTCCAATGATGTTTAATTCTTTTGCTCTCATCTGCCACCCAGGGACATCTTTGCATTTTGCTTTTATCACCAAAGTCTATTCTCATTCCAGTCCACAGAGGCTGATAAACAATGTTTCTTTATTTTTCATTTCAGAGGATCATTACTTATGTTGAACCCATTTGTCCTTAACAGAGATGTAAGATGTAGTTCCCTAGAAATTCAGAGGTTATTTAAAGTTCTTTTCCAATATCCAATTTGCCTGTTATTTATATAGGAAGTGATTTCTGCAGGAGCCTTGCAGTTGAGAGGCACCTTGACTTGTTACCAGCACTGGCCCAAAAGGTGGCCAGAATTTGGGGCAGGAAGGCATGCAGCAACATTACAGATTAAAGTAGTAGTTGCAGCAGAGAATCCAAAATTAAATAAAGCAAAAGTAGCAGAGTCAAGGGAGGAAAAGGAAACATAAACAAGGAAAAATACAGTGGTGCTTAGGACAATCAGAGTGCAGGAACTGGAGTGTGCTCCTGGGCAAGCACTTCCCCGACAGTCACCACTCACTTCAGAGTAGCTCTCCTTACGCATGTTGTGATCATAGATGTGGCTGCTAGAGGCTGGCATTTCACCTCTCCAGAGCCCATCAGCCAGACCTGTGCTGGCAGGATGGCTCCTGAGCCAGCGTTCAGCAGAAGGCCCTGCCTGGATGCAGCAGAGTGGGGCTGGTCCCTCCCAGCAGCAGAGTTCTGGTCCTGACTCCGCTCTGCTGCAGGCCCTGCACAGCCCTGGGCAAGCCTCTTCACCTCCTCTTCTGGCAGAAGCGCTGGGCGACAGTGACACTCCTCCCACACTCACAAGAAAGTGATACATTTGTGACTGCCTGGACCTGCACTGAGCCTGCTTGACAGGAGAAGAGACTGAACAAAGTCTTGTCACCCAGCTCACCCAGGCACCCTCCCATGCAGCTCTCAGCAGACATGCAGCAAGGAAAGGGGCTAGACTCAGGCAGGTACCAGGGACTGAGCAGCTTTGTTTGCACAGAACTTCTCTGGAATAAAGCTCCTTGTGTGTGAGACCTAGCCAGACCCCTCTGCACAGCACCACGGCGCCAACCAGAAATTCTGTGGCACTTGTTTGGTAGCACCAAGAAAATCTGCATTTTCTTTAACTGTATGGACTTCTGAAAGAGCACTGAGAAGGTAAGTCCATGCACCGAACACAAGGCAGCTGCTAATTATTCCCACTACACTTAGTTTCCTCTAGTCTCACTGATCATTTAATGGGAAGTAGATTATGTAATATTCAAATGTTGGAACCAGCAGAACCCCCACTCCAGCAGGGGATACACAGTATTTACCCATTAAAAATGGTTATTACCATGTAAACTGTGATTAATTAAATTCACAGGAGTTATTACTGTGGCGTGAAAATGGGGAGCTGGCTCCATCCTGACAGTAACACAGTCATGCAGTGAGAGGTGAGCTCACCCGCAGGACTTTGGTGCTGCACAGTGAACAACAAAGTGTGCAAAGCAGTGGGAATGGTGGAGACTGGAGTGAGTGTCTGCTTGACCCAATACAAATTTCCATCTATCTAGAACCTCCTGACCATCTGGATTTCTCCACACTAGCAGGCTGCCAGCCCCTTCCACAGGCAATTAAGTGTGTGATCTTCGACCACCATCCACTGCACAGGAGTCTGCATAAACATTCCCAGGGCCTCAACTGACCATCTCACAGAGAGCTCTGAATGGATCCTAGATGCTGACAATCTCTTCTTCTCCTTTCTTCCTTCACCCCAGTCAATCACCAAAACACCTCTGGATCAGGGCCTTGCCTGCCCATCTGTGACATCCATGCAACACAACACTTGTGGCCCAGCTTTAGGCCTGACTTCCGTTACTGGCAATACAACTTTCACTGCAAGAATTAAGCACACCACAGCCTAGGGCTGTGGTTATCTCTGATGAGCCAGAGGAAAATCTTAGAGGTAAATAAAGCAACAGTAAAAAATACTGGCCCTAAGTGTAAATCTGCATCATATGTAGCTTCTTCCCTGGAATGTCTCAAGTTGAGGATAACATAGACGTGTAAGAGTAGCCACATGGCTTCAAATCTAAAGTCCTTTCAGCTCAATATCCTGCTTCTGGCAACAGACAGAAGAATGTCTAGAGAAGAGGGTAAGAAAGAGAAAAGCACATAGCAGCATTTCCCAATCTCCAGTGAGGCACATATAGTTTGAAAAATTCCCAAGACAGAATGTGGTGGGGCTTTGGTATTTAATATTCACAGATGGATTTAAATTCCACAATTTTTGCTTTAATTTTTTGAAACTTTTAGCACCTACAACATCCTGACACAAGGAGTTCCACAGCTCCAGTGTGAAGAAGCACCTCCCTTTTGATTTTTTGCTTTGAGTTTGACACATGTATTTTCATGTTCTTCCCTCCACCTCCAGCTGCTTCATCCACAGAGGCAGTGAACAATCATTCCTTTCTCATTCTTCCCATTCCACATGATTTTATACACATATATTCCATTTAATTGTCTCTTTTCCCAGGCAAAACTCTCCTTATAAAGAAGCCGTTCAAGATTTTTATTATCTTTGTCTGTCTTGGCTAACATTTTCTAGTTCAATTCTCTGCTTTCTGAAATAGGGGAACAGCACTGCATAGAGTATTCAAGGTGCACAACACAGGGAATTTAGGTAAGGACATAATCCTGTTACGTGTTTTGTTGCTTCTCTAAGAACTTCTGTTATTTACTCCCATGACTCCGTGCTATGCCAGCTTTTCCATAGGAGTATTTCTTACTATCCCATGTCTCATTCATTACTTAACAATCACCTGTGTACTTTTGACTGTCTACACAAAATTAGGATTATTCTTTCTGCTCATCACTTCCATGTTCTCTACGCTGGATTACATCAGGTCAGTCACTCACAGCACAGGACAGCTGGGAGAGGCGCCCGACTCCTCTGAGGACATAGCACACGGTCAGAGGTGGTAAGGAAAGGTGAGCACTCACACCCCACTTACGTGCTGATGTTGCTCCTCTGAGGGCACAGGAAAGCTCCCTGGTTCCAGGGTGCCAGCCTACAGCTCTGCCATTGGCAGTGGGCTCTTCATGCGTGTCCTCTTATGTCTCCTGACATCCCTACCACAGGGACTCCTAATACTAGCCTCAAGCCCAGGGGTTCAGTTCCACACTGAGAACAGCCACGCTGGTGCAGCAGACAGGAAAGTGAAACAGCGTGTGTGACTTGGGAGCCATTTGTCACAGAGTTTGTTTAGTTTCTCATAGTGAAGAAAACAGCAGAACATAGGATTCATCATTTTAAATTCTATATAGTGACAAACTAGCAAGTGCATTTAACAACCAAAATACACTTCACAGCCAGTAATGGATACTGTTAAAGTGTAAGCTGGTACTTGGATTATCAAAGGCAGAGTCTATCAATTTTTGGTTTTGTATTAAAGTTGCTTTTTCCATCTGTTGAAAGTGGCTCTTTGTGATTTCACAGGGCATTACACTTTATGTGTCTCATTTGCTGCACCCAAAGGAATTTCATTCTGCTACATTAGGAAATACCTTGCTACCCTGGCTAAGCTTTTAACTTTCCTGAACACACTGTTCCGTGTCTGTCTCCATCCCAGCAGTTATTCCTTTAAGTGTCTGATTTATACATACATACACACAAGATGGTAATTCACATGTCATATTGGCTTTGCTGTAATGAGGATTCTATCTCTGTCCCTTTGTGACCTTTGTGGTCACCAGCCCAGCTTCTGCTACATGTGTCCAGAAGAGACGTGCCTGATCTCTGAAGCACCCCTGGGTCTGTAGCTCTTGCTTTGCTCTGCACTACACACAGGTGGAGAAAGGGGAAACTACACTGAAACTCCTTTTGCTGGGGATGTCCCACAAATGCACACTGCACACACAGACAGTTGTGCTTTCATTCTTGTGAGAATCTCATTTTCTCATTTTACGGTAATGTACGTTCCAGCTGGGTGTTCCCATGCCAGGGCACAGCTACCTCTCAGCAGAGGATCACCCCAATCGTATCACCACAAACACCATCCACTACAAGTGCCAAAACCCACTTCCTAGTGCATATTCTATTCTTTGTTAAAAGCCATGGCAACCAAACATCTGTAATTATGCCTCAGTAGTAAGCCTGGTCTCCCATTCATCATCCCAAACTCACAATGCCCCCATCTCCCTGCACACTTCCCCTTCCTGTTATTGTCACTATACTGCATCAGCTCAGATCTTGCTGCCATACTCTGAAGAATCTTGCTACCAATTCAATTTGAGGAAAGTTTAGTATATTGCTGAATCCAAGCTTCCTACTGGGTCTCCCCCACCTGCACTGTTACTTCACAGAGCTGTTAACTGGAGCTGATAGTAGGTTGGCAGGTGACTTGGACTTGCTCTGTAACACACACTGGCAAAAATACCTGCTCTAGGTGGACCTGCTCTAGCAGTGGGCTGGACTAGACAATCTGCAGAGGCCCCTTCCAAGCCCAGCCATTCTGGGATGCTGTGAAAAGCAGAGACAGCCTAAGTCCTGCACCACCTTTTCAGAGCAGTAGTGCTGTCCACGGTTCTCAGACACAAGCTGTGTGTAAAGCATGGCTGGGTGACTGGTCGGGAAATACAGTCCATTTCCACAGTGATGTGTATTACATTCCTTTAAAAGTCATTATGGAGAGAATCTCCAGGGCAGAGGAAGCTGCACAGCATTTTCATGGACTATTAAAACATGACGGGATGCAGAGTACATGCTTCTTCCCTTATCCTCACTGCAGTGATCCAGAAAATTCTCTTCCCCAAGAGCTCTGGCCTGCCTGAACTGGAGAGTTGCTTACAAATAAATGGAGGATGTTCCTTCTCAGAATGTGCATGAAAATACACCTATTTCTATTAATTCTCCTTACCACAGCAAGTCACTGCTCTTTCCAGAGTACAATGGGAGCATAGCCTGACCTTACAGGACACCAAGATCTCCTGTCCTGGCCAGACTCTCTCTATGCTTTGTGAGGAGCTTTGCTATCATGGGCATCAGGCAAGGTGGGTACACAGCTGCTCAAGAAAAATCAACCCCAAAATTCCACACAATACCTTGGAATGAGTCAGGAAGAGGCAGCAAAGCAGCATATCTACCATCCACCCACGTGGGAAAAAGCAAAACCCATCTCCAGTCCAAGGAGAACAGAGGCCAAGAGCCCCTGATTCCTCCTGGGCAAACATGGAGCCGCAACAGTCCAACTTCTGATTCTCTGCCACAATTCAAGCAGGGACACCAAGCTACACAGAACAGAGATGCTGGGCATTGCAGGCAAAACCGAGACATCTGAACCTGATGGGTTTCTTTCCTGCATTTTCTTACAACCTCCAATATTGTCATAGTGACGCACACCAGAGAATGTAATTGCTGTAGTGATTACTTACAGCCATTACATTAAGCTTTAAAATGCTCTTTTCAAATTGAACAATGTTTTTTCAAAGTCAACAGCTGGTTCACAGCTTGAAAGCAACAGTTAAGATAAATTAAATAAAAAGGGTAATAAAATCACAGACTAAATTTAATTTCTGAAGCACATACAAACTCCAACAAAGACTTTAAAATATCTTTCAAAAACATCCACAGAAACAAAAGGCAATACAACCAAGAACTATGGTGTGCTCATTAATAAGACTCTGATATAGGACCACAGATAAACATGTACACTTCTAAATATACTTAGAGCAGAAAACAAATTCATGCAGCATTTATAGCCCTAGTCCAGGGGATGAATCAAACACAAGCTTCAAATGAGATTTTTAAATCTTGGGACAGGAGAAGCTGAAGAGATGTGTGTAGAAGAACCACTGTCAGACTGGATTCATGCCCTGCCTATTGAGAGATTACACCATTACTTTGAAACCAACTCAAGAAGAGCCATCAGAGTCAGAA